>BPPX01000036.1:0-456128 GCA_022179045.1 Colletotrichum liriopes
CCAACAGCAACCCACACCGGCATCGTCATCGTACATCGAGGGGGGACTCCCGACCCTGGTGATGACGGAAGACATGAACAGCACGCCGGTGCCGTTGACGTCGTCGTTGAACCTCGGCATCGACGCCGCAAATGCGCCATTTGACTTCAACTCGGTCATGGACTTCATCAACGCGGACCCGGCGACGGGCGGCGAGATACAGCTCTGGGAGACGCCGTTGACGCCCGTCGTGCAAAAGACCATGACGCCCGAGCTGAACCAGATGAATTGTACCATGTGGGAGGAGGATATGTCGAACGTGTGTGTAAGTGTCAGCTTTGTTGTTTCTGTCTTTGACTTTCCGGACATATCAGTATCCATTTGTCCATGTTTTCCAAGTCCATCTATCCTTCAAGCCCATCCCACTTCACTTCACATCCTCACCCCCTCCCTCTTCCGCCTTGCTCCGCCCTCCCACCCTAAGGAACAAGAATGAGAACTCATCGAATGCAGCAAGAGGGCAGTTTCAAACCATGGCAGATCCACGAGCCCTCCTCGCGGATCGGCCACCTCGTCGGCCAGGTCAAGAACATGCACGTCACCTTCGCGCAGACGAAGCAGGCTCCCTTCCTCCACCGCTACCTCTACCGCGGCACCAGCGGTACGCCGCGGCCCCTGATGGCCGCCTACACCGCCATCTCGGCGTACACCGGGCGCACCGAGGCCAACAAGGACTGGGCCATTCGCGCCGTATGCGAAGGTGCGGCCGAGGTCCTCAAGGGATCCAAGGATACGACGTCGAACCCGACGGGGTATGAGAAGCTCGCCAGGACGCAAGCCCTGTGGCTTCTGCAGACGATAAGGTGCTTCGACGGCGACATAGCGCTCAGGGCACAGGCGGAGCGGGACATGGGTGTCCTGGAGAGGTGGCTGGATGAGCTTGAAGTGATGAGGGATAACTTTGACGAGGTGCATTTGTTGGACGAGGGGGCGGTGAGGGCGAAGCCGCCGCGGTCGTGGGAGGTGTGGGTGTTTAACGAGTGTGTGAGGAGGACGGTGTTGATGGGGTATTTGTTCACGAGCATGTATGAGATGCTCAAGGGGGCCGGCGAGCAAGGTGAGCCTCCCTGTTTCTTTCTCCCGAGTTCACTCTCTTCGTCTTGCACGACAGCAGCCTCAACTCGTTCAATTAGCCCCGCTACCTCATCTCGCCACAAGACCTTAGCGGTATACTAACATCTACGACAGAACCGGACCCCAGGCACTGGATGGTGCCGCACCGGTGGACATTCTCCAAGCATCTCTGGGATGCCCAGTCATCGCCGGCCTTCTACTCGGCGTGGCGCGAGAAGCCGCTGTTCTTGGTCAACAGCTTCTTCGTGCAGCGGGTCGCAAAGATGGCGAGGCCGGCGGATGTGGATGATTTTGCGAGGATGTTCCTCACAATGTAAGTTACTGCTTCTGTTGTCGATGCTGTCCTTGGCTCTGGTGGAATGGATTACTGATGAGGGCGTGGCGATAGGAACGTTGGCGTTGAAGAGATGAAGCATTTCATGCTTGAGGTTTGAGATGGATGATGATGATGAGGCGTGGCGATAAGCAGCTGATGGGCCTGCGGTCTATCTTCTCTACGAATTCAGAGATGGGGCCCAGGACTAGTCACCTGGGTTCCCGTCCGGTCGACGGTCCAGGGATCAGTCGACCCGCATCCACTCTCTTGAATCCCATTTTATTGACAGCGAGGTTGGCTTGAACTCAATCAAGCAGTCTACGGTTGTTTATGGGTTACCCAGGTGGCAACAAGGCTGCCGTATCTTTAGGGAGCACACACAGAGCACTCACAGCTGGGATTCTACATGTCCAGTATTAGAAACATCATGATCTAACGGATGTCATGGAAAGCTGTTGGGGTTATAGGGTTCATTTTCATACGGCTTGGTTGGGATGCTTACAGCGTAACTGGGAATTATTTGCGGATGAAGACAACATCAGGTACGACAATACATCTCGAACCAGACTGTCTGCGAGATGTCGGGGTTTTCAACTCCTTTAGGGATGCTACTTTTGCTAGCTCGGTCAGAACATTCTATGGATATATATTTGTGAAGAAGAGCAATGAGAAGTTTCTGTGGTCTTTTGCTGGGCCGAAAGCTACTTCTGTGCACTCCAGCGCAGTGTGCATGAACTTGAATAGAGGGTGCCTGCTTGGAACCCGGCATTCGAATCTCCGACAAGTCTCTACCTCTATGGCACAACTACTTGTGGCGACCACTTTGGGGGAAAATCGAGGCGTCTTCACCGAGCGCGCAACGTCCTAGCCGCATCTTCTCGTCACAGTATTTGACATCTCCATGGCTGCTCCCCTAAACAACCATCGGCCCATCTTTCGGGTGCTCTGCACTAATTACGAGACTAGAGCCCGGAAGAGTTCTGAGACTTTTTGCGTTATTGTGAGCTCCACATCATGGACTCAACGCCTCTTCCTTCCCACACACCCATTTCTCTGCAGTCTTGTGGATTTAAGCCTCGTAGTCGAGAATCAAGAATCTTTTGTGAGCAGTGCCGAGGCTAATGTTGTGAAAGCTGCCCGAACAAACCGAGCGGTAACCTCATCAGCCCTCGTTTCGCCGTTCTTATGGCTACGAACCACCCGGGATGTATTCACTCCTGGGTCCACATCAACCTAGTCCAGTCTCAAAGGAATACTCACCGTTTGGACGGGTTGATATGCATGGGCTGATGGAAGGGGAGGCAACACGAATTGAGGGATTGCATGGGCCAAAGTACGGATTCGATGGAACCTGAAGGAGAGCCGACGAAGTGGGCATGTATGTAGAAGCGTGCTTCGAGAATCTTTCGGTTCCGCGGTTAATGAATCTCCCAAACAAAGTGTCATCAACTAGCATTCGTGCGTTGCTAAGGGTGGGCGTTAGTAACCGGAAGTTGCTTTTGATACCGTATTCTGCTTGAATTAAGAAGTCACCAGATGCGGTACAATGTGGCGTTGTTGACGTCGAAGTGCAGGTTGCTAAATCACTCGAAATCCCGGACACGAAGTAGACAATCCTTCTTCTCTTTGGGATAATGCACAAACCAATGACTCGGTTGCGATTGGAATTTCAGAGATTCTGCTGCACAAGCGGGTTTTCTTACCGGTCATCTTTGACAGGCCATTGGGGGACGACAAACGGATTGGTTTATTGAGGCATAGGACCAGGAAACGCTCTCTCAATCGCCTCAATTCCACGACAAACAAGTATAAGCTCATGACAACCTGTAAAGAAGTCTGTGGACAAACAAGAAGAGAGATTCGATGCTAACATCTTTGAACGGAATTGTTCAAAAACAAAGTTTCGGCTGCAGTTTTCTGGCTCACAGCCCCTTTGCTCCACATCAACACCGAACAAGCACATGGCGAAGAATCGTTAGCGGCAAGACTTGACAAAGCAGAAGAAGGGAAAGTGTAAACATGTATAAATGGATTGTTCTCTGGTTGTATATAACGGTTCTCATAGACCAGCGAACTCGGCGTTTGATTTAAGGTGAAGCATGAAGCATGTCTGGAGGGGTTTGCTTCCCCCTACATCGACCAACCAAAGCAAGCAGTCCGTTCATACCAATAACATTTCACTTCTCAAATCCCCTTAGGAACCGAAGCTGCGTTGCTAGTTTCTCCAAATACAAACTCAACAAACAGCAGCAGGACATCCCTCCCAAGCTCCGTACACGGCATCCCACTTCTCGTGCGCCGAGCAAAAGTAGAGACACATCAGGCAAGAAGACCGCCATCTACTACCACGACCCCACAAGCCCTCCCTGGCAGAACTCCGGCCGCGGCCACGGGACTCTAAGCTACGGGGGGCATGGCGAGAAGGCTGGAAACGACGGCGGCGGCAGTGGCAGTGGAAGTGCTGGTGCCAATGGTGTTTTTGGGAGCAGTGGAAGTGGTAGTAACGGCCGAATAAACAGTGGTAACAGCGGTGGTACAAAATAGACATTGAATTCCGTTTGATAAGTAGAGAAAACTTTCGTTGAGTGGCTAGTTATACAGACCGAGAGTAGTTCCACAAAAGACAGCCGGGATACTTGTGAATCATGATGGAACAACTCTCTAGCGTGTCCTTGTCGTGGAAAATAATCTGAAAACGATAGATGCTGTCACCTTCATTTCACTAATTGGGATGGATTCAGCACGGAGAAAGAGCGAGGCCTCTCCTGGATCATCTTATATCTTTTCCCTGGCGGCAAACTAGATGAGGAGGCGCCAACCAGGGGAGCCGAATGTGACAACACAAGACGGACCAAAGCCAACCGAAAACTAGTCTACAAAAACTTCAGCAGGACCATCGGCAACCGGGATTGATTACAGCAGACATGAGGCGAGTCTGCATAGCGCCGCCGAGACCACGACAAGTCTCGCTCCGCCACCCATCCTATGCCTCCGCGGGCAGCGGTGTCTAGACCTGAGAAAGCGGCGAGCAGTCCAGCCTGCCGCGCTTGGGACCGTCTTTTCCGCTGGCCGATTTCCGCCGCCCATATCGTCAGGAGAACCCCGTACGTCAACATCTACCGGCGTCCTTCCTCACGTATCCACCCGGGTCAAAAAGGGGGGGGGGGGGACATGTGCTACCTAAGTTGAACACGAAAGACCAGGAACGCGGACGGCTACCTCGCCATGTCCCGCAGACTGTTTGGCTGCGCAAGCAGGGTTGACCTGGATGTATCAGCGTATCGATACGAATAGAGCCGTCAAACTAATAGCTTTCGATGAATCTACAAGACAGCTACTGGAAGCAGCGGACCAGCCCACATAGCCCCTTGTCAAGGGACAACCGATCTGCGCACCAGGCCGGGCTGCCTTTAGTAGCAGCAGCAACTAGTCCCGGCTGCAGACTCCGAACAGGCCTTGCTTACTTTGGCAGCTTTCCACCATCGCTGGGGTTGACCGATGAAATTCGTCGTTTGAACCATCGAAAGTGCTCACACAAGCCAACGCGAGTCCTAGCTGGAACACGTAGTCCGCTCAGGAGAGTGTGACCAAAGACAAAAAAAGTCTACATTTCTTCAGCCCGAGATATTTACTCAAAAGGCACACGCTCCTAGAGAGCCTTATTTGTTGACAGTAGACATCAACCCGGGAGAAGGAGCCTCTCCCTATCCCATAACCAAAACCCGACCCAATGTTTACGCCATAACTCCAGTCCCTAGAAGTTTTTCTTGGGTGTGAGATCGAACCAGGTTCGGTCCAGTGTGGCCCACCCCGTACCCTTCAAATATCCCCAATGCCGACCTTTCCGCAACACGGGAAGAGAAACAAGAACTGGGGAGAAAGAGAAGAAAAAAAGAAGAAAAAAGCCCGAGGCCGCCGGTGTCCAGAAACCTCTTGGTTCTGCCGGGTCTATCTCTGTGATTCTTCTTTGGTTGTTGCAAATGTACCGTGCTCTTTGGGTGTCCTTGGCTGAGTGATGTGAAGAGAAAGGGAAAAAAAAGAGATGGCAAAATTCAAATGTGGTCCCAGGAGACTCATTTTGTATGAATGAGCCTACCGTGACAAAGGGTTTGTTGGGTATATGCAGCTTTCTTCGCTATGCGTCTTGAGCGGGCTCTCCTTATTTGCCATGCTGTGCTGGCGCGGAGTAGATTGCCGATATGAGAGCAGGAGTACGAGGTGTCCTCGGCGTCGTGTACGGTGTGTTAGGTTATGATTATCGTTGCGGTTTAGCGAGCGTTGGCATCGGCCGGTTATGGTTTGGCAGACAAACGGGATCGCAAAGTTAGAGCGGAGCTGGCGGGCAGGCGTAGGGATCCCAAGCACTCGGAGCAATCTCCGGGTACAAAATGACGGAAGCGATCATTGCAGTAGATCCTTGACGTTCTCCTTGACGTTCAACGCCCACTTCAGCCTCGCCAACGTCGACCTTGTCTCCTCGAGCAGCCTTTCTTGCTCGGCGTCCCTTTCGGCGGCACCCGTCTTGATGTCCTTGAGCACAAACTCCTGGTGCGCCTTGTAATCCTCAAACTTCTTCTCGATCTCCTCCTTCTGCCGCCGAAGCTCCTTGATGTTGCCGTCCTGCTGGTCGCACAGGTCCCGTAGCGCGGCAATCTTTTCGTCATCGCGGCGGCGCTCCTCGACTAGGGCGGCGATCTCGGCCCGCAGTTTCAGATGCGCGCGCTTCACCTCGTCGCCCTGGTCCTTCCAGTGCGAGCTGATGGCGTTGTAGCGGCCCTCCATAAGAGCGGCGTGGGTGTTTGCATCCTCGACCTGCTTGGTTGTGCTGGCGCGCATCTTCTCCATCTCGTCGCGCCACGAGCGCTCCCGCCCCTGTGCGTCGGCGGTGCGCTTCTTCTCGAGCTCAACATTTGCATTGAGGGTCTCGACCTGGCGCTCCTTGCGGCTGAGAAGGGTCTTGGTGACGCTCGCCTCGAGGAGGCGGCTCTCGTAGTCGCTAATGAGGCGCTCCATCTTGTCCTCGACAAGCTTGGCGGCCTGCTTGGCCTCCTCGGCGCGTAACCGCTCAATCTGTATGTCGCGCTTGAGGGACTCATTGTCGCTGACGAGCTTGTTGATGACCCGGCCCGTCTTGCCCAGGCCCGCCTTGCCAATGGTCGAGTCCCATCCAGGGCCCTGGGCGTCAGGTGCGACACCGACGGCGTTTTCGTCGTCATCGACGATGGGCGGTGTTTCTTCTCGCACCTTCATGGCGGTGGAGTCACCGCCGTTCCAGTCGTGTTTTAACTTGACGCCGGGCGTCCTGTCTTGGTGATTGGATGCCATACTGACAGCGCTGGCGTTGCTGTTGACGGAGCTGGAGAAGGCAGAGTTGTGGGAGCGGGCGTCGGAGCTTGTGTCGCTCGCGGCTTCGAAGCTGGGTACTGTTCGGATGGTCTGGACCATCGTAGGGGCGCCTCTGGGAGACGGGGAAGGGCTGCTCGTCGTCGACCGGTACTTTCCGTCGAGGCGAGTGCTCACGCTGCTCTCGCGGACGGCGCGGGAGGAGGTGGTGGAGGGCGGTGCGAGGGTGCGACTGCTCGAGTGACCATTTAATGAGGGAGGTTTGGCGGGGTTCGCTGTTGAGGTGTCGAGATCTTTGCAGAGTTGGAGGTTAGCTAAGTCGGTTGTGCCCTGGAGAATTCCAAGAACGGCGGACAGGATGTCGGGAGAGGCTAGAGGTAAGTAGGCTGGGCCGGTGGATCGGGGCGAGGTTTCAAGCAGAGGGCGGAAAGGACGGGGATCCTTACCGAGCGCAAAGTCTTGTTGGATATCGACGCCGGGCACCTTGGGAGGGTTGGAGGGGAGTGGTTGTTTGTCTTGCTTGGTGGGTTTTTGCAGTCGACTAGGCATGTCTCTCGGTCATTGTCTTTGCAGATACTCGGTGGTGTGTGTGTGTGGTGTGGTTTATTTCTAGTCCAGGTAGGCTGGTCGGCACGCCGGTCGTTCGTGGTGGTAAGGCAGAGCCGATTAGTGTTTTGGTGGTGCGTGGTGGTGGTAGCAGCAAAGGAAAGCTGGGGGAGGGAGGGGACGCGTTCGTCCTTGGGATTGGGGGATTGGGCGTGTCTTTCCGCGGCTGGCCAAATGCGGCTGGCCCGTCTGATGCTCGGCAGGAGGCTGATGCGGGATGCGGCTTAGGTGAACTTTGGGAGAGGATCGCGTGGGAAAAAAAAGCGGTTGGAATGGGCGGATGTCGCGGTACAGGTAGCGTATAAACTTGGGAATCCCGGCATGCAATGCAACAAAAAGGGAGGGGAGTCGGGAATCTCGGTTGTTCTCTCTCTTTGGCTAAGCAAGGAAGAAGGGCCAGATAAAAAGAAGAAGGCCTGGGAAATCCGAATTACAGGCCCGTGCCGAGCTACGTCAGTCGGGAGTTACTCTTCTTCCTCTGACAGGTCACAGGAGGTGGGAAGAATAAAGGAGGGTCGAGCGAAGAAGGGGAAGGCCTAGCTAGATAAACCAGACGGGCGAAGAAAATGCTGGCCGAGACCAGCATAAAGCAGGAGATCAGAACGCGCTCGAGGTCTTGTCTGGGCCCGTCAAAGTGGTTGTTTTTCTTGCAGGCGGCTCCCCCCAGGTTTTTTCCTGGTGTGGATTGCATGGGACTTTCTCAGTCAGATGTCTTGTTCGGCCGGAATTCGGTTGCTCTCCCACGTCTGCGCTTTACCTTTCGTGTCTTCGGCCAACTTTAGTCAGGCACAGGCACAAGGGCAAAATAACATCAACATTATCAACACCATCGTATCTTGCAACGCAGCCACACCGCATCGACCCAGGGAACACTACACACACACACACACACACACACACACACATCGCCCTCTGCCAACGCTGCAGCAGGCAAATCGCAACGGGTACGGTGGGACGGGCCACTGCAGACGGAACAACCTTGGATGACCACTCCCCACTCACAAAGCAGGAGGCCACCCTGTTCCCCAGCAACGAAGACCGCTGCTGGTGCTGCTTGCAGCGTCATTCTTCCGGCCCAAAAGGAAGCAATGCACGGTCCATCCCCCCAGCACTCTTTCCTGCTGGCCCTGTGTCTCAGCAACTTACCTAAGGGGGGAGAGAGGGCGGCGACATTTTCATGCTACAAACGCGCATAATGTTGAATTTCTTTCATGTTTGAGCTGGATATACCCCTTTTCCTTCCAGGACCTTTACTTCAAGACCACCGACTATTGACGATAGCGGCATAGCAGTTTGTGGTCTGGTTCGTCCACCTTCACTTACCAAGGGCGCCTCGCATAACCTTGCTTCCTTTCCTCTTTCTCTTCCCATTCAAAGAACATCGCCCCAAATAAAAAGAGAAAAAAAAGGAAAGAAAAAAGAACATGTTCATCAACCTAATAGCCATCAACACCCATGCCCCTCCCCCTTCCATCCCATCTGATTCATCCCAAGTCCCCTCCCCTCCCCCTACTTTCTACCCGCAAAGCCCCCCAGCGTAGATCCAATCTCAAAGTCTCCCTCCCTTCACAATCCCGGGTTCCTCTTGTCTTACTGCAGCCTGTAGGCGGGGCCATCACGTCAGTGACAACCCGGCTCGACAATCACGATATAACCAAGATCCCGGCATCGATTAGGACCTGGGGAGAAAGCCTGTACCTCCTGGATCCCATGCCAGTGGGAGCCCCTTTTCCCATCGCCATTTCGGAGCGTTATCCAACCAGCCAAGCGGCCGACCAACCCAAGAGTGACATGAGGCTCGCCATGGAGGGGCAAACAACCAATCCCCAAAGAAGCCTGTACCCCTTTGTCATCCCGAAACTCGCCGCAATGAATTGAAAAGAGAAGAGAAGGGGAGCAAGTATGAAAAAAAAAAAACCAGTCCGAGCTCGGAACAAAAGTCGGCTCATTGCCGCTTGTCCATATGAAAGGGAACGAAAAAAATCATCAAGTATTGTTGGGAATCTCATTGGTTTTCTGGCTTTCGTCTGCGTCCATGCACGGCGCCTGCAGACGCAACCTGTATGCCTTTGGGCATCTACAAAGTTTCCTACGGCCCAAGCAGCTTGAGACCCAGCTCTAGATTCGTACACCTTCTCGCCAGCCTGCCTGGAAGGGAGCCTCCGAGCCTGCCGCAGCGCCCACTCCGCCCGCCACATGAATCTCCGACGTATTGTATATCCCCTAGCTGACAATCGCTCGCCAATATCAACACATGTCAAAGAACGGCGAGCAACGAAGCGCACATCCCACTCCGACAAGGCCCGGGACACGCCGCGTCAAGCTTCCAGCCAAAACGCAAAAGCGGCCCAGACAAGACGCCGGAGAATCAAAGCCGCTGCCACAGAGACCGACACTAAACGCCAAACCACTCAGCCGGTTGGTATAGGGGCCAAGGCCTTCGCCGCCGGAAGCCCATTCATCTTGGATATGAGCAGACCTAACCGTGACCTCGTTGCCGTACCTGTCGACGGAAGAAGAACAAGACATGGTCAATAGCCGAAAAAGGATGATTTGCGTGCAATGGAAATACCACCGCATCCCCAAAACTTCATTTTACTGACTTTTGCCAGGCCTGTTTCCTAACGAGGCCGCCACCCCCTTGAGTTGTATGTATACATGACAGTCTATCCGTTACACTTTCCATGGTCTGAACGCCAGGGCCTATGCCATCCCGGGGTTGCTGCCGTCTGCTTTGCTCTCCCCTCCCAGTTGGACCGGCCTCGTGTTCTGCCGAGACGCCGCCCTTCCATAGTCGTGCTCGCCTCCTCACTCCAACTTCAGCTTTGTTTGGGTATACTTGTCGGATTCGGTGACCATCAAAAACATCTCCATCGACCCCGCCACTTCTAAAAAAGAGCTGATGTGGCGTGACTCCCATTCTGGGTGTTCCTGGTAGTGCTCTTAGTAATCGGATATGCAACACTGAGCAAATGCGTTATAGTCGTCCGTGTCGCGTTTTCCAGTGGCCGCATATAAGCGGCCTGGGCCACGGCCTCGATCATGTTGTGATCGCCGTCGCGCTGTTCGTTGCCGGGGTGCCCCCGCCCTCTGCGGCTGCTTTGGCCGATTCCAACCAGGCCGGCCGGAATTTGACCAAGTACTTGGCCGCCAGTGGTCGCGCGTCCTCGTCTACAAGAATAGGTCAGTGTAAACTCATCAAGCACTCGGGCAACGAGAAACCTACACTCTGTCCAGATATCCTGGACCGTATCCAGAGCAAGTTCCTTGGCCGGCGGCCGCATCATGACCAGGTACAACAGACTCGTCAGAGCCAGCGGCACCACCAGTGGATCGCGACACATGAGCTTGACGCGCGAGAGGATGGCGGGGCTGAGCTCGGGGATCTCACCCAAGAACCGGGTGAGGACCTTGTCCTGGGCGTTGAGGTATTGCGAGAAGCCATCGATCAGCTTGAGCGCCCATTTCTCATAGTGCAGAGGATGGTTTCCCTCCTGCTTCTTCTGCAGCTGGTCGTTGTACCACTCTTCGTGCAGCCAGGTAATGGCAACATCAATACGCCGTCGGAAATCCTCGAGTACGTAGGTGTACAGGGAGTCTCTTATGCTGTTACCTAGAGACGACCCTGGTACAGAGCCACTGACCTCCTCCTTAGGGCTGACCTCCTCCAAGCCGGCCGACGAGCGGCTGGCCAGACGGGTGATGATGGCAATCCAGGATTCTCGGTCATTAGTACTAGCTGCTAACCGGTTGATACCGGACTTGGACTTCTTGCCAGGGTCCTCCAGGGTTTTTACAAACTGGAACAGGGACATCACAGAGCCTTGACCCGCGCTCAGTGCCAATTCTGGTGTCAGCGCAGGTGGAGGCGGCAACTTGAACGTCCTCAGTCCAAGACCGTTATCATCTGCCCTGGTCACGGGATCGCTGTCAAGCTTATTGAGAATCTGCTCGTTGTCCTCGGCGGCGGCGAAATCTGGCTCGTAATCGTCATCCTCGTCGACGCCCAGAGGAGCAGTCTCAGGGTTGATTTGTGGCGCGGGCTGTGCAGCTAACGTGTTGAGCCGCCCCCGAATGCCCTATACAAAATTAGAGTGAGCTCTTAAGCATGCCACGTAAAGACTTACCTCGATCGCTTTCGCGAGGAGTTGCGCGTCTGTGCGGATGAGCGTGGTGATGCTGATTTTTGCAGCCATGGCTGTCGGAAGTGTGCCCACGTCGAAAGCCTTTAGTCCTTCACTTCCAGTGAGAGTGAAGACGTCGCCCAAGCTGTGAGGACCTGGAGGCAGTGGTGTGACTTGGATCTGCGGCGTTGTTGCCACCTGGGGCGCAATCCGCTGGCGCTTGGCGTCCATCTCTGCGTGCTGTTGAGCTTCGAAAGCCCGCTTGCGTCCGGACTCGTCGAAGATCTCGTGCCTCATGCGCATCATTCTCTCCACATGCTGCTGGATCCGAGGCGCCATCGGGTTGTGAGGGTCACTGCATCACGTTAGCGGAAGTGGGAAGCACGTAGAGTCTTTGGGTTGTACCGTTTGGACAGGTGTATCAGGAGCATACGAGTAGTCTTCTCCATGGACTTGACTATCACGCGGGTTCTGGGAGTCATGGGCGAGTTCGCGAGCTTCATAGGATTGAAGTTGAGTACGGCATTCAGAATCCTGTTGGCCGTACCCGGCCGACTGCGGATCAAGATGGACAGGCAGTTCAAAGTGGCATCAACGAGAAGAACATCACTATCATCAAGGTGCTGTGGTTAGCTGTGATCAAACAGGCACTGTTATCACAGTCCTTACCTGCTGTTTTCCTGCAACACGCTCAGCATCCTGTCCAGCAACCCAGCTCCTTCGGCGTCGAGAGTCCTAGCATCCAACGTCTGATGGTTTGGTGGGATCTTGTCTAGTGAGATGTCGAGAGAGTCACCACGCTGCGAAAAATGTCAGTAGCCCCAAAAGGAAAACGTCGAAGGCTCGGCCTACTCTTGGTTCGTTGGGGTTGGCCACCGACTGTGCGAGGACAACTCGTTGCGCAAACTTGATGCAGCATATCCGCACCGTAGACTCGGCCTCGTCCCATATCTGAAGAATCCGCGTCTTTATCGCGACCATTCGTTCCCACGTGAGGGTGTCGTACGAGTTGTTGATGCTATCGATCTCGTCAGCCTCCCGGTCTGCGCAGCCATAGCTCTCGTTCAGAAGTAAAATATGCACACATACATCCATCGCAGCGCAAAGGGATAGATACTGGCGGCCGTCTGGATGGCGCTACGCAGGACGTGGGGGTCCTCGTTCGGGGTTTCGACCATGGTTTGCAGCGTGTCCAGCACAAAGAGCTGCATCGTCTCCTTTTCGCTCCCGGGCAAGGCTGGCGTCGAAAAGGCCTCGGCCAGGAAGTCGGCGCCCCATCTCCGAAGTTCGACGCGCGCCGTGGGCCCGACGATGGGAAGGATGCTCTTGACGACGGTCGGGTAATACTTGACGTCTCCTAAGACGAGCTTCCTTGCGTCGTTGAGTTGGCGAATCTGGTCGCTCACGGACGCCTGCGGGGACGGAGCCGCCATAATCGCGAGCAAGCTCGAAACACACAAAGACGCTACGAATATGGATGTATCCGTGCAAAAAGGAACAAAATGTCAAGGTTCGATTGCGCGTGGCTGTCGATGTTGGGTGTTGGCAAGGTGAAGGGAATTGGAGATCACGAGGGCAGGAGCTGTCGCGACTTGTCGAAATATGGAGAGCTCAAGCTTTTCCAGATCACCATCCTCCAGCGCACAGAAAACAACCAAATCACAAACGTGTAGAGTCGTGTGATTCGTCGCGTGGGTAATGGGGGAATCGAAAGGGCGATGAGGCGACTCCGGGGCGATTGATGCGCGGCTACCTGTTGATGCAATTGCCTCGTTTTCCCAGCTCTAAAAGTTTGACGGGTTTCCTGCCGTGCAGTTTGCAGAGAGGCAGCAAGCAAGCAACCTTGGTCGACGTTGAGGGACTGCGCGACAAGCGACAGCAACGCGGGTAAACTATGACGGGGCGTGTCGACCGCTGTTGGCTGTTTTCGGTTAGCGCACCGGCTGCCCTAGCGCCTCAGCTGGATGTACCTGGACGTCGCTCCAATTGTGGAAGAGAAGTTACTTGTGTGTACTGAAGGAGAATCGAGGGAGCTTGAATGGAAAAAAAAAAGAGGGAGGATGTTCGTAATGCAATGAACAAGGATTCTTCTTATGAGCTAGAAGAAAAATCACCTACTCAAGGGAACATTAGACTTGGGGATTTAGAGCTTGTTGTTGCAGTACTTTACTCTCCGCAGGTGGGAGAGGTACTTTCCAGGTTTGGGTCTCTCATGCAAAGGCAGCGACCACAGAAAAACAACCCGCCCGCAGAGACGAGACCCATGCCGGAGCTTATCGGACTATTCTACGTCACTATCGATTTTGCCGCACTTTCTCCGTCTTATCGATACCGAATCGGCATCGAGGGAATGGTTCGGCCTGTGAATTTCCTCCTTTGCGACAGGCTAAGCATTGAGTGTTGAATTTCTCAAATCCTCACGGCGCAACACCACGAATCGCCCCCAAGGGCCCCGAACAACGAATCCCCCGAACTCCCGAATTCTCACAACTCATCCGCCCACATACAGTCTTTCCGTGGGACTCCCCAGTATCCAGTCGCAATGGCCATGTACGCCGCCATCCTGTTCCCTCCCCGTCCGTGCCGGATGAGTGGCCTGACATGCAGAGATACACAGCCCACAGAAGTCCTCGTACTACGATCGCAACCTTCGCCAAGGTCCCGCCCTGATTCGAGCCCGCAAGCCCTATCTCGCAAAGAACCTCGCCGTCGGTGCCGGACTTTGGTGCTTCGTCGGCGCAGTGTGTAGGTGATCGGTCATCCCGCATGATCCCCCTGGTTTGCGAATCTCGGAGAGAATGTTCGACTGACAACCATACCCGCAGACTGGTACACGATCAAGGCGGTCGGCCAGGACGAATTCGAAGACGTCAAGGTCCCCGATGCCCCAAGGCAACAGGCCAAGTCCAACTAGACTGTGAGTGGCGAGCGGGCGAGAAGAGTCGTGTGAGAAGCCCATTGCAGAAGGAAGCACCCAATGATGTAGGTGCTGGAACAATTCGGCATGCAAATGCCAATTTGCATCGTGTAATATATATTAGCGAGATTCACCTCGCTTCCTACGCCATTTACATCAATGTAAAATACCAAATCCTCAAATCAGCAATTCTGTACATGTCTCATTACAGGAGTTGACCTGTCCATCCCAATGCAAAAAGTAGCTCCCTATTCCACTCTAGAGATCCCATCTTGTAATCGATCGGGGGCCTTTTTCGACTTGACGAGAACCCAAACAGGAAGTCCGCCGTAGTTTCACGTCGGCACGCCAGCATAGCAAGTTAATAAGGAAAGAAAAAGAAGGGGCGGATCGCCCAAGCCGTCGTGGGGTATCATAACAGTACAGTAAGCCTCGAAAACGCCGTCGGCCGTCCGGTGATGCCGCCCTAACTTGCCATCGCCGACACTGGTTCTTGTTTGGGAGCCGTGTCCTTCGCAGCTTTCGATGTACGGCTCCCCGCGCGCTTCATCTGGGCGCTCTGGGTCAGAACGTTGGCTGTTCGTACCATCTCGGGAGACGCTGAAGTGAACCGGTTCATTTGCGGCGACGTGTGCACGGCGGCGTGGCCATTCGTGATGGCTGGCATCGGCTGGGCGTGAGACGGGCCTGCCACTGCTTTACCTCCTTGCATTGCTGGACTTTTCACACCGGCACCAGGCGCTACAGGCCCCGTGGTGATCTTGTGTGCAATGTGGTTCGGGTTGGCCCACGGAGTATCCTTGATGAACTGCTCACCAGCAGGCCCAAGATTTCCCCCGAAGGCGACCGCCTGATAATCTTCGATTGGCTGCATGATCGATCGCTGGCGTGGCTTCGAATTGCGCTGTGCAAAGTCAATGACTGTTCAAACGCATGGTCCGATTACTGGCTAACCTTCATGGCCTCTAGATCGTCTTCAATCTCGGACCCGTTCGCACCTCGCATGGGCGGCACTGCGGGAAATCCCTCGTGTTTGGCAAGCCCAGCCAAGAAGGAGACTTCTGAGTTGTACGCAACAGCGTTCCTCGTACGTTGCGTAGGGTTGGTAGGGAATAGAAGCCCGTAGTCCGGAACGCTGTGTGCGCTGCGTCTAGCATTCTGCGTCTCGTACCATTCCTTATTGAGGTGTTCGAGCATCTTTGAGCGTGATTCTCGAGCTCCCTGGTAGAACTGATTCCAGATCTGCGCCCGACGCGCCACAGCCAGTCGTTCTAAGGCCTCAACCGACAGCTCGTACTCTTTTTCGATGTTGCGGAGCTTCTTTTCCAGCCTCTCGTCCAAACATTGCTTCATGTTCAGATATTCGGGGTGGCTCGGCGGCTCGGCTTGCAAAGACTGTTCTTCTTGCTCGAGGCGCTCTAGCCGGTCCTTGTACAATCTGTGGGTTGCCGTCAGCGCGTGTCCAGTGCCATCTGCTATGTATAGAAGACTCACCGCTCACGAAAGACCACAAACTTCTCCTCAAGATCAGTCCATTCCTCGACTGCTGCACGCTTTCTCTCCACTGTCACGATGGTGTCAGCTAAGAAACAGAGGGGTCAATCGAGGGTTTCCTTACTCTCTTCATCGTTCTTTGACGTTTCCGCATCATCGTCGCCCTCCTGTTCAGCATGGTCGTCGACGTGAGCTCCCGAGTCTTCGTCACCACGACCATCGTCCCGACCGTCGCCATCGTGGCCCTCGTGTTCGTGGGTCTCTGGGGCGTGGCCTTTCCGCCTGCTGCCGTTGCGGGTTATCTTCTTCGTTATTTGCACGTCCTTGATCGGGCTATGGCCGTCGCGCGAGGGACCACGCTTGGTGGGCGGGAGTTCGGGGGCATTGTCCTCGGTCGCAGAGTGGTCGCCAGTGTGGGAATTTGTGGAGGGGACCTCGTCCTCCTGCAGCTCCACGCCATTCTTTTGCTGGTCTTGCTCCTGGGGCACGACCGACCCGGTGCGCTTCCTAGCGGGCTGGCCTGGTTCAGAAGATTCCGCGACCGGCGATCGCTTTCTCTTCTTTGAATCAGTGTTCTCAGCATCGTCCTCGGTAGATGGGAGCGTGGTAGACTTCTTGGGCTTGCTGGGAGAGGCCTCGTCGGCGTGGCTGGAGGTCATCGACACGTCGTCGCGGTCGGAAAGACTCTCGTCGTCACCATCATCGGTGGCGTCGACGGAAAATGTCTTTTGAAGTTTGCTTGGTGTGCGGTCGAAGACTTGGCCGTCGTTGAACTGATTGACAACCACGTCCTTGTGACGCTGGGCCTGCGGGGTGTCGTAGAGGCGCTCAGTCTCCGCCTCGGTATCGTTCGCCTCAGACAGGTTGCTGTCGGAATCGAGCGCCTCGTCAGGGTCTTCTTGAGGGTGGTCCAGCTGCATGCCGTCTAGCGATTCGCCCTCGCCGTCCTTGTCCTCGACGTCGCTCAGAGGGCTGGAGATGTTGCTATCGTCATGATCAAGCGTCGCCTGCCCCGGAGAGAGGGCAGGCGGCGCTGACGCCGTAGCTGCCATTAGGAACAAAGGTTGAAGCCGTGCTGTACAAATTCAAATCGGGTGGCTTGGAGGAGGGATGTGTCGTGACGAGGTGCAATTCGGGTAGACGAGTTTTCGGGTGAACGAAGACGGGGCGCGGAGGGACAAGCAGCAGCGACAGAGGCAGGTTGGAGAAGCGGGCTGGCTGCTGTGGGGAGGAAAGCGAACGTCTCCTAAATTGAGGTGGTAAATGAGAGCTGTTCGAGAGCAGCATCAACGCGTGTGATTGTCTGGTCCCAAAAAGCAGACGTGGGCGAGCGCAAGTGGTGGTGTTGTGGTGGGTTTTCGGAGAAGGAAGAGAAGCGTTAGTGACCTGCCGCTCCATGGAGAGAGATGCGCTCACCTGCTCTGCTCCCTCTCTGTGCCTTTCCCGTCCACACCCCCCAGCCCAGTGCGGAACCAGGATCGCTCGGCAGAAAGTCTTCGCCCTGACAGCGAAAGCGGTGAGAGCTGGCACAACAGTGGGCACGGGGCACTTATTACCGGCAAATAGCGGCCTTCTGACGCTTTGCACCAATTGACGGTTGTTCCGCTTCTTATCGGGCCACCCCGACCCTCCGAGATTTCTTATCAGTGCGCGCAGAGACCAGCGGTCGAGAGCTTGATATTTTTTTCTCGATGCGGGAGCGCATTGGGGAATCGGTGCATCTACAGAAGGCCCATTGCAATACATTGGGATTCAACAAACAGAAGGGAAAAACTGTCGCAACAATGGCGAAGGGGTATGCTCATTCATGTTTCCGATTGAATGTCTCGAATACTAATGTTCGGCATAGAAGCATAAAACTCGCCGCCTCGGGCAAGGCCATTGACCCCACCCTCGATGCCCTCTTCGCATCCAGTGTAAGTCCTTTACTACAAAACGATCAATTGGAAGAAGAAATTCTAAGTAAATCCCAGGCCGGACCCGTCAAAGCTCCTAAGAAGACGAAGTACTCGGAACTGCCTGCACCAAAGGCAAAGACCGATCCCAAGCCCGCCGACTCCGACGAGGAACTCCCGGATGCCGACGAGGGAGACGATGAAGAGCTGTCCGAGCTTGGTAGCGACGATGACATTGATCTAGACGATATCGCCGAGGAAGAGTCAGACGACGAAGAAGAGGAGGAAGCCCCAGAGCCAGCTCCGAAGGCAAAGAAGGAACGGAAGCGCAAGCGGGACGAGGACGATATCGAGGGCAAGTACCTGAGCAAGCTCGCGGAGGCAGAGGAAAAGGAGCAGCCGGCCGAAAAGCGCACCAAGAAGGAGACCAAGGACGAAGAAGCCGGCGAAGAGGCGGCCTCGGAAACGTCGTCCGAGGGCGAGGACTCAGACGAGGAGACACCCCTTGTCCACGAGTCCCTCGCCGCCGACGCCAAGACTAAGGCGAAGGATAGCGAAGTGGAAAAGGCGAACCGCACCGTATTCCTCTCCAACGTTGCCTCTGACGCCATTGACAACAAGGCGTCCAAGCGCACCCTCGAAGCCCACCTCTCTAGCGTTCTCGACAAGGACGCAACCCCGCCGCAGAAGATCGAGTCGATCCGCTTCCGGTCCATCGCCTTCTCCGGCGGCGCCCTTCCCAAGCGCGCGGCCTACATTACAAAGTCCCTCATGAAGGAGACAACAAAGTCGGCCAACGCTTACGTCGTCTTCTCCACGCCCGCCGCGGCGCGCAAGGTCTGCGCCGAGCTCAACGGCACCGTTGTTCTTGACCGCCACCTCCGCGTCGATAGCGTCGCCCACCCGGCGCCTACCGACCACCGTCGCTGCGTCTTCGTCGGCAACCTGGGCTTCATCGACGATGAGACCATACTCTCCACCAACGACGAGGGCGAAACGGTCCAGAAGAAGCGCACAAAGGTCCCGGCCGACGTTGAAGAGGGCCTCTGGAGGATATTTGGCAAGCACGCCGGCAAGGTCGAGAACGTGCGCGTCGTGCGCGATCCCAAGACAAGAGTGGGCAAGGGCTTCGCCTACGTCCAATTCTACGTAAGTATATACATCCTCCAACGATTCTCATACAAGCAGAAACTAACGAAAAGAAGGATGGAAACCACGTGGAGGCCGCCCTCCTCCTGGACGGCAAGAAGTATCCTCCCATGCTCCCCCGCATCATGCGCGTAACCCGCGCCAAGGCCCCTCACAAGACGGCCCTCGCCATGGAACGAACCAACAAAGCCAGGGCCGCCCAATCAGGCGGCCCCGGCGCTCCCGGTAGCACAAAGTACCGGGCCAAGATCACCCCCGAGCAGCAGTCCAAGGCCGGTCGCGCGGCCCGCCTTTTGGGCCGCTCCGGCGCCAACCGCGAGCGCCTCGGCGACAGGGGCGACAGGGGAAAGCCCCGCGCCCCGGGCAATGCCTCCGGCGCCGTCCCCAAGGACGAGATGAAGGCGCCCGAGGATTTCATCTTCGAGGGCCGTCGTGCCACCGCCAAGGACGGCAGGCCAAAGGATCTCAAGTTCAACAAGCGAAACAAGCCCAAGGGCGGCGGTGGCGTCAAGAAGTCGAAGCCTACCGGCCGCGGCGCCAAGAGAGCGGCGGAGTGGAAAAAGAAGCAGGGGTGAAGTGGACAATGGGGGGGATGTGAAGAGGGAAATGTCTCGCATGTACAAGTCTCATGGGATACCAAAAGTGGCATAAACAAGCGTCGGGAAAAGGCGTCCAAAAATAATAATCATTTTTCAAACATGTGCTTGCTTGTTCACCACGTTCTTCGATGGAATGTGCACTAGTAAAATCCAAAACAGTGTTGTATCACTTCGAAGACATTAACATCACGTCACATTCAAATTTCAAGAAACATAGATGCATTTACAAGTGACTACTTTGATTCCCACAAGGCTCTCGTCAGACAAGCCAGGAGGGTACCACGTATACATCTGAAGAAGAAAGTGACTTGGGTCTCATCTATTATCAACTCGAGCTTGACTCCGAAATATCCATTCATGGGTTATAGGGTAATCCAGTGCCTTTCCGTGCGTCCTTGTTCGTTCAGCGAGAACGACGACAGAGAAATCTACCGAACCGACCCTCCAACGACCTCCAAAGAAACCAGCTTTTTCATGCAATTCGTTTCGCTCAAGGCTGCCACCAGGCTCGTGATTTGTTCGTCGCAGCGACCGGTTTACCACGAAACGCAAAATACGGGACAGTCTCCGATGCTTGCTTAGTACTCGGCTTCATCCTCGTCGGCCTCGAATGAGTCGGCGGCAACCTCCTCGTAATCCTTCTCAAGCGCAGCAAGATCCTCACGGGCCTCGCTGAACTCACCCTCCTCCATACCCTCACCAACATACCAGTGAACGAAGGCGCGCTTGCTGTACATGAGATCGAACTTGTGATCCAGTCTCGACCAGGCCTCGGCGATGGCGGTGGTGTTGGAAAGCATGGAGACGGAGCGGTCGACGGAGGCGAGACCACCGTCGCCGGCGGCGGCGGGAACAGCCATGGGCTTCTGGTAGTTGATGCCGAGCTTGAAACCAGTGGGGCACCACTCGACGAGGTTGAAGGAGGACTTGGCCTTGAGGGCGGCAATGGCAGCATTGCAGTCGCGGGGAACGACGTCTCCGCGGTAGAGGAGGGCGACGGCCATGTACTTGCCGTTGCGAGGATCGCAGACGACCATCTGGTTGTTGGGCTCGAAGCCTGCCATTCGTTAGTTCCTTGGTGCCTGAAAAGCGGGAGGACACATGACATACACTGGAAGGTGAGCTCCTGAACCTTGAAGCTCTCGTGGGAGCTCTTGTTGGCCGAGATGACAGGAGCATAGCTGATGAGAGGGTAGTGAATACGGGGGTAGGGGACCAGGTTGGTCTGGAACTCGTTCAGATCAACGTTGAGGGCACCGTCGAAGCGGAGGGACGACGTGATGGAGCTGACGACCTGAGCGATCAGACGGTTCAGGTGCTCATAACCAGGACGGGGGATGTCGAGGTTACGACGGCAAATGTCGTAGACAGCCTCGTTATCAACGAGGAAGGTGCAGTCCGAGTTCTCGATGGTGCTGTGGGTGGACAGGACGGCGTTGTAGGGTTCAACAACGGCGGTTGAGACACGGGGGGCAGGGTAAACGGCGAACTCGAGCTTCGACTTCTTGCCGTACTCGGTGGAGAGGCGCTCGAGCAGGAGGGCACCGAAGCCAGAGCCGGTACCACCACCAAAGGAGTGGAAGATCAGGAAGCCCTGGAGGGAGTGACAGTTGTCTATAGAGTTGTCGGTCAGTCTGGGCGCGGACCGAGGGGTAAGGGGGCGGCATGTGGAGACGAACCAGCGACGCGGCGAACGCGGTCAATGACATTGTCGACCATCTCCTTGCCGATGGTGTAGTGGCCACGGGCGTAGTTGTTGGCAGCATCCTCCTTGCCACTGATCAACAGCTCAGGGTGGAAGAGCTGTCGGTAGCCACCAGTTCGGATCTCGTCGATGGGAGAGGGGTCGAGGTCGACGAAGAGGGAACGAGGAACGTATTTGCCATTGCTGGTCTCGGTAAAGAACGTCTCGTAAGAACCGCCATCGACAACGTCCTTGGCGTTGGGGTCAGGACGACCATCAGAGCCGAGGCCGTGCTCGAGGAGGTAACTGTGCGTTGAATTGGGCGGTCAGTTTCATCGGATTTCCCATCATCCCCCTCGGCATCAAGGCACGGGATGGAGGTGAACCTACAGCTCCCAAGCAGAGTTACCCAGCTGGGTACCGGCCTGACCGAGATGAAGGTGAAGAATCTGGAGACATTGCCGTTAGTACCAGAGCCGCACACCGAGGTAAAGGTAGTATGGGACAGCTAGGCCGGTTTTCAGGGGTCACCTCGACAGCAAGAGCAGCACCACCGGTAGATGGCCAGGCCGCAATGCCACCATCGTTGCAACGACGGAGGGTCGGAAGACCGCAGAAATAGAAACAAACAGCGTTTAGCTTACCTCGCCCTTCATTGTGTATCGTGGCTCGACGGATCTTGGGGAATGCTGCGACGCAAAGTGGAATGGAGAAAGGGAATATTTTCACGCGCGCAGCGCAGAGTTGAGGTTCGGAAGAGCTAGGGGGGAGGAACGGTGTTGGTGATGGTTTTCAGAGGTTTGGAGGGTCACTTGTTGTGGGCAAGGCGGGGCACAGTCAACAAGGCCGACCAGTGGCACGATAGGCTTGGAGGCAAAGGGTATTCCCCCCTTCTTCGCCGGGTTTAGCGCCTCGCTCCCACTGCTAGCTTTTGGTGGTGTTGGGCTGGGTCTCCAGCACCAAAGTGCTTGCGGGGGTTGCTTTCAGCCAATCAGACATCAGTGACACTCTCACCGCTACATGGTCCAAGCGTCGCTCCTTTTGTCTATTGGGCCAAGTTCAGGGGTGCATGAAGATACCCGCTTACTGCCACCTGCTATCAACAGTCTCGCTCTTCGGCAGGGTGCGAATTGTGAGCACACCAGGCAACGGAAGGCGCATCCTGCCGTCTTGACCTGGCCACCAAGGCAGAAAGAGTGACAGACATGGAAGCCGGGCTTCGTCTTTCTTGCCACCTTCACCGCTCACCGTCAAACCATCTGCCTGGTCTGTCACTTGGCCCAACAACACAGGCTGGTCTGTGCGGCAAATCGGGGTCCAAGGCATTGACTTTCAGGAACAAATGGGCCGGTAGTTAATCTGACAGATCTTTTCTCCTTCCAGTCTCCTTGGTGTTTGTTGTGGGCATGGCGAACAAGAACCATTTTTGCAGCTTGCTATCTTGACCACAATTCGAATTCCGTAGCCCCCGTTTACATCTCAACCAGCTGAAGTCAAGCAACCTTGGCCTGATAGCGTCGTACTCATCGAAAGGTAGGTACATCCTCGCTGCCAGCGGGATCGAGGTGATCCTTCAAGGGGCCGAGCCGGACTCGGCCCCACTCTCCACTTCCCTGCGAGTCCAACTTCGACGACTTGTGACTACGAGGTACATACATATGCATGATTTCAAGCATGCCAATTTCATGAATAAACATGCTATGACTTGATTGGAAACGGAGAAGGAAAAATATATTGTATATATCATAGTTTCTAACCAACTCCCTTTGATGTGTTGGGCGTAATTGGGAGAGGGAAACATGGTCACTTGTCACACACTCTCTTGCCTCCATAGGCTACTATGGAATATTCATATCCAGCCCTCTTCACTCCAAGCAGCCTGGTTCTCGCGCGGGGACGAATTATAGTCGTGCGGGACGACAAGTACCTCAGTATCCATCATCCCAAAAACCTCGATGTATGACGATTCCGGGCCTGAATGGCATGTGAAGTGCAGCCTTTGCAGAAGGCGAAGCTTGTTCCGCTGCTATCTATCCCAGAGTAGCAACAAGTTCAACCCCACTGCGTCCCATTAGCACGAAGAAATGGATAAAATACGGATTCTCGGCGGTAACGGTCTGATGAGCGGCGTGGGCCGCTCTTGTCAAAAGTCACACCCTGGGCCGCAACGAATTGAATTTCTTCCAAACTGGTACAATGATCTATCAACAGCTTGAGTTCAGCAGCTGAGAGAGGCCACTCACGCTTGCCAAATAGACTCAAAGACGCCAAATTAGCGAAGGATTGTGCCGTTGTCTGTCGCATATAGCTGGGTGCGCTGGATCGTAGAGGGTTCATCCCCACACGCGCAATATCAGCAGTCAGAATCCTCAGCCTTGGAGCGACCAGTGGGAGGATCTCGATATCGTACATCTTCAAACGCGGCGCCCAATCTTCTCGATGATTGTTGACATTGCGAATGATCACCCGATGAAGTTGTGCCAATCCAGTCCAGCCTTGACCTTTGCAGACCGTCGACCGTCGTCTGATGTTCAAAGAAGTTCTCGTTCGACGGTGGTGCCCTCTCTACAACCAAAAACTTGACATTGGGAGTATGTAGAAGGACCAGCTCTTCCAAGAAGTGTAGAAGTTCTTTGAAACTGGATGAAAATGAATCGGCCCACCGCCCTTGTTCTGCACGAATCGCAAGCCCGGTTTCTTGCAGGCCTTGCTAACTGTGGGTACGGCGTCTTTGGAATTCTTCAACGTGAAGCGGAAGGGCGAGAAATACACCGCGCGGACGTGCTGAGCTAAGCCGAGCCGGCAGATCATAGTGCTGCGAAAGAGCAGCGCTTTTCGACAGGTTTTGTAAGAATGGCAGAGGTATGCCTGATCGATGGCCCGCAGTCCCAAGTGGCCAAGGCTAAGATAAAGTAGGTCTTTCTTATCACAATACCCCGCCCTGTCCAGCGCTGGTCTTGTGCGGTGTTAGCAAAGGTACAGGGCTATCACGCCAAGGATTTCGTTTGGTAAGTCGAGCAAATATCTAGGCCTCTTTTTACCACAGCGCATAGAGATTGAGGCGCCTGGGTGATCTGGAGAAGTAGGACGTAATGTCCTTTGCACCGATGTCGGGGGGGTTGATGGGCATTCGCTGTGGTATATCAAATTTCATGATGAGAGCAGAGATATTGAAGGAGCATGTTTGAAATTTGAACCCAGGTCGTAGAGTATTTTGGAAGAGGTTTCTACGGCTCTGTCTCCGATGTTGCAGTACCATATAGGGTGTATTCAGGGGAATACTTGAAGAACACTGGAACTTAAGGCCGAAGGTAAGATTCCATCTATAAAAGCAATACCAAGCAGGTTCAAGAGTTAGTAAGTTTGGTCTCTTTATTCAGACTACCCAGTTTTATACAACAATGCCAAAATTGTTTTTTCTTCGTTCTAGGTGGACTTCTGGCCGCCGCCCAAAACCTTTCGAGTCCAAAAAATATTTGTCGTGGGCGGTTTGAAGTGGAATATAATACGAAGGTTCACCTGAATGCAGAAAAAACAAGTAAAATTTAATCTTTCATAGTTGAGATCGGCGGAGTTCCGGCGACGAGTCATTCTGAGCTTTCATAAACTATGTCGGCCCCTTCTAAATAGTCGTTGACAAGGTTCGGCACCGTGTCACAGACAGAGAGTGCAAACATATGTCATTTAGACCGTCTTCATTTGGTTTGGAAGATTTGAGATCTATAGGAACAATTTCATTCAGTGCTTTTCAGGTACTACGCTTGCTGGTCGTCCACAGCCCCCTTGCTATCGAATACTATTGCACCATGAGCTCAAAAATGCGGGCGCCACTCAAAGCTGCCACTTCATGCGTTCGTCGAACGATGTTGACAGCATTCTCATCAGTTAGTGAAGTCCCGTGATACCCTGAAGGCTGACAACATAAAGATCGCCATAGGAGACCGCGGTACGACGCAATGCTTGCACCTCTGAGGAGTTGATAACTCCAACCTGCTTGAAGCTGGCCACTGTTGATTGGTTTTAAAATACCCGTACCCAAATGAGTGAAACCTTGTCCATTGGAAAGCTGAAAGCTAAAAAGCAGCAGCCAGATGTTTGGGTGTCGCTCAATGTCTTTGTCCGTGGTGAACATTACTCTTGCGTTTTGTGAGGCATCACCTCTTCAATGGATCCTGATAGACACATTCATCCTGACAAGCTGGTATACCATTACGTCCGTTCTGTCATGGTACCGCCTTCGCCATATTCCAGGTCCCACTCTAGGATCATTCTCCTACCTCTGGCTCTTGCGCATCGTCAGCAGCGCCCGTCAGGGAGACATCTACCGAACCATCAACGACCGCTAGAACAACCGCCTCGTCCGTGTTGGACCTAACGAGCTACTAATTGATGACCCGGAAGTCTTATGTCGTATAAACGCTGTGCGCAGTGACTACGGTAAGGACCCGTGGTATTGGTCTAGCCGCCTCAATCCGTACCAGGAGACCTTGATCACGACGATTGAAAAAAATTTGCACGACAAGATGAAGGCCAAGACGGCGGTCGGGTACGCGGGGCGCGAGGTTGATTTGCCGGAGCCGAGCGTCAGCGAGCAGATTGTCAAAATGATCAAACTCCTACGAATAGTTATGCGGACTCGGGGCGGCTAGTCGACATGGGGTCGCTATCCTCGTATTTGACCATGGCTGTCATTACGACGCCGGCGTTTGGGAATCCTTTTGGGCATCTGGAGGCAAACGCGGGTGTATTCGGCTTCATTGCACAAATGAGGGAAAATTGGTCACTTGTGGCCCTTACTTTGGACGTCCCGTTGATTCGCGCTGTTCGATTTTCGAAATCGTTTCTGAGATTGTTGGGCCCCGAGCCCACTGACAAGCACGGAATTGGGCAGATGATGGGGTGAGTTGGTGAGTTGGTGTGCTCTTGTCTCGAAGGGTTCTGACCTCGTAAAATCCAGTGTTGCCGAGAGACAGGCTGGTGAGAGGTTCAAGTCCGCCTCAGAACCGAAAAGGGACAAGTTGGTTCGTCTTATGTTGGCATACTTCTGCCAAGCTGCTTGTTGATATGCTGGTATAGGGATCTTGGATCAAGAACGGCATGGCTAAGGAGGAGTGCGATGCTGAAGGTCTTCGCCGCAAGTTATGACTCGATTTCTGCATATTTTCAGGTAAATCAAAATCGAGATATGGCCGTGGCCTATGTGCCTGTAAAACTTTGACTAATTACTCAACGAGATTGGACGTCCCTCTTGAAGGGCTTCTTAGGACCGCATAAACGGAGAAATAGACGAGCAAAGAGGATTGAAATAAAAGGATACAATAAGGCGACTAGGGAAAGATTGTTAACTTAGAATGTGCTGGTGTAACAGTCTTAACAATCTGGATTGTCCGTAACATCGTTCGAAGTTTTGTTTTGTTTGCTGTATGCTCGGCCTGCCCTCCGCAAATAACCGTTGACCCCCAGCCCAGAGATGCGCTTTGAACACTCTCAAGCAACATACACAGACTAACATGCTTATATTCGCGAAATTGTAAGTTTGTTCTGGTTGTTCACTCTTGTTCCCTCGTCACTCCTGTGAAGAGTTCATTGGGCCTTTGGAAGCAGCTAAAGGGATGCCGACGGCATTGACTCTGGCAGTTCCGAGCGTCTCCAAGTCAGCTGTGACACTCAGGTCGGCGCTACGGATAAAAAAAAAATGCCCATGCCCTCGTATCCGAGGGTGTGAGCCTCATTTTGAGCCCGGACTGTGCTGGATGAGACAAGGAAGTCCGACGGTATTAGTACAAGGCGATAGTTCCCGTCATTAGGGCCGGCAACTCTACGATGGCAACTTGATCACATGCCGAACATATAATAATATTGACAAAAAGTTACAGATCACATCGTTCCCTGGAAGGGTTTTACGGGTGCTACTTGTCGAAGTAGAAAGAGTGTTGATTGCGTTGAAGGACCGAAACGTCACGGATCTGAATACCTGTCTGTGTGGGTCGTGGGCTTTTTAGGGTCTACCAAGCTCTTTCGCAATTTTACGCTTCGAATAGACTCATAAAGTTACGGATACCAGTTTAGGTTAGCTGTTGCATATCTTTTGATCTGTTTCCCCCCTTTCTGCTCTGCTTGTTATCATAGCGCTTGCGACAAGCTCCTCTCACTTCACTGGCATGGACTGTTTAAGAAAAACTTACTGCTGTTGATTCAAGCCTGGATCTCAGATTACGAGTCCGGGCGGAAGTGTCTTAAACGTCTGAGTCGTCTTTCTATGCTATACGGTGGAAGAGCCTTGTGGTGTGTGGTGCCCCAATCCATTTCAGAAGCTTTGGCCGGAAGTGTAAAATTGGGTTGGTGGGTCTTCAGAGACCGGCCTGCTATCACAAAAGAAGTCCATCATACGATCACAAGTTTAGATGACAGTTTGGATGACAAGGAACCCGAGTATGATAACGATCAATTAGTGATTTTATGACGGTTAGAAACCTCAAAGGTCTCATGGTCCTTCTATGGGCTGTTTTCATGCCTGTAAGAGACTACTGAGACCTGTGTCTTGACGGTAATTCCTCGCCCATAATCCGAGCTACCTTTGCTCTCTTCTCCACGGCTTGAGTTCGTGTCCCTACACGTCGCCTTATAAGTAAGTTCGACCTCGTCATCCTCAAGTTTCGAGTGTGCTGCGTTGCTGCGACCAAGTGCGAATCCGGTTCCGCCATTGCGTGAGAGGTGTTTGCCATGGCTCTGCTGACTTCGGGGCCCACCGGTTGCCGATGGGCCGCCACTTCGTTCCCCTGGGAATGGATAGGGACCGTTTCTCGATGACTTAACACGACCCATACATGTACGGAAAAGCGGTGCGAATGTGGGCAGACAAGCAGAAATGACTGCGACGGAGGGCTCAAGGCTAGACCAGGCAAAGGAAGGACCCATCCACCACGTCACATCGACGTTCTGGAAAAGACCGTTGAGATAGTAAATTCGCACTATACTTGCAACGCATACGCTACCGTGGAAACCTAGTCAGACAACGTATTTAGGATAAAAGCAACTTGAAGGGAAAGGACTCACAAGCCACCAAGAAGCATGATGCCTATGATCGAGGTTTTTGTTCTCTTATTCATCTGCAACTCCCAGATACGGGGCACAGGTACGAGAAGGATAACGATATCGTTAAACATGTTGACAATGCCGAGAAGCAGGAAGAACAAGCTGACATTGATGCAACTGCCCTCGGCACCCAGGTACTGGGTCCAGTAGAAGGAAACAGGTCGACAGGCGCAGGCCATAGTGATCCAGAGAATGAAGGGATATACACTAGTCAAGCAGACAGCCGTCCAGAACATAATCGAATATAAGCGACCGAGGCCACCTTTGGAGTGAAAAAGACGACGATAGAGGAGAAGAATGCTGACTTTGGTCGAGGTCACGGCTGTGGCGTACACGTATGGCTCTGCGTAGACGATCTGGTGCAACGAGATTCAGGAATCAATCATAATTACCAAAATGTGAGGGGAGATGGTACATACCTTCAGAAGTGTGACGAACCTTGAAATGTTGGTTGCCCAAATGTGCTCGCCAGCTCCGTGTCTTCCAGCTGAAACCCCATTAGAGACAAATCAAACACCATAGAACAATAGGAATCTGGCCCAATAGCAAGAAAGTAGAATAGAAAGAGAGGGAAATGAAAATATGTAAAGGAAGTATCCCCATCGTAAACATACCCAAGATTGTCATGAAAACCGTCGCGCCGCACAAAATCTATATGGGGTGGTAAGCTAGGTATACTTGATAGCTGTGTATTCGGGGCTGGGGGTGATCATCAAAGACTACAAACTTACAACACTGAGAAGGATGGCGTAGTCATCATACCAGAGCTTTGCGCCCTTCATACTGCGTACATAGAAACGGAGAGCCACTGAAGCGGCGGACAGACCAAGAACGACACAGACAGCAATATTAGACGACACAACCAGCTGCTCGTCCAGTTTGGTTCCCGAAGGGGGTTCTCCGAAGATGGCGGCGATGCTTGGATCTGTTGTCATAATTGCTGCCGTTGATGTACGCGAACGGATTAACTACTAACGGACGGAGGGGGAAAAAAGGAGAAGACAGAAGAAGTAAAAGCAGCCAACTCCATTAGGTCAAGTTCAAGGGGAAGACCGAGCTTTGAAGAAACACAATCCCACAGTCATACCTTAAGCAGAGGAGCGGACCTTTTGAGCCTCATAATTGTTTGATAGAAACACACACTGCGTCTCGATCACGCCGCGGGATTATAGCATGGATCAAACTGCGTGCGACTCCTTCGCATCCATCCACGCCAAGCAGCATCGAGTCTTGATCGGCACTCCTGTCCCAAATAACACGCGGAATTACAGCACTACCTCGTTTTAAAACATGTCCACATATTCTTCAACTCCGTCGACAAGGGTGCTTGTAGGAAAAATTCGGTTACAAATGAGATGGGCGGAGAACACACGATGATAGTTCGTTTTGTCCCTGGAAACAGGGGCTGTTCTGCTGCGCCGCCTGCACAAAAATCCCGTCATATGTAGTTTTGGGAATACAGGAGGCCCCTGGTCAAGACAACTGAGAAGACTACGGCTCTTCAGGGAAACGTCTTTGGTGTTAATGTGTAGTGACTCTTTTCTACGTTCCTGTGGTGAATAACACAGAACCGCGCTTCTATCTGCCCTCACTTGCTGCCAGATCACCCACACAGGATGAGCATTCACATCTGTCAATTCAGCACTGGCTAAATGATCAGCAAAAATGGGTGAATCCATGAGACCAAAAACTGCAGCGCCGTTGGACGGGAAAGCGAGTTACTCGTATCCGCACACTGCTACGAATGGGATCAGACCAGACATCCCGTCGGCCCGCAAGTGGACTTCTCCACTTGACCCCCCTTGACGACTGTGAAGGAATCTCCTAGGATCCCTTCCCAGCTCGACCAATTGCGTCAGCCCATTGCACCTAATTTACGACCAACGGACGATGAAGAACACACGCCGACGAACTGGGATGAGCTCGAGCATGCTCTCGATGCGTATCGGGTGTCCATGAGCGGCCCGACAGTCCTGAAGAGTGCGTTGGGCCCACTTGATCATGGAGCACCTCTTCGATTTGAGCGTATTGCCGGGATGATCTTTTGTGAATCCCGGGCAGCATCAATGGCCTTGCGGATCCTTCCGTCTCCCGCGGCAGCTCCAGTCAGCACTTTGCTGAAGAACCAGTCAACATGAGACTCGTGCATGCCTGGATTTGAACCGAGACCCAGGCCTTTAGAACCAACGGTAACTCCACTCTCAAGCGTCGGCTTTGGACATGTGTTACGAGGCAGTTGCTTCTTTGGGAAGAGAAGATAGAAGATTCCGCACTGTCCCACAACTCCCCTAGGATCAGGGCACAATTACTCCAAGGATCGTGTATACAGTGCTGGCATTTGCATGCGCTGATATTCAATTGATTGGAAAAGGGGAACCAGTGTTTGTTGCATTAAACCATGATAGCGTAGCCTAAGTCATGGGGATTTGCTTTTCGACTGCTATTGATGCTAGTGGCAGACTGGCAGTAAAGGTTACTCACAAGTGCACGAGTTATGGTGCAACGGACTACCAGAATGAAGATTAGTGGCTTACCGTCGTCGGACAATGCCTGAGAGGCCAACGCTGAAGCTATTTTAGCATAGCCTTTTGTTAATTAGTTTTGTTGTCCACTCGGCACGTATCTTTCTATGAAAGACAAAGACAAAGACCCTTTGTTATACTGCTATGCTACAGAATGACACGCGGTTTCTATCTTTGTCCTGCACTACTATGGTAAGAGCCAATAGTCAATAGATGGCCGAACTTTGAGGCCTTCTGCCCGATTTCTTGGTCCCAAGCGAGACCGAGATACGCCTTCTTCGGCAGTGGAGTGCCGTTTGGTCTTGCCGACATCCGAAAATTCGGCTGGTGATGTTGTTTCTTGCCGTGGCTTAAAGAATAGACTTGAAGTAGTCCAAGATGTAGTCTCGCTAGACTCCTAGAGTACATCGTACATCGTGACCAGATATTGCCATATAACTCGTGCAGAGAATCAACTGAATTAACTTTTTCATGCTCGGTCTTCACACACTCATTTACATTGATTCCTTCCATCATCTTCATCTTCGCCTGAAACACTTTTCAAAATGCATACAATCACCGTTCTGGCCGCTTTCGTGGCATCCGGCGCAGCCCAATTGATGACTTCTTTTGACCTGGCCCAGATTCCCGCCCCGAACTTGCAAACTGTGCCGATCGGCGTCGGCAACCAGACCGTCTCAGCTACAAACTCGAGGCGAGCTCTCAAAAAATTGGTCGCTCGCGATTGCAACTCTCTGCCCGTAGGGAGTGGCCCGGTGCCTTCGGTCGACACAGATCAGGCTTTCCTTGCCTTCTCCGACTTGTCTAGCGCTGCTTTAAACGCCAAGACTCCGTCCGGATGGTACCAGACCTTCCAGAACCTTCAATCTGCCACTTCGGCTTCAGTTTATCAAGGATACAAGACCTATTCAAGCTACGACCCTGCACGATGCGCAGCTGATTGTGCTCAAATATCTGGATGCTCGTCTTTCAACATCTTCTTCGAGAGGGACCCGACTTTAGCTCCCGGCTTGGCCTGCCCCAACCCATCGAGTACAACTGTCATCAAATGTAGCTTCTGGGGAGTTGGAATCGGTCCATCCACTGCGACGAACAATGGTCAATACAGCAATGACTTTCACGTTGTCATTGCTGGTTCAAACGGATACCAACTTTCAGCACCTACCTACAATGTTTCCGGCTACAATTCATCGTTTACGAATGCTGCTACCATCAACGCCCCCAGCAGCTGCAATAGTTACATCACATACAAGGCTCACACCAACCAAGCCTATGACCCTGCCCTGTGCGCCGCTGACTGCGCTGCCCAGAGGTTAGAAACTAACCCGTTCAATGGTCTTAGATGCCGCTTCTTCACAAGTTACTCACTGGTGAAGAATGGTGTCGTTCAGGCTCAAATTTGTGCTCTGTACTCGCGTACCTGGGATCAAAGCTATGCAACCAATACAGGATACTCTTCGGGCTCAGACGTCTACACTATTCAATACGCCTACTCCTATACTTTTGCCGCTGATATCGGCAACTTTAATTGCCCTCAGGGTGGTTCCACAGCCAACCCTACAACTAGCTCTTCCACTAGCACTTCTGCCACACTGATCACAACATCCACCTCACTTATCGGAACCACAACAACCACACCGATCACCACATCCACCTCACTCATCAGCACCACAACTACCACGACCGGCAAGCCTACTACGTTGTCCACGTCCTCGGTGAAACCTACAACCAGCTCTACATCTGGAGCGAGTCAGTTGCCTCTGACCAGCTGCCCAAGCCCAGTGAGCTATGTCGTTGGCTCCCAGGGTGGCTTGTACGCTGTTTGTCTCGATACCGACTTTCAAATCCCTAGCCCTCAGATCTACTATGGCTACCAGTCTAACCAGGACTGTGTTTCGACGTGCGAGGCAACCGCGGGCTGTACTAAGGCCGTGTTCAAACCGTCCACTCAGACCTGTTATCTGAAAGGAAGTCCTAGTGTATCCGCCTCAAACTGGGCCGTCAACCAGGGATTCCAGACCCTTGTGAAAGTGCCCGATGGTACTGCTCTCACCAAGTGCTTGGTACCCACTTACTCAGTCAAATCCGGCAGCACCGTTTATCAAGTCTGCCCAAGCAGTGATTTCACGAACAGCCCAGCCACGGATATCTGGTACGGCGTCTCTAGCGACGCCGCCTGCATCTCCCTATGCCAGTCAAGGCAAGGGTGCACTAAGATAGTGTATAACTTCGTCACCAAGACCTGCTATAACAAGGGAAATCCTTCGTTGGCCAGCACAGGATGGCACGTCAACACTCAGTTCCGCGCAATCTACTTATCGTAGATGAAAGAAGTTGATGTATGCAATTGGTCAGAGTACCAAGGCGACGAATTGGTTGGTACAGATAAACCTTGTGCATCAAAAGAGAAGGATGGCTAGAATTCACTTCCTGATCAATCGAGACTTGATTTTATAGACTATTCGATTTAGTGTTTCGTTATAGAGCTCATTGTTAAAGAAAATATTACACGATTATTACAATTTGTTGATGCCGTCCTTTTAATTACATATTTGTATTCAACAGGGTACTATAGCAGCCATTTACGGTCTTTCTTCACTCGGCCGCTTGAGTATTCAAAATGACCCTTGAAAAACTCGACTAATTCCATCAGTTCATCTCTACTAATATTCGGCCAACAAACACTGTGAAGAACGAGTGTGCAGTTCAAAGACATACGGGGCTCTGATAATAGGATGTTTCGTATCCACAAGTGGCCTGAAAAGTGCATCCAACCCATGCAGTCGTGGGGCAACCGCCTTTCCGCTTGCAGATGTATCGCCAGGATGATCCTCTCCGACCCGTCCATGGAGCTAGCTAACGGCGTTGCGGATCCCTCTAAACCCCGGGACCGCTGACCCGGCCAGAACCCTGTCCAACGGACCAGTCACTTCGAGGACCGTTGGAACCCGATAGACGGGGGTCTGGATTGCATGCGCCAACGACAACTCCACTCCCAGTTAGTTGCTGTTCGCACAAATGCTGCATAGCATTTGCATCTTGGAATGGAAGACAGAATCTTGGATTTCAAGCCGACTCTTTCTTCAAGCCTCATGCGAGAAAAGAAAACAGCAATCCGCATGCAAACGAATGACAGTTTATTAACTTGGTTACACCTTTGAGATCATCAAGCAACGGCTTTCTTCGGCCATGAGTGGCTATCACGGAAACGGCTAAAAAACTATCATGCCTTTATCATTTCCCCAAGACCCCTGGACACTCCATGCCGAATGCAACAGTTTGATTTTACATGCAGCATGGAATGCTCTCCTGGTTCGTACATGCCGCGTTATGCGGATCTGCGGAATATCGAACAGGTCCAGCCAACGGGTTATACGATAGCCAGCGGCTCCCAGGTCCGTAGAGGGTGCAAACAGGGGCCAAGATTCTTCAACCGCCAAATCCTTCAAGAGCACTCCGAGTAACTTTGCCATACCCGCGTTGTGCTTATCCCCCCCGCCGGCTCCTTTGAACACCCTTACAGTTCTTCCCGCGTGCCCTCACAATACGAACCGCAGTACCATCAACAAGATGGCATCGATAACTACAGAAGTCGCCTTGGTCGGCGATGTCCAAAGCCTTCCTGAAAAGGCCGTCTCGAAAAGTGCCGTCACAGAGCTCACCAGCATCTCACAGCCAGATGTCCTACTTTCTGCTCCTATCATCGCGCAGTCAGACCTGGCACCCCCTCTCCTGCCTGTCGAACAGATCGGTCCCAAGGGATGGATTCGCAGTATCTACCACTTCGAGCTGCCCGATAACTATGACGCCGACCACCTCACGAAGCTGCTAAAGACCGCTTACAATGCCATGAAGGCGCGCACCCCCATAGCAGGCTGCGAAGTCATTCCTATGGAGAGCAACCAGGGCGGCCTCCTGCAACTCCGCCAATACGGCGACGAGATCGAGGACTTCCTCGCAAAGGACCTCCGCGCTGATGACACGTTCCCCTCTTTCTCTGAGCTCAAGGCCCGTGGTTTCCCATCCTCTGCCCTGGACCCTGCCGTCGTCTGCCGGCGCGGCCTCGGCGGCGAGTGGCCCAAACCGGGAGACCGCCTCAATGTCACCTGGATGCAGGCGAACTTCATCAAGGGCGGGCTGCTTCTCAACATGTTATTCCTTCACGCTTATGCTGACGGCACAACGGCGTACAAGTTCACTGAGCTCCTTGCAGAGGAGCTTCGTCGCGCTCAAGGTCTGCCCATCGAAAACCCCGCCGAGGTCCCATATGAAGACCGGGCCAAGATGATGAAGTCCACAGGCCTCAATGCTGGCCGCCCCGAGGACCACGCCGAGTATATCGAGCTCCCCTTCACGCCGCCTGGCCCGCCGCCGAAGCTGTCGTCGCCCATTCACCACGGTCACGTCTTCTACTTCTCTCCAGAGAGCCTTGCTGCACTGAAAGAAGAAGCCTCGCCCGCGAACATAAAGCTTTTCAAGGGGAGAGAGGGTATCCCGTCCTTCGTCTCCACCAACGACGCACTCGCCGCTCTCATCTGGCGCGCAACCATGTCCGCCCAGCACGCGTCGAAGCTGCTTTCGGTGGAAGGAGACCCGACTCCCTCCCCCTCTGTGATGGGTGTTGCCCTTGACGCCCGCCGTCGGGCCGGCGTCCCCGTTCACAAGCACACTCTCGGAAACATTCTCGGCTTCGCAGCTGCGGTGCTGGACATCCGCGAGGTGGTCTCTGAAGGCTCGCTTGCCGACTTGGCTATCTGCGTGAGACGCGCCGTCGCCAAGACGGAGGGGACCTACCTTGACGACTTGACGGCGCTGATTGAGAGGCTCGAGGACGTGACACGGTTGGCACCTACCATGTTCCTTGACATGCCCGGCAACCACATGTTGCAGTCTTCATGGCGCGAGTTTCCCTTCTACGATATTGAATGGGGTACGGCGTTGGGTGGACGGATGTTGGCACTGCGGCCCCCGTCTGTGGGCGTGTGTCATACGATGCAGATTGTCCTGCCGGACCCGCAGAGAGGCGGTGTTGAGGTGTTTGTCGGTGTCGAGAATGACGCCATGGACAGTTTGTTGAGCGACCCGTTGTGGAGGAAGTATGCTCAGGCACCGGAAGGTCTCTGACTTCTGTCAGAGGTGATGCTATGATGAATATCTAGGTTTTGTTGTGTTTTGTTTTATTTATACCTGGCGTTTCATTATAAGCAAGAGCTTTCAGAGACAATCTGGATACTACTTCGACAAATAAAGCTCCACAAGGAAAGGAAATTGGTATTTGGGAACTCCGCAGTGCCTCAAGATTATCTGCCCACCTTAAACTAAGAACCGGTGAAACAATTCGTCTGAAATGAGTTTCTTCTCAGTAATCGGTTTGACAGAGTAGGACGCAATTCAGCAAGTGGGCGGTGCTGCTAGTCCTGGAAGCAATAGGCCATGGCATACCCTACTTGAGAATCAAGATCCGCGCTGAGTTTTAGCTAAATGGAAGGCTTGGTAATTGAACATCGTTGAAAACTCCAGCAATTGATGACGATAGAGTATAGTAAGGCTCGTAAACGTGACCCGATTGAGTCTCCAATGTTGTATGCACATGACTACCACAAGTTGAGCGGGACAACCTTGGAATGGGAGAGTATCCCTTCTGGCCGCAACATATTCTTCGAGCATTTGTTACTCTTTGAAGCCCTCAGAATGGTCCTCAGTTCGAGGCTGGGACTAATCGAATCCCCGACTGCGTCAAGTCTCCTGAAGTTTTGATGCTTAACATTTGATGAGTAGCGGCTCCGAGTCCCAGATTTCGCTGCCGTCCACGTCATCTAATCAGATTTTGATGTCAACGTAGATGCAGGAGCCAGGTTCATGCCAACACAGCGAATAGCAACGCAGCGAGTTACACCCTCAAACAAAAGAACTTGTTGACCCTCAAAACCATTCTTTTTTTTGAAAACGCTGAATGATGATGTGTTTACGGCCAGCCAGGCAACAAGCCAGGCAATTCAATCATTTTGGAAATGCTACCGGTAAAAAAAAGAAAAAGCCAAGCTACTTACTTGTTTCTGAAGCTGACTTCGAGTCCAGCAGAGAGCAGCACGAGACCAACTTGAGCCAGCTATGACCAGATGCTACGACGATACGACTCGCGGCTGACGCTTCGGATCGAGTTCAGATAACTTCGTCAATGTAATTTATCTGTCCTAAAACAACAAAGCGAGGTACGGCTCTTACTGTAAGTGGTATATTTCTCCTGTGTTGTGTAACATTCACAAACATCGTTGATTTCACGCGGTCCGTTGTGTAGAGCGACGTTCTAAAGATTGACCCTCACAGATGAGAGGTAGCAAACGTTGAGTGTAGCCTCGATTTGTCAAAACTCAAAAACCGAATGCCAAGACTAGTTAATGTTTAGACAGAAATGCCCTGTTTTGCCTTAACTGAGTCATCATCAAGTCATTTTCAGAAGCACGCCCTTGAGTCCTGCCTCTTTTAAGATGTGAACGACAGTGCGAACTTCAAGTTCGTTTAAAACCATGACACATTAGCCGGGAAAAGAGCCCAGCTTTTCCTCATGGTGGAACTTAAAAGAGCAAAAGAGACAACCGGTTCTATCAGAGCCAAGGAAAGAGATTTAAGAAGTCTCACTGCTAAGGCAACTTACCAGCTTCTCTCATCCACCCAAGAATGGACGTCGAGTCCGCCAGCTACTGTACAAAAAAGCCCCAAATGCAACCCCTTCGTCTAGCAATCTTCCCCGAGCCCACATGACCAGAAACGGAGCTGCTCAACACTGCAAATCCAGTCATGACCTCATGACTATCCGATCCGACTCGCCTTGGGAAAAGACGTAATAAGGTTCTGACAGAGCGGCGGGCTGGGCTGCAGCCCCTCCGAGCCCCTCCAAGCTGCACGTCTCGTGTAGCACAGGCCTGCTTGTGCGGGGAGAACTGTTCAGGGGGACGAATCCTCCTGGCCAATCATGAGTCCAAGCCCCGAGTGAAGATTCAGAGAGAGCTCTCCACACAAGCAACGTGAGCCACTCTCGGCTCGTGGACCGCGCGCCGGTATTAGTTTCGTGTCGCACCGGACGAAAGTCTACGCGCCGAACGAGCATAACAACTTCTCTCGAACGCTTTCCATCTCCATGCCGTTGTCCTTGTTAAGGATGAGCGATTGCGACAATGAGAACTCTTGATGCCACCACCTTAATGCTTGTATCAAGCGGGTGAGGAGCGCGGCTCGCTTAGAATACGAATAAGAGATATCTGGGGAGTTTAGTGAAACCAGGTTAGAAATCTGCCGTTGCATTTTGGACGGTGGGGGCAACTGGAACTTTCTCCCCTTTTGCAGCCGGCAGCCGTGTGGGCCTCGGCTGTCCGCTTGCCTCACCGCCGGTGAGTTCGGATTTGAGATTGATGAGCCTGGAGCTCGAAGTGATACTCGGCGCAAGGACCGGGGAAGTGGGGTTGCTTCGAGGCTCTCCAAAAAAAGCTGTTGATTTAGTGCATTGATCGATTCAAATTCAAATGCGACTCGCGAGTAGCTCAAGCTCGTCTTGAAAACGGCGCGGCATAAAAAGGGTCCAGGACCCCCCTTTCTCCTTCCCCCTCCTTGATGTTGCGTCATGGAAAACAAGCTTCTTCTCCAACTACAACTCACTCTCCGCCTGTGTCCTAAGTAGCGTCAGATTGCGCGGGTTTCACGCAGGTAGTCAATTTTGGGATCATCAAACGAGAGAGGCTGTAGCGGACGAGGTCAACATGGCGCTGGAATCATGGACCGCCAGGATCGCCCTCGGCTTGACGGCAACTCTGTTGGTGTACCTCTGGAAGATCAACCGCGCTATGTCAACCACTTACCCTGAGGCTCTGCGGATTTCGCCGGATCGATGGACGCCAGAGCAGGTCAAGCGAACTTTTGAGCGAATAGAGAAACAGCCCATCGACTGGGTGCCGTATCTCCCGCCCAAACTAGACAGACGTTACATTATTGTCGGTGGCTCTGGTATGCATCTCTTTCCTTGTGGTCATGTGGCACCCAGCTGACCCTCGATGCCGCGTAGGTTTGGTTGGAGGACAGCTTGTAATTCAGCTCATCGCGCGTGGCCACCCTCCCGAGGCCATTCGTATCATCGACTTTCGCAAGCCTGGACGCGACGACATGAGCGAAGGCCCGGTGTCAAGAGTTGATTTCGCGCAGGCCGACATTTCCTCAGAGTCGGCAACTTCCGCCGCTTTTGCGAAACCGTGGGCCGAATCTGTCGTCCATCTTCCGTTGACAGTATTCCATACCGCCGCCGTGATCCGTCCGTCTGAGCGCAGCCCGTTGGTCTACGAGCGCTGCTCCCGTGTTAACACAACCGGGACTGCCCACGTTGTTGCTGCTGCCAAGACCGCCGGTGCCGATGTTCTTGTCTTCACCTCATCTTGCAGTGTAGCCCTAAAACCCGTCAACTTCTTCAATGCACCCTGGAAGCAGTGGCCAACAGACTTCTTCCAGGTCCTAGACGAGAGGGATTTCCAGAAGCCGCTGCGGGCCCACGAAGGATTCTTTGCCAACTATGCAAAATCGAAAGCCGAGGCGGAGCGACTCGTCTGTAGCGCGAACACCATACCGCAGGATCCCTTGCAGAAAGGCGGTTTCCGCACCGGGGCCATCAGACCGGGAAACGCCATCTATGGGCACAAAGATGACTATCTCGTCGGCGCAACGGTGCGCATGGCCAGTTTCCCGACCTTCACCGCGCCCTTCATGCAGAACTGGGTGCATGGAGGCAACGTAGCTCTGGCACATCTGCAATATGAGGCGGCCCTTCTCGGGCCACACGCTCATAAAGTGGCCGCTCGGCCGTTCTTGGTCACGGATGGGGGCCCGCCTCCGGTCTTTAAAGACTTCTATACGCTCGTGGAATCTCTCAGCGTAACGCCCTTCCATGTGCAGTATCCGCCGCCGCTGCTCCTGCTGCTAGTAGCACACTGCATAGAAGCTTATTGCCTGCTGATCTGGCGGGTGCCCATGTTACAAAGAGTATTCCCGGAACCTCAAATGCCGTTGTCCATGTTGCAACCAGCCAGCATAGCAGGTTCCATCAACGCCATAATTAACGACTCTGACGCGCGTAGACGGGTAGAAGATGGCGGGTTGGGGTATCAGGCCAAGTGCACAACCATGGAAGGGCTGTGTATGCAGTTGGGTGCGTGGAATCGGTGGGTGAGGAGCGAAGGCGAGAAAGTGAGAAGCGAGAAGGGCGTGGTGAAGGACGTGCTTGAGGTCGGAGCAGAGCCTGTTGCAACGAGAGCCTAAAACGGGAAAGCCCCAAATTCAGAAAACAGAGCCTAGCAGTCAGACGGCTGCTGGAGACGATTGGAGTGTCTTGCGTATTGCGGCATTCCATACAGCTGGCGGCGGCAAACATTGAGCTAGTGTGTCGTGCTGTTGCTGGCCTCGGTCGATAGAAATAGAAGGCATCGTCGAGCAAATAATAATCCACCCGACCGTTGTTGTCGCCATTCATGAGGAGTCCGCTAGGGGAGACATCAGAGACACCAAGTTTACTCCTGGCATGCGATGCATTGTTAACAGGACCATAAATGATGTTTCGTACGGCACGGAGATGCGGAACCTGGATCCTCGTCCGGTCTCCACAACCCGGCGTGCCAAGTTGGCGTCGTTGGGGGCCGCTGCATGGCGCTCCGAAGATCCTTTCTTGTTTTATGACGATGGAATTCTCCAAAATCCCATGTCCAGACGAGTTTGCGGATTTGCAAGCGAAAACCGTTCCGCTTTCGGAAGTACCAGAAGAGGCCACTGCGTAGGTTCATTTGAAATTCTGGAGAAAACCCGACGGACTTGTCCGAGAAAACGCGTCGAGCCGAGCCACTCAACAGGAGCTGAAGCCAACAAAAGACGGTGGCAAGGTGCTCAGTGATGTGTTCGTAAGTTCGGTGGCGGGGTCTTATCGGCAGCGGTGCAGAAAGGCAGAGTTCGTATCGGCAGCTCGGTGTTGTTCTAGGCTGATTCTGGGCGTAGCATCTTACAGTACTGCAGAAGTACGCACACGCATGGCTCGGGGTGGTTGGTGATGGAGGGTGTGATGCGATGGATGCAGTTGGAAGATGCGGAGAATGGTCCGATGTGACGTCGGTTCAGTAACTCCGGGGCGACGACTTGGCAAGTTGCTCGCAACCGACAGGTGTTCAACGTTTGGATTGACGTTGGAAAGACAATCCTGTGGAACTTGAACAAAGAGATGCTTGTTTGCCAAAGATTTTTCCGGCACAAAAAGGCCAGATGCCATTGTCGTGAGGAATCGGGCTGGGAAGTCGACGATAAGTCCGTTCTCGGGCGATTTCGAAGGATCAGCCCCTCCCGGCGTGCCCCAGCTGCCACAAGAGCTAGCAGCTGTTGATGACGATCACCAAAAAAGCTGGGCATGCAATTGGCCATATTGATTGGACAGCAAGCTTGGTGCTAGCTCAGCGCCTAAGACTGTGGGAGCTCACTGTTGGTGGCACAGGCGCCAGGCGGTCCTTGAGGCTGGTGTTGCTGCCACAGCATGCTTGGACAGGCCGCTTTGCCGCTTTGGGAGAGACCTGGGAAGTGGTATTGGTGCCAGCCCAACCTTTCTGATCGAGGAGTCGTCACTTTGCAGGGCGGCCTCTTTGCGCCGCAATTGTTTATTGGCGTCCAACGGCGTTGGAGCCTTAGGTACAAAGGTCCGCCCATGCCGGGCTAGCTCTCCACGATAAGGTGGATGTATTTGTAAGGCCAGCGGGGCAGGGTGTTCAGTTGGAGCCGGGTTCGACCGGAAGCCACTAGAAATCCATCTGGCAGCTCGTTCAGGTCAGCGGCCTGTGCCGTGCGACGATCGAATGCTGGGCCTATCTGCGCTGGGAAGACAAGAAGAAAACACGACGTTTTGGACGCAAAGGGGGGCGCAAACAGAAACAGACCGGTGTACAAGACTGCGGCAGGGAGCCAGCGAGCATGGCGGCAATTCAGAGACCCCAGGGGGAGGACGATGCGATGCGGTGTGAGAAGGGGCAGGAGAGATCATGGTCGTTCGGAAGATGAGACATCGTGAGGCCTACCGAGGTCCCAGAGGAGGAGGCGGAGGCTGGTGTTAGTGAAGACCACCGTCTGACCGGACCGGACGAGGACGTGAACAGCGCAGCCCTGCGATTAAAGACTGCGGAGAAGATGCCGTGAGTTGGTCGCAGCCAGGAAATCATTGGGAATCCGAGAACCCATGGCAACTGCAAGACTGATTGGAGGGAGCATAGAGCGAGAGGACGCGGAAAGCAAATGGAACGGCTCAGAGCGAAATGGATTGCGTCCAATTGATTGGCAATAGATACCCAAGCCCCAGAAAACCTGCGGGTACCTGGGTACCCCCGACACTAACTGCAAGTCTTCACGGACCACGGCAACAGCCAAGCTGCATATGTGTGGCAAGTGTTCCTGGCGGGCTAGTCCCGATCAGGGATGGCGTCCTCTCTGCAGACCGAACAGCGGAGGAACTCGAGGAGTCAGAAGGAAAGAATTGTGGAAGGTGGAGCTTTGTTGGGTAGCGTTAGCCCGAGATGAAAGCCCGGGCCTGCGAAATCGAAGGAGACGCCGGGAACGCGAGTTTTATCTCGGGGGGGGTTTTGCCAGGCATGAGACAGGTGCCGCGAGGAATGTGACCGTAATGGCACCTGGAGCTGCGACCATCGCCCGGTCGGCCAATGGACGACCCAAGGCTGCCGTCACCATCCCATCTCATCGCAATTGGCAGCAGCTGTTTTCATTAGTGTTTGCGGGAAGGGACGAAGAAGGACAGGATAGGAAACCCAATTCGGGTTGGGAGCCTTACATACCTATTGACCGTCATACCTAAGGAAGAAAAAAGACGAAAGGAGTGGGGAGGGGGCATTCAGCTTGACATGATTGAACCCGGCGGCGCTGGCATTGGTGTGCGACTGCCGGGCCATGTCTGGAGTAATTATGGAAGAAGGCGGAAAAGATGCGACGATGCGGATGAGGCCATCACGAGGAACCGACGAAAGTTTCAGTCCCCAAAGTCTGAGGCGACCAGGGCCAGGTATAACGACCAGGGCAGCCAATGCCTGCTCATCCATGGGCATCCGCCACGGAGTCACCCCTCAGCAATAGACAGTGTAACGACATTGATTGCAATGTGTGAGTGTGAGAGATTGCGCTGCAAAATTGCGATCAAACCCTTACCACATCAAACTCGCGGGATGGCGCCGTCTTAGCTTTTCTTGGGACGCTTTGGACGGGAGGACGCCATGTCGAGCCGTCATTTGCACAAGCACCGTTCCTATTTTGCGTGAGACCAATGGTACCGATACGTACCGCCCTGGCTAGTCGATTGACGACCCGCCCCTGCCGATAACAGGAAATCGTGGGCCGTCTGTGCGAACTGGCTGCCGCCTCGGTGTCGGGTCGCTTTCACGGCGAGGCGAGGGAAATCAACAACACTTTGATGGAAATTCTCAACGGAGATAGGTACGGCGGCACGTCGCTGGAGAAGACGCGCTAATACGACGCTAGGAGGGCCCTTCCTGGTTGTTTTCCTCCCCTCTCCCCCACTGTGACCCGACATGATGTGTGGATCCCAGCCACACACACGCACACACAGTTTGTGTGGGAAGGAGCCAAGACCGGCAACCTGCGACTGCCTTAGAGAGACACATTGGACGGCGGGCATCGTGGGAAGGGAAGGAAAGCGAGGGAAGGAGGGAAAAACACCGCGGCCGGCCGGACAGGTGCCGCAATCAACCCATGCCTTGCCTGTCTTTCTGATTCGCAAGAGGGAAGGTGCGGTTTCTGTTGTTCCACCAGCCACCCTTGTAATCGTCCACTGGCACCTGCGCTTTACACTCCTCGCAGTTTTTTCCCCCTCCCCCATTGCGCTTACCGCATTCAAGGCAAGTGCGGCCGGAGACAGAGACGTGGGAACCACGCCTGCCCGTCGCCGTTGCTGCATGCTGGCCTCACAATAAAACCACATCGTTGCCCGCGTCGCCCGTCTGTTTTGACCTCCCTTCTTCTCGTTTCCCGCCCACCGTCCGTCGAACATCACCAGGAAGCAGATCAGACACAACATCTTCACATTGCCGTCTACGATACCTTGGGACTCAATATTGCTTGATTGATCGTCAGACTCCTCCTTGTCTCCCTTCATATACCCAACAACACCAACGCCCATTCTACTATCTCTGCGCCGCATCACCCCTCGCCAACATGCGTACTTCTTTCGCCGTCCTGGCCTTCTCGGCCGTCGCTGCTGTCTCTGCTCAGCGCAAGGTCTACACCGCTGCCGACATCAACGTCAACGCCGTCACGGTCAACCAGAGAGGTGAGTCAATTGGAACTGCGTTGCCTTCCCGGCGCCACCGGCCTTGCCGTACGCCAGGATCTCGGGGCATCAAAAAGCTGACATTTTACTCTCCCAGCCAACTGGTGTGTCGCCGAGCGCAACACTTGCAAGGTTCTTTGCCAGCCTAACCCCACAACCAACGACTGCGACTCGGTAAGATGCCCTCTTCTGTTCTGACATCAGCGCGCTCCCTATACCCTACCCCCGCCCCTCAGCCCCAAAAGTAACGGATAGGCCGACTCAAGTAGCTGTGCTAACTGGAGCCGACAGACCACCCTTGAGTACTCTTGCCTCTGCCCGAACGGCTCCGCTCCCGGCCTCGAGTACTATGAGCAGACTATGCCCACTTTCATCTGCGAAAAGGCTTTCGAGGATTGCATCGCCGCCAATGTTGGCGACAAGAACGGCCAGGATAACTGCACCGATACCATTAAGTCTCAGTGCGGTTCCATTAACGCCCAGGCTGGCGAGGCCTCTGGTACCACCACCTCGGCTTCGGCCTCCGCCACCAACGCTCCCACTGGAACTGGCAGCGCTGCTGCTAGCGCCACCACGGCTCCCAGCAGCTCCAGCTCATCTGCCTGGGCCGCCCCGACTGCTAACCCTGCCCGTTACGGCAACGCTGCTGCCGTTGCTGCCATTGGTCTCTTCGCCTACATGCTCTAGACATCTTGGCTTCTATACTACGGCCACCCGGAGTTGTAATTAGTTCATGCGGCGACATGAGTAGCTACCCCAGGCTTGAGGCGGCCTTTCACTTCTCTGTATTCACCTTCCCTACTACCCGATCCTGCGTGTTACCACGCGGTCCTAATTTTTTGACGAGGAATACGTGGAATTATGCGATTGAGACGATGGATATTCCCAGCCGTATGGTATTTTGAAGTTCGAGGAGGAGTCAGTGCGTTATAGGGGACGGGGTCATGTCACCCCATGTTGTTTTTGCTTCTGCATTTTGCGTTTTAGGCATGATTGAGGACAGTCAAGACGACGTCAAAGAAATGAATTGATTCCCCCAGCCTTTGCCCGTCTCTGCTTCGGGTCTCGGATCTCTGCCGGGATGGTTTGTCAACAATGGGCTGAGATGGCCTCTGGTGCCTCCTTATTTGTGTACCACATGCGTTCAGTCTGGTGGTTCTTTACTGACAGCTGTCTTTATCACTACAAACAGCAAAGAATGTCAAAGAACTATGACACTGGCGCCATTGTTTCGTACTGTTACTGTTCTTCAAAAGATGCACATCACAGATCCGTTGAGGACAACGCTCATTGTGTTTCAAGGGCTTGGAGTACCTTGATGGTAATTGCTAACAGTTGTGATAGTATATATGTTGGCTCTCATCAATAACAAGATTGTAATCTGATTCTTGACGTATACTTCAGCAACGACCCATTCGCCATTGCATCATTGACTGATTGCAAGCATTCATCACTACGTCGCTCTAATCAAATTCACCTTGAAAGCAACCAGACTCCAAATTCACCATGAGTGGCCCCAAGAAACCTACCACGCCCCCGCGGGTGTCCTTCGGTATCGAACTCGAATTCTTCGTCGCCTTCATCCTCGAAGGAGAACCTGACCCGGACGTGGACATCAAGGATCAGTTGCAGCCGCTAATCACTGTTCCAGTCGATTGGGAAAGAACCGCAGCACATGGCCGCAGGAGCGGTATTCCAGGTAGGATATATGAGCCGAAAATGGAGTACGTATACGGTCGCATCAAACGTGCTCTGGCCGATGCGGGTCTACCCGTAATGGGCGACGAAGAAAAGTATGGCGAGCCCAGTTCCGCCCAAGCCGTTCATGGTGAAAAGGTCATGTCATCATTCCGGGTTGTGGAGGACGTCTCCCTCAAAGCAGATCACGTCGACGGGTACCGTTGGCAGCGGGTCGAGTTGAACTCCCCGGCCATGTACGACATGAAATTGTCTTACGACATGCTTCGGGTCGCGGTAAGTGTTGTCACGACCAGTTTCCGGTGCCGTGTAAACCCCAGCTGCGGCTTCCACGTCCATGTAGGCGCCGGACCGACGCAGAGGATCGATGCTCGGACATTGCGGCAGTTCGCTGCAGTGTTGTGGGCGGCTGATCCTGTCATCAGTAGACTTCACCCCCCTTGGCGATCTGCCACCGCATATAGTCAATCCGCACGAGTGAACGAGATCACGGATCTCGGCAAGGGCCGCGGCCCGGCAGACGTCATGGTTGAAAAGCTCACTGCCCAGGACGGCAACAGCGCCAAACGCGGGGGCTGGTATGCGGCGTCATCGTCTGTGAGGCACACGGCCGAGGTGGACCCGACAGAGTTGAAGAAGGCAAAGGTCCTCGGGAGAGATCGTCGGCTTGGTGAGTCGTTGGACGTAGATGTGAACCCAGAGGCGATGTCGCACGAGATCGAGCTGGACCACGAAGATGACCTGGCGCTCCTTCAGACAGAGCCGTGGCAGCACCAGCAATACATACCCGAGGCCAGAGAGACCAAGCCCAGCGCCGGTGACGATAGCGAACGATTCGGCTTCCCCCCGTTCACTTACCAAGCCCCGGTGGCGATGCCGAGGAACTACCGCAACCCAACATCCGACGTCTTCGCCCCTCCCCGGCCCCGCCCCCCACCCATTGCCCGCCGCTACCCCCGTGTTCCTGGCACGATGCGAAGAGATGTCCGCGACGACGTGATCTTCCTCGACGAATATCTTATGAGTGCCGGAGGCGCCGTCGAAGACCCCGGCCGCAAGGTCCCGCCGGCTCGGTGGGACGTGATGTCTGGCGTTCGAGACCTCCTGGGAGCCGACTTGACTGTCGCCCAGATCGGAGAGCTCATGAGGCACAAGTGGTTCCCTAAGCACATCAACTACAAGTTCGACGCGTACAGTCTCTATAGCGTCAACGCCCAGGGTCCGAGGGGGGACGTGGCATCCGAGAGGACCGGCGACTGTTATACCACCAAGATGAACACGATCGAGTTCCGCGAGGCGACGGGTTCACTCGACATGGAATGGATCGTGACGTGGGCGAGGATCTGCTGCCGACTGCTCGAGTGGAGCCGGGACGCGGCGCCGGCAGAATTCCTGTGTGTGATTCGTCTGTTGGCGTGGGCTCAGGAGGAGGAGGGCGCGCAATACGATGTCATCGACTTCTTGATTGACCTGGGGCTTTTGACGGAGGCGCGGTTCTGCGAGGAAAGACTGCAGAAGGGGGATGCTGCGTGGTGGGAATGTCTGAATCTTGGCCGGCCCGAAGGAACCAGCGGGCCTTGGTCTTCATGGCCGGAGCCAGATGACGATGACAATTATCCCTGGTCCCAAGGCGCTAACAGCGGGGCTACATGGCAGGGCGTTACTGGGAACGGGTGGGCTGAGGACGAGACCTTCGGTGTTGGTGATCATTCGAACGAAGGTCGGTACCAGGGGATTGCTGGAGGTGGGTGGGCCGAGGGTGAGTATCAGTTCGGTGAGACGTGGGATGACGACGAGGACGAGGAGTTACAGCCGCCTTACGACATGGACAAGCTGCAGGAGCCATTTGAGCTGGATGCTCTGGAGACCCAGATCCCCCAACGCGGCAGCAGCAGCATCACTTCCGATGAAGCTGCTGCGAGCGGTGGCGGCGACGGCCGTGTGGCGCAAGGTGAGTCGACGGCGGTGGGGACGTCTTTAAGGACAAGCAGGAGGCGGTTCTCGATTGACTGATTGAGGGGTGTAACTGATTTCGAACGGTAGGTTTCGTCAAGGAGTGGGATACGGGATCGGAGCTGGAGCTAGAGTTGGAATTGGAGTTCGAATCGGGGTGTTCTTGGGTCGGCAAGGGGTCTCCCGAGAAGAAGGCCGTGACGGAAGAGGATGGGTTTGAGATTGTGGATGCCGAGGGATGAGTTTGGCGTCTCGGGCAGTCAACGGGGCATGACTTGTTTGGGGGGGCATATTAGCAACCAAGATGATGTATTGATGCTGTTTCGCAGCAAAGAATGACCGTTTCTGTGACCGTAACGCCCTTTCAACCAAGAATGTGAGGTTGAGATAAATGGTAGCCTTTGTTCGACTAAAGACCGCAGGACCAATAGGGCCGATGATTCCTGCCCACTATTTGGAGCAGCATCGCCAAAGGTGATAGAGCTCTCCACGACGCAATACTGGCAAGTAATCGGAGAGTCTCTCGATGTTCAGCCTCTTCATCACAACCTACCCCAGCCAGGAGGGCCGTCTGGGAAGAAACTCTTCCTACAGCGAAATGTCAGAGACTTGTAATGTCACCAGCTCCGTGGTCAAGTAGGCGACAGCACCGAGCGTATGTTTCGCGGTTTTCTCCAGGGGCCTAGAAGGAAAGCTTCCGTGCCCCTACAGCTTTTTGGGTTGGCAACTTGGCAGTTCTTGCGAAGAGGGCATTGCACAGCTGCGGACTACCTTAGCTTTCTCTTTGACCATCATGGACCATCAGGGGCACTCGCGAAGCCCGCTTTGAACTGTGAATTTGTTTAACAAAGTCGTTGGCTTGAACAGTTCAGCGAGGCCCGGCTTTCGAATACCTCAGACTTCCACGGTGTTCGAGGCCTCTAAGGCTGGGGGCCGAGTTTCAATGGCATTGTTCGCTGCCGGGCCCCGGACCAGGGCTGTTGTTGAAGATCGCTGGACAAAGAGAAAGGCCGGGCCGCGGCCGCCGTCGAAGATTGCCGTGGCTCTATTAAAGATTGATGTTCTGCGTTTGATTACCTATTTCGCATCAATCTTTCCCGAGCTTCAGTACTCGAGACTTCAGGCTGATTAACAGAGCAGAATCCCAACCTACCCTAAGCCTCATGTCACCTCACCGCAACATGAGCTCTTATGCGGCGAGCCCGTCGGACGTAAACATCCTCGATCGCCTCGCGTCTCTCCCCGTTGAACTCCAACACCAGGTCCTCTTCGAGTTTCTAACGGTAAGTAGCCCCTGCGCCCTGTCCCTCTTCGTCCCGGACTGGGGCGTCTGCACACACGCCGCGGACCCCGTCAACGCCATCTACGATCTGCAGCGGATCGACGTTTACACAAGGGGCGCAGGTGTCGTGAAAGGCAGGTTCGAGACCCGAGTGGGGCATGATGTCAACAATCACGTGTTTTTTCCCATGGTGAAGCGGACAACGCCGAACGACTCGAGTGCGCTGATGGGAGAGCTCGCGCGGAGGTTCCCTGCCGCGATGGAGAGGGCTCTGCGAGACGTCGAGCGGCGCGGTCTGCGGTGCTTCGAGCAGCTCTGGCCGGCGGGTCCGGACGACGAGATAGGTAAGTACATGGCTGGCGGGGCGTTGATGTTTCGCGAGCAGAGCGAGGCAGCTCGCGGGAGATGTGCTGACGGTCTTGACACTGGACCAACCGCGGCGAAACCGGCGAAACCGCGGCATTTGATGTTCAGTGGCTTCCCCAGAGACCCCTGGCGTGAACTGCGCCTGCGACGCAACGCACTCACTAGATTCAGACTCGAGATGAAGCTCTTTGTCGAACGGGGCCCGGAGCTGCTCGCCGTCGAATGGAGCGCCATGACGCAGCTCGAGACCCTGTATCTCGACTTGCGGGCCTACGGGCGGGGCCAGGCGAATGAAGACAGCATCCGTCTCGGCGCGGCGGAGATGGCGTGCCTCCGACTCGAATCTCTCGTGATCGCAGGGCTGAGGAGCGGCGATAGATACGTGAGATGCCCCGGCTGGCAGCTGTGTGATTGGGAGACGGACGAGAAGGAGGTCGACGGCGGTGTGAACTGGGTCAAGGTGTTTTGCGGGGCCGTCAGGGAGGGCGGGAGCTTGGTGTTTGTTGACCGGCGGATGTTGGATATCAGCTGGGAGGGGTGGAGGATGCGGGCGGAGAAGGAGGGGTTACTGCCCGAAGTCGAAAAGGTGACGGCCGTGGAGTCCGGGAATGCTGCGTATCTGAGGCATGTTGATAAAGTGTTGAGCGGAGGTGAGTAGACCCAGATGTCTTCTTAAAAGACCCCGCCAGGCTTCGAGGTTGTCCAAGGTAGGTTCAAAATCTTTGATGACAAGGTGCCGCTCATTTGACGCTCATCGGGCATCCTCCCGTGGGAGACAAACAACTAACTCTATTCCCATCTATCGAGAACTAACCCCCTTCCTCTTGCATTCTTCCTCACGCCACCGCGCCCCTCGCCGGCCGACAGCATCGCACGGTTGCCGTAAGAAGTTGCCCGACGACGATGTAGCTGCTGATCTGGCGCTCCTACCCAAGGCGACAGAATAAGCGACGTCCAGCTCGTATGATGCCCTTTGCACCTGTAACAACAGCCCACGGGACGGTGATGGGAAGCTGTCGAGGCATCCGCTGGCTGTGCACAGCTACTGTAACAGTCGGCATTGCGACGCCGTTGCATCCTCCGAAAACCGCGACGGCCCTGCCACCAATCCAGTACTAGTCCTGTCTTCCGCGAATCCTATATACAACAGGGAATCGAAATCCTGGCCCGCGTCTTCTGGGGCTCTCGGTTAGCTCCTCGCCGCGTTTCACCCAAAGAGGGCAAAGCCTTACAGGCAATCTGTCCTGTAGGGACGTATAATGGTGTTTGCAGGCCTGCGAACAAGTCGTTTCTCAAAACAGCTCGTCCCCAGACCCGACGTTCTTGAGTTCCTCCGCAGCCCGCGCGCGGGCTCTCGTTCACTCGTCTTCATTCTCGGCCTCGTCGGCCAAGACGCGCATCCGCGAGGCCTCCTCCTCGGAGTCGCCTGGGGGCGGCTTGTTGGGCTTGATGCCCTCCATCTGGAGGTAGCGCACGAGCGTCTTGGTGGCGCAGGTGACGCCGGCTTCGCGCTTGAGCTCGGCGTACGAGACGGCGGGCTTCTCCTTGAGGACGCGCAGGAGGTTCTTGACGTCCCTGTCGGACAGGATGCGGGGGCGCCCCGGGCGCGGGCGGTCGCGACCGGCCTGCTGGAGGCGGTAGCGCGTGACGATGCCCTTGATGGAGGAGACGGGGACCTCCTCCTTGAGCGAGATCTCCTTCAGGGACATGCCAAGCTCCGAGAGCACCGCGATGCGCGCGCGCTTCTCCGGAGAGTACTGCGGCTTGCGGGGTTTGGGCTCCAGGGCGGCGCGGCGAGGCATGTTTGGGGGAGGGATGTGCTGATGTGGAATGAGCGGTGTGAGGAGGGGCTGGCACGCGGCAGAAGCAGAGCGGTGTCGCTGTAAGCAGAGGGATGAGTGACTTGAAGAGGGCGCTGGCGAGATGAGTTTTGGAGATGAGAGGAGGAGGGCGATGTTCAAATTTTCGTTTTTTTTTTCTCACGGTCCCGGTGGCCGACCCGCTTTCTCGGGGTGGATCAGGGGTGTTGCATTCGGGGTAGTGGATACGAGGGCTCTCGGGCGGGTCGCGCTTGTCTGGGGAGGCCACAGAGTGGTGTTTATGTCTGATGTCGAGCGAATAAGCAAGTTGAGCAATAAAACCGTGGTCAGAGGCGGTTCTCCTTGGGGTTTGGAGCGTCGGTCGCAACTCTGGCCTCGCCTCGCTCCCCTCGGAGAGCATGTTTCTCATGTACCCTCGACTTCGCGGTCAGACGCGGCCCCAGACCGGTTCGGGAGTGCTCGGCTAAACTCCGTATCAAATCACAGCCTTCCCGCGATAACGCCAATCCCCGTCGCGTCAGCACACCAGCCATTCCTTCCCCTGAATCCTGAGCCTCTTGCGGCGAAGCCAGCCACACCGTGAAAGGTATTGACGCGTTGCTCGAACACGCCGATTCCAGCCAGCCCCTCCACTTCCTTCGCGAGGCAGTTGGGTGAGTCGAAAGCGGGGATTGCTGGCCTCTTCCTTGGGTATGCACCCACCAGTCAGAGCGCGCGTTTTTGACTGCATCCAGCTTTCCCTAGGCCAGGCGCAGCTGTGTCGTCATCCCATCGACTGTTGCTCCCTGTGCACTTGAGACATTGCACGAGAAAAGAATCATTTTGTATGCGACACGCGCAAGATCCTTGGCCAGCGTCGGTAGGTGGTCACGATGAATGGTGTCGAATCAGTGAGCACCTTCGAGTGAGCCTCGCTGGTGTGTGTCAAAATCCACCTTGCTTCTTCTCCAGACCCCGTCGCCCGCTGGTTCGATCCGCAATGCTTTCTTTTCTGGCTTGATCCCCCTGAGATGATGCAACCCCTGATGGAATATGGACCTCCAGTCAATAAGGAATGACTGACGGCGAAAGCCGGAGTCTTGGTGCGGAACTGTGTCACTCACGATCACATGACATTCATTGTCCAAGCGTGCACCAGCGGCTGCCACTCATCCACGTGATGACCAGCCATGGTAACTTCAAGTGAAAGGGCGATGCGAACGAAGACCTGTGAGCGCTGCGGGCCAGCTTTGCAGAGAGAGCCCCCATATTGATCATCCCGGAAGTCTAGTCGAGCTCTTGGGGGCCAAGGAATTACTTTTGAAAGTTGAGCTAGACGTGCAATGCCCCATCTTCCTTGGACGTCGGTTGATTCGATTGGCTGGGCTGCTGAGTATTCTCCGCCGGCCAAACGCGCTGTCCTTGAACCGGGCTGTAATTAACTTTTGCCGCAGTCTACAAGTTGCCGGGATGAACAATCGCTGCAGTTGATAGCCTCCGTATATGTGTAAGGGCAGTGTGGTGTTAGTAGCTAATTGACGAGAAAAACGTGGGACACAGCCCTGCTCGCAAAGCTCTTGCTTGTTTTTCTATGGCCGCCGCATGACTCCAGCTTTGGGTTCGTGATACGGTAAAGAAAGACACAAATCACCTACTCGTGAGTATGGTTCATGAGTTGATGAGTCGACCATTTGGCGGACTTGAAGGCAATATGGCAGAACACATATGAACAGAAGAGGTGACCACCATCCCAGAGTTGCCAGGTTTGAGCCGAAGGGAGTGGATGATTACGTTGTTTGATGGATGTGTTTTCACCCTGACGATTCATGCTCATTATGTTCATGACTTCAGCAATATGGTTCAAACTGGCGGCAACTGGCACGTGTATGTATGGTGTATAGAACACGCTAATTCCTTTCCCCCCAATTCCTTTCCCCCCACTTGGAAACGACAATCAAGGCAGGTGGAATTTCCTATCCAATAATTGACAACCAGCGAGGCGCCCGGTCATTTTCCTCTTCGTATTCTCAGATGGTATGGAAGACCCCCACCTAACACCCAGTAAGAGGGCCTTGCATGTATCAATCGATCACTTGACCTGGGGACTGAGTTACTCACCACACGAAATTTTGCACCGGACCGTTGGCAAATAGCATAGAGGCATCGACAGAAATACAGTTGATGGGCTCACATTTCATGGGTACCTCGCTCGGCGATTTTGTGGTCTTGCCGTTCTCTCGCGCCCGGAACCCTCGCGACGGGTATACCCGGCTCGTACCAGCCTTTCGCCCATTTCCCTATTCCTCCTGTAGCTCCTAACTGACTCGAAACCGCCACTCAAGGGTATTGCGCGATCCTTGAGATTGAAAGTCCACATTGCTGTGGTTGAGAACAGGGACTTGGTGTTCTCGGACACACACTGGAGGTCTGCTAGTCAGACTGAGCGAAATCATTTAAAGCAATCAAGCTGCAGGGAAGGGCAATAATCGAACCTAAATTCACGATAGGCAAACATGCAATAGTGAATTGAGTAGTGGGCGACGCAGAACAGATTGATGCCAAGCGAGCACGTCCTTTGAAGAGGCAGTTCGGCTTCCGCGGGTAATTGGAGTAGAACATGATCCAAGCGATCCCGCGGTACCCGGAGAGCCCCGTTACTCCATGCATCTTCTTTACACGCTTCTGGCCATCTACCAATAACAAAACATCATCTTGTACTCTCAAGAAGATAGGACGAATAGAAACCGAAAAAGGAAGACTGAACACAAAATGATAGCGCATGCCTTTATAATGAGGGCCGAGAGGCCTGTCAGCGAAGGTAATGAAAGGTGAAGAGGGCCGTGGCGTGTAAGACTATAAGGGTAGTGTTAACGTTAGTTGAAGCGCACCAGAAGTTCAAAAAAGACTGCACTATCCAGGCTTGGGTCTAGATAGGAAGGTTCTCTATACTGCACATACACGTGCGCACGCGTGGAACCCTATTCGACGGCCGCAGAATCCTCTTGATGAAAGCCACTGCAATTAAAAGAATTATTCATGCCTTGCGTTGTCAGCCTTACTGTTTTTGCAGTGTTGCCAAGCTAGTTCGTGGGCCAGAATGGCTAATTAAAGAATAGGGGTCTTCGTCTTCTTTGGGTATCTACAAGGACAGGAGTCCACAAGTAAGGTGTCCCACGAGTCACTAGGTTAATGTCCAAATTCGTTTGGTAGATATCATTTATTTTACAGCATTACGATCCTCATAATGTAGTATAAATACTCACGCCTGCCGTTGGTTCAATCCCTCAACCTCCTTCAAACTCGTCAAACCACTTACAAGCATCTTTCAGATTTCTACAAATCTTCATATACTTCTATCACTCCAGTTCACTCAGCCATAAAGTGATCAGCATGCGTTCCAGTGTCTGGTTATCTACTATTGCCGCTCTCGGTGCCATGGCTGCTCCTACTGAGCAACCTGCGGCTGAGAGGGCTCTGCAGCGACGCGCGGGCAACGTAATCAACCATGATGTGGTTCGAGGGTTCGATACGGCCACGTCGGACGATTACTATGGGCGGTCCTTCAAGCTCTTCCAGCCGCTCCTCCTCTCCACCAGCGACAGCTGTTATTCGTACCCTGCCGTTGATCCCAATGGCGATTACAGCGGTGGGTTGCAGATTGGCGGCTCTCAGACCGGCGACTGTCGTGATAGCGCCGGCCAGACGTACGTGCGCGGCCGTTGGTGGAATGACAAGTACGCCATCATGTATGCGTGGTACTTCCCGAAGGACCAGAACTGGATCAAAATCAAGGGTCACAGGCACGACTGGGAACACGTAGTTGTCTGGATCAATAACCCCGACGACAGGCGATTCAAGCCCGAGCTCATAGGCGTCTCGACCTCGTTCCACAGCGGGTACAAGAAGTACGTTCCCGCCCCGGCTACGATGTCAAAGACTGGACTCATCCGCGGGTCAAGTACTTCCCGGATGTTGCTATATTTGGCACTCACAGCCTGGACCTGACCGGCGATGATGGTGGAATGTCACGGCTCATCCAGTGGGAGCTTATGACACCTGCAGCTCAGGACAGCCTCAAAAACGTCAACTGGGGAGATGCCAACTTCCCTATGGGCGGAAACTTTGAGGGGAATCTCGGAAAGGCCTGGCCATTTTAAACCTCGTCCAATACCTTCACCTGATGCGCACTGTCAGATGATCCGACGAGTTAAGTGATCAACCACTTGGGAGATTGGAGGGGGGGGGGGGGGGGGGGGGGGGGGGGGGGGGGGGGGGAGGATTCATCTTCCCCGGGGTTACAAATGGTCGGGGGGACGAGAACGCGGGCACTGCTTTTGCTCTGGTCTTTTACTACAACATTGTGTTTCCGTAATCGTAGCTTAACTGGAAGGCATAAAGTGTCTAGGGGTTCTAAACAGAGAATGTGTAAAGGACTTGTACTGGCAGCGCTAGCTAAATGAAGAAAATTGGACTTTGCGCCTCGGGAATACTGCCATCGCCCGTGCTACCGATTGTCGTTAAAAAGGGGCTCAGCCAACAAAAAACCATTCAGTACGGAGGTAGTCTTTTTGCAGGTGACCTTGTCCATGGGTATCGTAGCTAAGAAAGCAGGCTATACCCGCGTGGGATTAGTGAAGGTATATAGCGAGGAAACAGCCCGTCCACTTTTGCATTTGATGTATCGGGCCTCGTACTGCCGAAACGTCTGTATGAACAAAGTCTGTAGGCCAGCGCAAGTGGATGCTATACTGCAGTCGAAAAACGCTACGCTCAGCTTCAAATGTTACTTTGAGAAAAGCCAAGAGGGCTGAGACGACGGTAGGGGCTTGACCAAACCGACCCTGTAAACTCCTGATATTGCTGATATGGACAGAGCCCCGTATCTCTTGTATGTTGCTTGGTAGCAAACGCGAGCCCTCTGCGGCAGCCCCTTGAACCCCCCTCTCGCTCGCTCGCTGCTGAGCAATGGGGTACGGGCAAAAAGTAAAGAATATCGCTGCTCAAGTCGTGGCAGCAGCCTGCACAAAGGTTGCGGTTCTGCCCTCCGCAAGTGTGTTAAAGTCAAACGGGTTTAGTGTTGCACCGGAGGTGCTCGCTTCCTCGTCATGGACAACATGGCAACCGGCAATCACTTGGATCAGATTGAAGACCAAATACCATTCTTCTTGGCCTTCCTTTGATACGATCTGGCGGGTATGTATTGTTAGCCGTCGTCCGGTTTGTTTCCCACTCAAACCCCGGCCGCTTTCAACCTGGACCTTCAGTAATTTCGCATCTTGCTGGCTCTAGGTAGGTTATTCCGTCATGAATGAAGCCAAGACGGCACCGAGACTTACTAGATTATACACGCGCCGGTATCTAACAGAATGTATACAGTTAATGGCATCCTAGCAGTGCCGACGTCCAGTCAATACAATTGCGGCTATGCTAGACTGGTCCGACAGCCTGCAACCATATTTCGGGCCCGCATTCAAGCTCTGCCTGATGCAAGAGTATGTCTGTCTTCTGTGGCACGAACACACGCATATGGCCGGGCTTCAGCGGGATTGGGAATCGGAGGACCACGGGCCAAATTGGGATAAGGACAACAATTGTACTTTGTAGGGCATATTTAGTCTGAACCAAAGTACCTTGAACCCCGTCATGATGAACTCCTCCCTTCCAGTCGCAATCATCTCAGCGCCCGTCAAGGACGGATCTTATCATGTGCAATTCCGTGCGAACGACCACGGCATGTCACCGCAACCCCGGCCCCCACCGCTTACTTCTTCTCCGCCTTCCTCTTCGCCTCCTCCGCCTTGAACTTCTCGAAATCCGCCTGCCTATCCGGCGACAGCTTGATGAACGGAATGTCATCCTCCATGACCTGGCCGGCAACCCTCACCGGCTCCGCTGGCTGCAGACAGAACACCACCCGCGCCCACTTGTCCGTCGCGTTCTTCCACCCGTGCATCGTGCCCCGCTGGATCATAATCTCGCCCTCGCCCAGCGTCCTCACGACGCCGTCGTCAAGGTGGCACTCGACCTCGCCCTTGAGCACGATGCCGTAGTCGCACGACTCGGTGCGGTGCATCATGGGCTCTGTGTGCGGGCCGAAGTCCACGACGCGCAGCACGGAACCCGAGGGCAGGTGCAGCGTCGGCATGCGCGGGTGGTGCGGGGCATAGGCGGACAGGTCCTTGTCGCCGTCCATGTTGACGGGCGACTCGGAGGTCGTGTAGCAGGTGTGGAAGAACATGTTGGGCAGGGGGTCCGGCGTTACTTCCACGGGGAAGGCGTCCGAGTAGACGGCGCGGCCGTTGGCATCATGGGTGGTGATGTGCCGCCGGACGGGGCCCAAGGGGAGGTCCTCGGCGGCGGGGGGAGCTCCGGAGGATGCCATGATGTGTGTGACGTGTGTGTGGTTGCTAAGGTTTGGTGACGGGATAATCAACGTTGCGTGCCTGCTCGAAAGGCTGTTTTTGTGTTCTGTGATACGGTGTCGTCGTCGGGGACTCGTCCGAGTAGGGTCGTCTATACAAGTCCAAGCACTTCTCGGTCTCAAGAAGCGCAAGATGCGATTGGGGCGAAAGAGGGACGGAAGGGTCCCTTTTTATGAAGGTGCGCTGTCAACGACCGTTGGCTTCGGCGCACAGACTTCGGGGCGCCTCGCCGACGGAACTCTCTTCAAGCTTGAGAGGGAGAAGGAGGCAACCTCCCTAGCCAGCTGGCATTATTTTAGGAACCCCAGTGTGTTGTCAGGCTGTCCCCTCAGCTGACTCGGGAAAGCCTGTGCATCATCCATGAACCGTCTCTCCTGCAAGGCTTCTTTGGTAGAGTTTCTCTTGCGTATTAGACGCGGCTTCGGGGCGGATACCACATCAGGCGGTCGCGGCTGCATTGACTGTGCGCACTCTTTGGCCACACTTCTCCCGAGTGGTCGGGGAGACGGGATGGTGGCTGGTCGATCAGGCCGAAATGGTTCGCCAGCCAATGTAGACGTCACATGTTCCGCATGTTGTATTGTGCGTTGCGTACGTAAGGTAGTGAAGGATCCCCGAGACGTGCAGGAATCATTCGGCGCATACGATATGGTCAGAAAAGGGCGGTAAAGTACCGGTCTCGTGCAGTAGTGAATCTGTATCCCAACACTTCCGAACCTCGGACAGGGATGAGCTCGCCAGTGATGAGGGGGAGCTTCTAGTGAAACATGGCTTGGCCTCCGAGCGGCATTTCTTTATGTGTCTTGACTGGGCGGCTTGGGGCTTGGTGGACATCAATCATAAGACGCTGCGGTATGGGTGTCGGGAGAGGGCGACCGTCTGCGCCGGCTTTGTTGACTTTCCCGCACAGAGTAGGTAATAATCGTTGAGAACCTGACTGGATTAAGTTTGAATATATATTGGCTGTGCTTGGCGCTGTGTGCTCAGTCCGCAGCAAATGGTGCGCCGCCCACCCTATCCGACCGAGCTCGGTCCGTTAATAACAATGTTTGGTTCATGGCAGCAGCGCGCCAAAAGTTACGACGTAGTAGGCCTTCGTTGAACCCCGCTTCCTGGCGTGATTTAGTAGCGGAAAGGAGTTCGTGCTGTCAACTGCGGACATCAAGATGTAGTGAGACGCCAATGCGATTCATGCAACACTGGAGCGACTCGTGGAACGATAGGCCCGTTGAAGCGCAATATCCGAGGTTGGCTAGGGCCTTGTTTTCTCCGCCTGGCTGACGCGGGTGTTTGAAGATCTGCGGCCAACCGCCGGTCTAACGCCGGTCCGAACGACGGGGAGAGATCCGCTTTGTCGCTTCGGGTTCTGGAAGGATTCTGGCAGAGCTATTCGCCGGTCCGCAACGTCCGCAACAAGCCGCGAACCCCAGAACCGGTCCTGTCCCCGAAAGACCACTCGACAACGACGACTCTTTCAGGAACGTACCGTCAGCTTCATTTCCAGTGTACAACCGGTCCGGGGACTTCTCCGCAGCCTGCAGTCAAGCTTTTGATTTTAACGCGGACATGGCCGCCGGGGAGCTGTTCTTGAAGTGGCCAAGGACCACGGAGCTGGAGTTGCCGCAACGGCTGCAAAAGAAGACGAGTAGCAGTATGACTAATGTGATTTGCGGGTAGGGTGGGCGCCATCGCAACGACGGGGACATGTTCGAATGCACCATAAAACGGCCATCGTTAAAGTCTGACGGGGAGACGGACCGGCGGGGATTGCTTCTTGGATAATCGACGTTTGTGGAGTCTTCAACTTAGGCAACATAGGGTTTCCATTGATATATGTGGCAATGAGAGGAAGCAGAGGACGTCATGTGCGGCACGTTGATGCACCGGCCTGGCCTCGACGCAGATGGACAAGCCAACCATTGGTGAAGCTGTGCATAAGTGAGCTGGAAGAAAGGCTGGAACGCCCCCAAGGGATTAGATAGATCCAACTCTGGCGCAGGAGACCGTCGGGGAGATCTCATCAAGACCCATTCGGGGACAATCTTTTCAACGGCATATCATGGACGGGGAGCTGCCGCCGGGCCAGCTTGCCGACGATGTCAGTCCCCTAGAAATCGTGATCCCAGTGCGTCTACCTCTAGCCTCGAGTTTCTTTGAATCAAGCTTCTGTCATCGACGAACAAACACCAGCCAACGACTGGTCAGCAAACGTCAAATGTGCTGGAACACGAGGGAGATGATGGCGCCAGACACAATTAAGTTGAGGTCAGACAACATACAGAATCGACGCTATAGCACTCTGAACATCAGACGGGCATGTCTCGGTGGCAAAGCCGACCAGCGCTGGACTCATGAGGTACGTGCAATGTCGGCCAGCATCCACACCAACTCGTTCGTTCGCTGGGGGAACATACACACTAAACAACGTACTTGGTCAATGTTCATGAATATGGCAAGCTCGGGGAGATGCCGCCGGGGTTGAGTCCCCGAGCTGACGAGAGAGCGGGAAGGGTTCCCGATCATCAAATTTGACGTCTCATAGCTTAGCCTTGTGGAGCCCAATCCTTTGCTCGAAACGGTCAAGAACACTCCGGCTTGGGTATTCTTCCCGTTACTGGATGACGCGGCGACCAGGCCATGGCATTGCTCTCATCCGCTGCCTTTGTTTGCAACCTTCCTCGACCACCATTCTTCCCAGTCGACCACCTTCTTCCCTGCTCTCGCCTCTTCCGCCGCAAACACCATGGCATGCGAACGAATGACCTCCTCGAGAGAGCAACCAATAAACTCGTTTTGAGCCGTCTCTGCAGTCCAGCCGTGGTTCTTGACTCGGTCTACCGCTAGGATGAACTGTCGTGCAAGGCCCTTATCGCCACCGCCATGACCAGCATCTTCAATGGTGGGATAATAGGATTGTGTGGCGCCCGTGTTGAAGTCTTCAATGGTGATTGTACGAGAGTCGGCATAGACCTCGCCGTCGACGCCGTATATGTGCGTATATCTCTCGCATATCTTCTTTGTGTGCGCGACCATGTGTAGCGTGGCTGATTTGGACTGCTTGGGTGCTTCTGAAGTTGCCGTCGTGGCATCGTCCCAAGTAATGGTCACAGTCTGATCGTCGCAGACGTTGTTATCCGCTTCAAAGACACAGCGTCCGAACCAGTTACGCGAAGCTACTGTGCTCTTCTGAGTGGTTTCATCGTAGTCTTCGGCAAGCCTGGCAGCCAGGGCTTTGTTTCGTTCCAATGTGGTAGGGAAATCCTCGATCTCTGGAAGGACGATGCTGACCGGCCAATCAGTATTTCCAGAACCAAGCCCCTTGAGTTCTGGGCCAAGGTAAATATTTTTGGCCGAGTACTTGCATCCTTCATCGCCCAGTGGACAGGTCAGACAATTCGTTGCGTTGCCTGCGGCGGCGGGCTTGCGGCCTTTCCTGAACAGTTGCAGGGAACCGGTCGACAATACGGTGGACGGAAGATGGGGACTACCCTGACCGGCCTTGACGGGAGAACTGAGAAGCCACAGAAGCAGATCAATGTCGTGGCAGCTCTTGGTCAAAAGACTCGGTGCTGTCGTCTTCTCATTTCGCCAGTTGCCGCGCACGTACGAGTGCGTGAAGTGCCACCAGCCTACTGGCTCGGTGTGCACGATGTTGATGATATCGCCAACGACACGATCCTCAAGAAGGAGCTTTCGAAGTAGCATATTGTGCGGACTGTAACGGAGAACATGGCCAATCGAGAAGACGTTCTTAGGCTCTTGGCCGGCAGGTGGCTTGAGGGCGTCAAACATGTCGAGACAATCGGTTAGGGATGTCGCCAGGGGTTTCTCGCACATGACATGTAGACCTAGAGGTGCAAGACCAACGACAACATCGCGGTGCATTTCGTCAAGAACACATATGAAAGCGGCATCGACTCCAGGTGGCACATCTTCGCCGGCGGCTTCTCTCTCGCGGCGGCGTGTCTCGTATGCGAGAAATTCGGTCCAGTCAGCGAACTGCTGTCCTTCTTGTGGAGGGGCTGAACCCCAAATGTAGGTTCGGCCGAAGGTCTGCCGCTTGTAGGCGATGGGATCAGCTACAGCGGCAACAACGCCGTTGGTGGAGGTCTCGGTCGCGCGAGCGTAAGCCTGGCCGCGAGAACCAGCACCAATGATCAGTATGCGAGGCGGAGAGGCAGACATGGCAGGTTTCTCCGGTGGCACTATAGTTGAATGCTGGTCAAGAGGGATCGCAACAGGCGAACCCGACTTCTTGACGGACGACATGATGAGGTCGTTGTCGATGAAGTATCCACTGCCGGATCCAGGGGCTTTTAGAGGAACACGAGACTTTGACCTCTTTTGCCTTCTCGGGCCGTTCACCGGCTGGTGTTTTGTGCTTGAATATGCGACTGTGCGATTACGGCAAAGACATGAAGTTGCTTGCAACGTCAAGATGTCACAAAGGCGAGGCACAGACAAGACACGGTAGAAGCATGAAGGACCGCAGGTTAGCAGGAGCTTGGGCAGCTTATTACAACGGCTTTGAGGTTGGCTGAGCGGGGTCATGCAACCCTCGACCAATGAAACGAGGGTTATTTGAAGGCTAGTCTGGGGTGACAGTCGCATGTGTGCTATCTTATCAGTTCCGACAAGTACGTACCGCGACGGGCGGAGGGGAGGGGTTTTGGCACAGCACCCCTCTGGCGGTGAGACAACATGAAAACGAGCTGGAAGCTGCTGCTATGATCGCCAGATGCCTCGTGCATCACATCCCTGTTGATGTACACTAACAATGCCAGCAAGCCTCAGTCGAGGTTTGCTGCTCACAGTACTCTGCCAACCCCACTTTCACGTCAGGTACCACGCCCTCGTACTTGTGACGGCCCGGCCGAGTTCACCCAGAGGGGACAGAATCTGCATGCTATGAATGCCTTCATTCCGGCAGCTAGTAACGCCGAATCGCCCAAAGTCGGACCAAATCGTCAGGTTTTGAAACAATCCCGGTCACCATGGACTTTCTCAACCCTCTTAGACCTAAAGCGGCTGCGCCCAACCTGCAGCCTGCTTCGGATGGTCCCCTTGTATGGGTGGACTGTGAGGTATGCCTCTTGCGTCCAAGCATCCCACTGTCTCACGAAGTAGCCTTGACTAACAACTCACAGATGACCGGACTGGACCCGGACAAGGAAGAAATCATTGAGATTTTTTGCATAATCACCACTGGAAACCTGGAAGTCATTGACCCCGAGGGCTGGGGTTGCGTAGTGCACCAGACCGAGGAGCGCATGGCACAGATGGACGCCTGGTGCACCCGAACGCATCGGGACAGCGGCCTGACAGCGGCGGTCATCAAGTCGACGACGACACCGGAGCAGGCTGCGGATGGGCTTCTCGCGTACATCAACAAGCGCATCCCGGAGCCGAAGACGGCACTGCTGGCGGGCAACAGTGTGCACGCGGACCGGTCGTTCCTTAACAAGCCGCCGTACCGCAAGGTAATTGACCATCTGCACCACCGCATTCTCGATGTCAGCTCGCTCAAGGAGGCGGCGAGACGGTGGTGCCCGCCACAGATTGCGGAAGGTGCTCCTGTGAAGCAGGGGCTCCATCAGGCCAAGGAGGACATTCTCGAGAGTATCGATGAGGCCAAGTACTACAGAGAGGCCATCTTCGGATTGACATGGAGACGGGCAGATGCCAGCGCGCAGGAGACGCCCGTCAGCGAGCGTGATGAGGAGGAAGCGTGGGCGGACAACCTGCTCTAGACGGAGCCGGTTAAGCATGAACGTCCTTGGCCAATTCTTTCCAGTGCAGTTGATATGAAAATTACCAGTGAGATGTTTTGGCATTGATGGAGTATTATTGACCATACGGGCGACGGAACTTGGCCTTTCATGACGTCCTCCTGTGCGTCCAAGAATGCTCACGACCTAGAACACGGGCAATAGTGCGTCAACTACTGTGCAAATGGAGGAGGCTGCTCCCCTGCAACATCCCCTGGCGGGTGAGGGGCCCTCTTCGAAGCTGCCCCTCCTTTGCTGTGAGGTGACCCCGCCCACGTCTAGCCTCAGAATGATATCACTGGTCCAGACACGGTAAAGCAACCCCCACCATGGCGAGCTCTGCTCAGTGAAGTGGCATTTTGGGCCTATCGTATCGCATCCTCGATTCACTGAGGCGTCCCACGGCGTCGTGTTCTGCCCACAGCTGCTACAGTGTTCTAGGATGTGCTCTCACCGCACCAAGCTTTCCTGGCCCAGCTGCCCCTCCTTGTCCGCCCCTGCCAGTCCGGTTGCCGCACCTACGCCGGTTCGTATGAGGAGGCGGGAGCACTAATAGTCAACAGCTCCCAACATTCTCATTTTCCCTCTTGCATCCTTAGACACTCCCCCTTTGATACCATCACAACTTCGAATTGCACGGCATCATGGACGTCAAGACTGTCGAGTTCAAGCCCTTCCAGGACCAGAAGCCCGGAACGTACGTCGAACCCCTTTCGAAAATCCCTCTCTCTGACGTTGTCCCCAAAATCCTGCCAATTCCCCCGACTTTTCGCGACCCCGCCATAGCTCCCTCGCTGTCCCAAACCACAACTCACCCTTTCGATCGACCACGCATGGCTAACAACTCTGCAGTTCTGGTCTTCGCAAGAAGGTCACCGTCTTCCAACAGCCTCACTACAGCGAGTCCTTCGTCACGAGCATTCTTCTGTCCATCCCCGAGGGCGTTGAGGGTAAACACAACCCCGAGTTCACCACCATGCAAAATCCCCTACTTCGTTATCGGCCCCCAAACTGACAGGCCGTCTCTCCAGGTTCTTTCCTCGTCATCGGTGGTGATGGTCGCTACTGGAACCCCGAGGTCGTCCAATTGATTGCCAAGATTGGTGCCGCCTACGGTGTCAAGAAGCTGCTCATCGGCCAGAACGGCATTCTGTCCACGCCCGCTGCCAGCCATGTCATCCGCAAGCGCAAGGCCACCGGTGGTATCCTCCTGACTGCCAGCCACAACCCCGGCGGTAAGTACACCCTTCGTGACCCCCCTGATAAGCCCTTGGCAAGCTAACAAATCCCCCCAACAGGTCCCAAGAATGACTTCGGCATCAAGTACAACCTTGCCAACGGTGGCCCTGCCCCCGAGTCTGTCACCAACAAGATCTACGAGGCCTCCAAGACCCTTACCTCCTACAAGATCGCCGACATCCCCGATGTCGACATCTCCACCATCGGCACCAAGACCTATGGCTCACTCGAGGTTGAGGTCGTCGACAGCACTACCGATTACGTCGACATGCTCAAGGACATTTTCGACTTCGACCTGATCAAGAAGTTCTTCCAGTCGCACCCCGACTTCAAGGTTCTCTTTGACGGTCTGCACGGCGTCACTGGCCCGTACGGAACTGCCATCTTTGAGAAGGAGCTTGGCCTCAAGGGTGCCACCCAGAACTGCGTGCCCAGCCCCGACTTCAACGGCGGCCACCCCGACCCCAACCTCACCTACGCCCACTCCCTCGTCGAGGTCGTTGACAAGAACAACATCCCCTTTGGTGCCGCCTCTGACGGTGACGGTGACCGTAACATGATTTACGGCGCCAACGCCTTCGTCTCCCCTGGGGACTCCCTCGCCATCATCGCTCACCACGCCAACCTGATCCCCTACTTCAAGAAGCAGGGTGTCTACGGTTTGGCTCGCTCTATGCCCACCTCCGGTGCCGTTGACCTGGTCGCCAAGAAGCAGGGCCTAAACTGCTACGAGGTCCCCACCGGCTGGAAGTTCTTCTGCGCCCTCTTTGACGCCGACAAGCTGTCCATCTGCGGTGAGGAGTCTTTCGGCACTGGCAGCAACCACATCCGTGAGAAGGATGGTCTCTGGGCGGTCATCGCCTGGTTGAACATCATTGCCGGTATTGGTGTGCAGAACCCTGACGTCACCCCCTCCATCAAGAAGATCCAGCATGACTTCTGGAACGAGTACGGCCGCACCTTCTTCACTCGCTACGACTACGAGGACGTCGACAGCGAGGGTGCCAACAAGGTTGTCGGTGTTCTCAAGGACCTCGTCGCCGACCCCAACTTCATCGGCAGCAAGGTTGGAGGTAAGCTGTCTCTCGACTCACAATGCTTGGATCAAAGACTAACTTCTACAGACCGCACCGTCACCGGCGCTGGTAACTTCTCCTACACCGACCTCGACGGTTCCGTCTCGTCCAACCAGGGCCTGTACGCCACCTTTTCTTCGGGCAGCCGCATCATCGTCCGTCTCTCCGGCACCGGCTCCTCCGGCGCCACGATCCGCCTATACCTCGAGCAGCACAGCAGCGACCCCAAGACGTACGAGCAGGACGCCCAGGACTTCCTCAAGCCCGAGATCCAGATGGCAACCGAGCTGCTCAAATTCAAGGAGTTCATCGGCCGCGACGAGCCCGACGTCAAGACCTAAGCGCATTCCTGTATCAAGAGAGGAGGGGTGTTGAAAATAGTGCGCTTCAGTATAGAGAAGCCCGGCATCAGGGTTGCCGTGGACGATGTTACGATGGTACACGATTGCATAAATTGAATCAATTCACCTAATCACACAACGAACATTGTGCAAACATTCTGTTCCGGCTGCTCGTTAAGCCAGTGGTAGCTACCACTAGGTGTGCCATCCACTGCATTGGAGTTTCTCGTTGAATGTAATCATTTCTCATTATCCATCCTGAGTCAATAATACTTTTTCAGCACTTCATAAACGTCGTCAAGTCGTAAATCATAAGACATGAGAAAATGATGATATAGAACGAAACAGGCAGACGCAGGCTGACAGAACACTCCAAGAAGAAAAAAGAAAAAAAGAAAAAAAAGCTAAACGAAAAACCGAGAAGAATAAGACACCCTGCAAGTTGCGTCCAACCCTGCCGGTGTATTCTGTTCTGTTTGCTACGGAACCTTTCTCGATGACTCTTTCAGGACCCACTTCTTCAAGGATCTCGTCGCCGGAAGCGTCTTCTAGGAGCAGGCTGCTGCTGCTATGGTGCTGCAATAAGAAGAATGCGGACGCGGAACTGCAAAGAAGCTGCCCGTTGGTGGTGTGGATTCGTTACGAGGTTCTGGATTGGGTTGGGAAAAGGAGGGGGACGTGGAGTCGAGGAGCGAGCGAAGGGTGGAATCGAGGTGGGTTTATCCCAGCACGGCGACATTTGAAACGCAGACGAGGCATTCCACACAAACGGGCGGAAGGGCCGAGTGAAGGACGGCGAGGCCGGATGTGGTCCGAGGCAGAGTGGGGGTACATGGCCCCTGAAGTCGCCGATGCTCCGTGTACGAAAAGACAGGATGCGCACTACTTGGTATCCTCGATGGCCTCCGGCGAACCGGTGGACGGCTCCGAGGGCGTGGAGTAGAACGCCTCGTGGAAGTGCGCCGCGCCGTCCTCGGAGACGAAGTTGATCTCGAACGCGCCGGCCTCGCCCTTTCGCTGGTTCTGCTGTCGGTACTCCTTGCAGAAGACGTAGAGCTGGATATCCTTGAGCCAAACGCGATGGCGGGTCTTGCGTCGGAGCCAGGTCGGCGAGGCGGACTGGTGTGTGACTGCGAAGCGGACCTTGTCAGTGTGATGGTAACGGCAATGGCGGGAATTGGGCTTGGGAATGAGAAGCAGAGACGTACCGAAGGCTGTCCACACGGGACATAGACGGAGTTCGCCGTCCCAGACTGCGGCGTGGAGGCGGAAGCCTTGGGTCGCGACGTCTTGGTAGACCATGAGAGAGTGCTTGAAGCCGTCATCGATGATTTGTCTATTATTTTGCGAGTTAGCGAGCAACAGCCACCAGCACGAACTTTATCTAGGAGCCGCTTACGCTTGAAAGGTCTTCTTCTCGCCGGCGAGTTTGAACTCCTTGGCGTTCATGTTGATAGTCATCGTGTTTCGGGCTTTCAGGGAGACGAAGGTACAGTGGAACAAGGTCAGCTCTGAGGGCGTGTCAGCGACATCAAACATTAAACTATACAGCGGTGCCCAATGTGGCATACCCTCCCATGTCTTGAAGTAGAGAGACGCCCAAATCTTTGGCATCATCTCGGAAACACTCCAACGTTTGAGCTGCAGGCAGTTTTCTTCCCGTTGGATGACGAGCTCGTGGGTTCCGCGAAGAGAGAACCACGGAGCTCCCAAGTGGTATGTCCTAAGCAGGATATAAGGCGTGTGGTTGACCAGGTTGAGATAAGTCATCAGCGCGAGGCGATCTTCATCAAAGGGCCTAGTGTTAACGTTAGCAGACGCCGTACAGCGTGGAGGTCCGTCACCATGCCTTCGGAAGAGCATCTTGGTTTCCTTGGGGATGTTCAGTTGACCCCATGCCTGGAAAGGGCCGTACGCTCTCGAGGTTCTATTATGCTTCAGGGCCGTTCGAGATGGCAACGGCAGAGAGAATATCTGTTCTGCCCAGTGCACCGTCTAGGGAGTCTATGTTAGGACAAGCTCTTCATCTTGGCGAAAAGAACGTACGGGATCTTGAGTCGCTGGCATTAACAAAGTCTCTGGTCGAAGAACAGGTCCAACTTGGGTAGGCGTGACTGGGAGGCGTGTTAGTGGTAAGTAAGTTCACTTGGAGATTTTGGACACTTTACGCAGCCCTCTTGCTTCTCGCATCTCGATTATCCTTGTTCGTAACGACTCCAAGCCGTTGAGATCAAACTGGGGCGACCTGTATGATTGCTAGTACTTTGCCATCTCTTGGTGCTCACGGAGTGACATGCAACCTACATGACCAGGAGCTGTCTCAAACAATCCAGAAAGTGATTGTAAAGCGTGAAACGCTGTGGGAGTGGTAGGCCGCCAACCTCCTGCGACATCTTGTGATACATCTTCCGCCATCGGATGTCTTTGCTCACGGTGCGGTCCTCGTAGTAGTCGTTGATATCGCGAAGTGTCCTGGACAGACATGGGAGAATGATCTGAAGATAGTTGAGCAGAATAGGCACTCGATTGAAATGGATTTGCGAAAGGTCAGCCAAGTCCCTCAGTAACCTTGCACACTTCCGCATTTCTGCAACTAGAGCATTGATGGGGCCGCCATAGGACTCAGGGAGGGCCATTCGAAGCCCTTCCAGGCTCACCGACACGATTTCAGCGCGCTCGGCCTCGAGACAACAGCCTTTGAGCAGGCGGTAGTCGATCTTTTGAAGGCTTTGTTCCATGTTGGCGGATATGTCAATGGACGGAGCCTAACTGGCGACGTTCGCCTCTCACGGTTCCATCGTCTCACGGACCAAGCAAACCAGTGAGACGGGTTTGTGGCTGCAACCACCTTTGCCGTTCCGTGCGGGACCTCACTGTGGATTTCTCGTGTATTTTCGATATTACCGTCTGATCCGAGCAATGTCCCTAATTAGTAGTTGAACAAAGCCGTTAGCGGCTCACAAGGGTTTGGCGATATACTGACCGGAGTCAGCAGCGGTATGAATGCTGTTCAGAGGGAAGAAGAGAGAAAAAGAGAAGTCCCGCCTCCTGTACCCGGCATGGTCATCTATGCAGTAATAATGTAGTGGCCCTAGTCGTGGCCGCTTGATGGGCGGGAAGCAGCTGCAACTGCGATTCGGAGCTGCAGGTCTCGATTTTGACGGCCAGCCGGAAAAACACACGCCACCACCCCGTCAAACTTCAGATGTAGTTCTCTGTGCTGGCTGTACGAACCCAAATACCGGTTGTTCCCATCTGACGTGTACAGCGTCCCGTGGTCTTCGTATACTGGTTACTGATATTTGTCTGATGTATAGAGCGGTTGCAATTCGTCGTGCGTTGTTTGGCAATCCCCTCTTGGGTTTTTGGGGCTGACAGGGCTGAGACGGTGGCTCTGGAAGAAGTTGAATTTGGCTTCATGGTTTGCTTTCAATGGAAACCGAACGCGCTCGCCGCACAACAAGAGAGAAGCAATCCCACATCATCAAACCAAGTGACTGGTGCATGTGTTGTCAATCAGGCCGAATAGCGCGAACTGTGCGGGTTCGAAGCCTGCCAACAAGCACTCGCAAGGAAGTCCAGGAACGTCTGGGAAGTGAGGAGCAGGGCATGTAGGCCAGACTACTGGCAAAGCAACATGTGTGGGCTCAACACATATCGATCTGGCAACCGACTAGCCAGAGAATGCCACGACTGCTGGGGATGACCCCATGGGCCTGTATGGTTCCCCTCTGCATGCATTAGGAACGTCCAAGTTGGAACGGCGGACGAATAAGGCCGGGCCGGAGCCGGCGGGGGTAACGCTTGGATATTTAGCACTTGCATAAGTTGTGCAGGCAAGCACCTGCTTTTAGCAGAGACCTCCGGGGAACCCATGGGAACATCGGTGTCTGGTTACGGAATGAAGCAACTGTCTGGCCATCCCAGTGAGGAGAGAATCCTTCTCGAACAGAAGCAGGAAAAGTTGTTTCAAGAGGTAAAGTTGCACCTCTGCTTGATTTGGAGAAAGCTCCAGTATACCGACAGGCTGGATCGATGGAGGAAAGGAACAAGAGGGCTTGGGGTATCGAGTAAGCGTCGAAGTCGATTTGAGGGGCAAGTCTTGGCGGGTATGGGACATGATATGATGAGATGCGACATTTCGATGCCACGTCCTCCTGTATTGATTGAGCGAATGATGGAACTTGAATAAATCGTCTCGTCTCCGCAACGCATGTGAGATGTCAACCGCCTTTTTACTGTCGTGCTTTGTCGGCCAATGGTGCGAAGCACAGAGACTCCCGGCGAGGTGAGGTATCCCCAATTCGAGATAAGATGGCAATCAAGCTTACGGACATCGTGGGCTGGCCTTCAGCAAGGCATTCATTCGCCTGCCCATCCGAAGCGAAAGGGCCCACTGGACCGGGACACGATCGGCTATCGTCGTCGATTTTTGGAGGACCGGCGGACCAATCCGGGAATCCTTGGGAGCGACTACAATTGTTGTCGGCACCCGCTGCGAATGTATCGTGCGATGGCTGAAAGATGCTACCGCGAGTTGCACTCTAAAGCATAACTAGGGTTTGAGTACGTGGTGGTGGTGATGGTAATGGTGACAAGCCCGGTGACTCCATGTCAGCAGACTCGGAGATGTGTTGATGAATGGAAGTTGGCAAGGGAAGAGAACAACACCACAGACATAGCGACGGTGGGCTGTTTATGAATCTGAAGGCCAGAGTCAAGCCATCGGACCGGGGCAAGACCGCAGAGGCGACAATTTTCCCAACTTAGGCATCCACATCCATCTTGCATCGCCTGCACGCTATGTTCTCTCTGCCCATGGGATAGAAGGCAGGGCAGACAGCCTCACTTCACCCGTTCCTGCCTCCCTAACATCAGGTCACTCAAGAGCATGGATTGGGTTGGAAGATACAGCCACCAACCGCGCCGCAGCAGGTATTCCCCCCCTCGGCAAACGGGCCGGGAGGCGGCCCCAAATGGAGATCAGTAACAAAGGTCTCCACCTCTCACCAGCAAGCTCCTCGGTGACTGAAGAGGGTCACCTTGACTCACATCCCGGACCCAATCGCGCAACAGCGGGAAGGGAAACGCTCAAGGTATCCAAACAGAGCCACACAACTTGGTCCATTCATCTCTGGCCGTCGCTCCGGCACCACAATCGACTGGCCTCGAGCACCTCCCATTTGTTGCTCAAGTCGATCTATTTCAAGTTTAAGCAATGTGCCCGAGCCAATCTGCAGCACGACGGACGGGCCGCGACCATGTAGACCCTTACATGGCTGACGAAAATAAGGTCCCTTGAACCCAGATCCCTGGATCCAGAGAGCTACCCCCTTGTGACAAGGGCATGGATGACACCCTGCACTGCGATTGGTGCGTGATCATATTGCCTCACGGGTTCAGATACACACACAGGGAATGAAGCAAAAGGGAATAGTCATACAAGTTTGTCAACGTGAGCCGTCAAATGTCATTTAGTCCCAATCGTGAACAGTTCCGTTCCGCGACTGGCGGCATGACCAGCTCTCCTACGGATGCGGGGCGGCTTAGAAGCGACGCCTGCCTCGTATCGCCCATCCTGCCGATCCTGAATAACGAGAAAAGCAACCCATTTCAATCCCATCATACACCGCCGAGCCCAAAGTTACAAGGAAAGTCCGAAGGATGTGCGGGAAAGTAACTCAACGCCACCCCATTCGGACCGAGAAGCGACAGAAATACAGCAATCAAGAGGACTCATCCTCCTCTTGTTCGGCCTTCAGATGGACTAATTAGCTTCAGCACTACACAACCATAGAAGGGGGGGCGAGGGCGTCTTACGTTGTAGGCCTGCTTCTCGTCCTCGTAGCGCTTCTTGTCGGTGGCAGCCTTAGCCTCGTAGGGGGCACGCTGCTTGTCGTTGAGAGCCTTCCAGCGCTCACCGAGGATCTTGCCGACTTGGCCAAACGAGATACCGGGGTTCTCCTCACGGACGTTCTCGCGCTGCTCGTTGGCGAAGAACATGTAGGCGGACAGACCACGCTTGGGGGCGTTGGGGTCTAGACGTGTTAGCCGACAGAGCTTAAGTGACGCGTCTGAATGCACGAGACACGATGCAAGCGGCTCGGCATGTAAGCCAGGATCAACCGACAGTAGAAGATAGGTTTGGATGAACCTATCCCCGACCTGCTCGATACATGGACACCCGAGCCCTGACCTTGTGCCCGTCTCGCGCTTGAGGGACGGATAGGAGCGGTGGCAGTAACTTACCCTTCTTCGCGCGCTTCTTGTCGACCTTGCCGGCCGCGCCTCGCTTAGTAGCAGCCTTGGGCATTTTGGGTACCTGGAAGACGAATGGTTAATCACTCTGCTCCATGGTGAAGATGAAGCGAAATGATTGATGATGGATAGTGAGGGGATCGGGTGTAGGGTTGAATTTTTGCGGCCTGACTGGACAACATGGTCGCAGTCGTGGCGCGAGGGAAAGTGCGATGTCAATGGGCCGCTCTGGAGCGGGACCCAACGCGTGGTGCTGAGGCGCATATGCAATTGTACTCCGCAACGCGAAGTAATTGCGATTTGAAGCTCAAAGTCGCCGAAGAGGAATCGTAAAGCATACCTGAAGGTGGTTTTGGAAGGTTGAGAGGGTGTTGTGGTTGAGGTGTTCTGGACGCGTCAAGCTCTTGTTAGCTGGAAAGCTCTCTGGATGATGCTCGATGTAGATGAAAGGTGCTCGATAATAGCTCAAGAGGTGCACGCCAAGTTGGAAGCTCCTCGTTCGACCGCACCCACGATGCCGACTTTGTAAATAAATAAAAAGCGATTTCTGGGTGTTGCGAATCGAGGCGACGAGTCCAAAATGGCACCGACGTTGAGAATGGTAAAACAAAGTGTTGCGCAGGTGTTTGCAGTGCTGATGGGGTTGGGCGATATGGGCGGACGGTACTCACAGGTTGAGTGCGCGTAGGCTGCAATGTGTGGTATTGCGAGAGTGCGGATTGTATGAGAGGAGGATTTGGGTGGGAGATTTGTATGGGAGAAGAAGAGGGAGGGAGAATGTATGGGGGAGGGCCAAGCAGCCTTTTTACTATGGGGGAGTGATTGTGCGGGAGCAACGCGCCTGGGTGCACTTGTTTTTGCTGGGAAGTCTGGGACTGGCAAAGACTGGCAAGGAGACGGGGGGGCGTCCAGGTGGGAGGGGGGTCACCTTGGTCCTTCCTCCTCTTTTCGCCTTGGATCACCTCCCCTCTGGCCGGCGGCCTTGTCACTTGTCTGGGAGTCTGGGTGTCTGTCTGGAGGGCGGGCGGGCGGACTGGCTGGCTGCTGCCCGCTGGTGCTCCAGCTGGCTGCTGAATGGCTGTGGGTGTCTGGGTAGGTATCCGTACCAAAAATGAGGTCTGCGCACTGGCACTGGTACCGGCACCAGCAACACTGGGCACACGCACGCGAAGAAAAAAAAGAGGAGAGGCAAGGAGAGGCAAGAGAGGGGAAGGCGCAACAGGAAGGGAAGGAAGGGTGGGCGCGCCTTCCCTCCCTGACTGTCGAGGAGTGCCCCCTTCCCTCTGCTCCAGTGTCCCTTCCCTTTTCCCCTTCCTCATCCTCCCATCACCGTCCAAGTCCAAGTCCAAGTCTACGCCCGCGCCCACCCTCAAAGTAAAAAGGTACCTTGCTACGGACACTACCAGGCAAAGTACCTTGCCTTTTCTTTCCCTCACTTTACCCCCCCTCTTGTCGTCTGTTCTTTTTTCCAGGGGAGGGCAAACTACACCACCGACAATCCAGCGACGAATACATTGGCCCAAGTACCTCAATACCTTGGCTAGGACGGAACGATACTTGCCTAATCTGCAGTGAGTGCCCGCACGCAACCAATCCAACACACCTCACTCCCAACTCCTCTTCCTCCGCCAGCCCATACATAGTCACAGTCGACCAAACCAGTCCGGGCCAGGCGTGGGCAATGTGCGCACACGACGCGGAAGTGTTAGGGTAGGAGCAGCAGCAGCAGTCAGCAAGGGGGACAAGGCAGAAGCAGGAGCGACGGTGACCACAGTCGCGCGAGCGGCAAGAAGAAGCAGAGAAGGGGCCTTCCTCCCCTCCTTGCCTTGTCCTTCCTTCCGTCCTCTGCCTGCGTTGTCTTGCCTACGATGGTATCTCTGTTCCTTCCCACTCGCTCCTGCCACTGGCCAGCACCACACCTTCCTCGGTCCTGACCACCTTGCTTCCCTTTATTTGGTTTGCCGCTGCTATTATTGTGTGGTACTGTACAGGTACAAAGCGCGCGCAAAACTCCGCACCGAAGTACTGTACATGCTCTTTGTACCTCTGTTTTATATTCAAGTTTCGCACTGTGTACTTAGACGCGCCTCTCTTTCGCTCCGTTTGCTGGTCTTCGCCCGCTCGAGATGAGGTGTGGTTTGCTCTTGAAGCATCTTGCGTCTTCCGCCGACCCCACCTTCTTTCCTCTGCCTTTTGTCCAAGCTGTCCTCGTGTCTCTGCGACTGTCACTGCGCACACGGATCACCCTTCGCCCATCTTTCCAGGTCGTGCCATTCCCGACCCCAAGTGGACTATTGCAGCCGCTGCTAAATGTCGGTGATTGGTGTTTTCTCCATTTCCATCTTCGACGTCGACCGTCCCCAGCCATCCACTTACACCGATTGAAAGCTATTGACACGCATCTTGTCACTTCATCTATTTACCCAACACCACTTCAAAAACTGTCCATGTCTTGCACCAAGTCCCCCCCGTTACCCTACGTTACCCACACCCTCCTTCCTCTACTCCTCACCTTTGATGCAATGCCATCAAGCATTGGCAGCATGGAGATGGAGTGCAGGTACATCCAGGTCACAGAAAGGACGCGCAGCTACAAGCCTGCTGCGACCGACTGGACTTGGTCTGAACCAGGCATTTCCTTCATCACACTCACAGGCGCTAAGGGATCCCCCGACCAGTCGTCATACCCCAACCTCGGGTAATGCACTTTGCGTACCTTACTTACTCTTGTCCTGAAAGAAAGCCCCACGGCGCACGGGGACGACGGAGCTTGAGCTGGTCGCCAGCTTCGCCTCAGACCACAGTCTTACCGTCCATTCGGCTACCCTTTACTTAAAGTAGACATCGCGTCTTACTGCGGCAAATCCAATGGCAGATCAGAGATGTCCTGTGCTAGTGTCCTACACCTGACCTGCAACTCCCTGAACTGGGTTCCTGGAACGGCTTCACTTCCTACATACACCACTCACAGCAAACTTTCTCTGTGGCATACACCAGCCTGTCCTCCGTACACACTATGTCGCTCTTCACTTGCGCTTTGCTGGGGCTGTGGGTGTTGGTGACCTCATGTTGAAGATGTCGCCCTCCTAGCGCCAATTGCTGACATGCTTCTCAATGGGTTTTTATTTTTATTTTTCACCTATGCTCACGAGAGAACAAGGACATGAGTGAGAGAGATCAACGGGGCACTTGTGGGCAGCTGAGGAGTCGGCGAGGGAGAGAGGTGAAGCACAACCACTTACACTCCGGCACACTGTGCGAGTGCCCACGCTCCCTGGATGTTGCTGCGCAGTTTCGCCCACACTAAAACACCATTCGACACACTTTGCGGCATTCCCCCTCTCGAGAAGTGCCTTGTCCCATCATCATTACACCCAAAGGGATTGCTCCCCAAGCACACCAAGCCCACATGTACCACCGGCACAGAGTTCATTTTTTGACAAACGTACCGTGTCTGGCTCGCCCTGGGTTGCCAGTCCACGCGGTCAGACGGGATACACATGGCTAAGTCAGTGTTGGCTTTCCAACGAGGCCTAGATTGCAACACCATTAGCTGAGTTCTGGCGCGAAGCCCACCCACCAGCTCCGACACGGCTTGGACGAGCTCCTTGAAAGCTTACGGGAGTCGCGGCAGCATCGTACAACCCCATCTGTGGACTCCAGCTGTCGAGGGTCCAGTTCATCTGGACCTCGCCGCTTGGTACCTGTATAATTCACCACTCCAATTCTGCAGGGAAACAGAGACACCCGCCATCTTGGTGATACCCAAGGCTCATCGGTTTACTTGATGAGGACGACTCGCAAGGCAGCAGGCTACCCGGCGGACAGCATTCCGTTGCTCAGGGAGATGCGACAATGGAACGACGGTCGGCAGTCACGATGACTGATGGGTATTGGAGATGGTATTCAAACTGGTCGCCGGCCGAAACGGATCCTGGGTACTTGATTCATGCATACGCCCCATGTACTGTCATACGAGATTGCCATGTATCGCTACATGGTCCAAGGTACCGTCGACCTGGTCCACCAATTCCAGAATCAGCTTGGGCGGGTGCGCCCAATCACTCCCACGCGCAGCTCACAGTACACTCTGGACTCCCCAGCCTACCTCTGCATTATCTTCTCGTCCCTTCTCGCTCTCATCGGAGAGGAGCTGCACGTGCAGGACGCCTTCGAACCACTTACTAACAATAGATGACACAGATTATCTGTTTCTGTAAAGTCTTTCAGTGATCGAGTACGAGCTGAGTCCCGACGGTCGAATACCACCAGCTGGTCGATGATGACGATGCCCACCAAGATCACGACTTGGCTATGCCATGCCTCGCCTCACTCACTCCCGCTCTAAGCAGAGCTCTTCCGAGGCGTGGTGACCGCGCCAGCAACCGACAGCCGACGCCAGGCACTCCTGAATCGTTCATGCTACGCAGCACGAATCCATCGTTTAGTACGGCGGGCATCCAGGCAGTGCAACGCTCTCGGCATAGTGGAAGAGTGGGAATACTTCGTCATGCGCACAAAATGTGCGGGTGCGTCCTGTACCTTGAGACAGTAGACTGGGTGATGCCTGCAGGAGTCGGAGACGGCCCCCGCACCAATGCACCCAATGCGCACCCAAGACGCCCAATGCAGGTCTCCTTTGCAAATTCACGAGCCGGCACAGCTTTTTGCCATGGGCCGGACGACCAGACCATCCGGTGTCTGCCAGCTTGTGCCAGCAGGAGGGCGTTTCCGCGCCATTCCAGACAGGCCGCCGGGGCCAGCCATTTTTGCTTTTGCCCGCTTGTTCCCTGTTTGGCTGGGCTGGCGCTGGGAAGGCGGTGGTAACGGACTGGCGAGGAAAGTGCGCAAAGTACCCACGACTTGCAGCGGATACACGGAGCCTGGCAATTTGGCTGGTCGAGTCGCCTCTGCCTTGCTGATACTGTGCTGTACCTGATGCTCCCCCGGCAATTCTGGCCCTCCCTGACCGCAGACTCTCGCACTCTCACTCACACACACCCCCTCCCAAGCCAAACATTCAAGTCGCTCACACCAGACGACCTGCACGCGAATGTACATGGAGAGTGTAGCTCAACGCCAGCCAGCTCCACTCCCTCCTGGGTCTTCTGGCTGATCCGGTGCAGAGCTCGACTGTCGGGGAGCTGTGCACTCCCCCCAACTTTCAGTCCCAGTTTCCCTCCTCCTCCTCTCTTCTTCTTGACAGATCCAGCCGCCTGACGCTGATTACCTAACCCGGAAGAGCGTGTCTCGTCTCTTGTGTCGTTACGCGCAGGGCTTGGACACGCGCATTGCACGTCCACTTTGACGCGTGAGACAGCTGGCAACATGGAGATTCACAAAATCGCTAGTGAGCATAGAATGCTTTTGTCGTGCTGCGAATGTCCCCCTAATGCCCTTATCACCTTTATCAAATGGGTATTGAAACACGTTTCATCAAAGAAAACAAAACCCTTTGCACATTTCAGAGTTTCTACTCTGTACAGATAGCACCTAATGCCGGCAGACGATATCCGTTCGGAGCTCAAGCATCGGCCGCAGAAGCAGATCTCGGAGCCAAGTTCCACCCACGTGATTGTTGTTATCGCGGTGGTCATAGCGTCCGGGTCGCACTAAGCCCTGTCAAGCGTCATGAGAGCTTCTGAGTGGCGAGGATCTTGTGTGGAGAACGGCAGGGGCCGAAGACACCGCGAGCTTGGTGACCAAAGTGACGCTTCAAGTGCCGGTGTGCTGTGCAAATGGCGATGATTGATCGATCATGCGCAGGGCAGGGCAAGCACCGTGATCTGGGTGTTCCCATTTGGCCCGACCGGCCCGCCCGTAACGCGGCCATCGCTTGCCTGAGAGGGGCCGTACCTGCATGTGTACTGTGCATCGCGGGTTGAGGTGAATGCTGCTCCCTATCGACAGGTACCGATGGCTCAACCACGGTCCACTCCCTCTTGACGAACCGTTCAAGCTGTGTGGTTCCCACCGTCGTTTGCCGTTATGGACGGCCTAGGTCCTCGATGTGATGCAAGGTGAGGTTGCTTTGTCAACATGTTGATGGCAGAATCATGCCTGTTGTTCCACACGAGCTCGCCGATCTCATGGCATCGCCGCATAACCATGCCATCGCTCCTCGCTCATAGCACGCTCGATCTGGTGCCTTTCCCACCATCTTGGCCATTCAGGAGCATCATCACTCATCCTCAGGATCCAATACGATATCCGTCAGCGCTTCATCCCTAGTCCAATCGATGCCGCTGCCGACGATTATGGCGCTGGCTGTGCCCTTCATGACCTTCCAACGCTGCCTGCTGGCCTTGACCTCGGCCTGCAGCCTAGCCATATCCGCCTGCTCGGCGGCGTCGTCCGTCTCGCCCGCCCGCCTCATCTCCGCCTCCTCGGTCAGCCGGAGTATCTCGGCCGCGAGTTCGACGTTCCGCCGACCCACCCGCAGGCTCTCGGCCTCGACGTCGGTGAGCTCATTGGCGGCGGCACGGATGTCAGAGGAGGTTTCCGAGAGCGCGACTGAAGCGGTGTCGCGGGCACGAACGTGCGGGAGGAGGTCACTAGGTGGTATCAGCTATCGTTCCGAGTGTGCTTGCAGGTCCAGGAGTGAGATGTGAGGATATAACCAACGTTTCTATGGGCGTGGAATGCGTGCTGCTGTGGACGGCTTTGAGAATTGGGTTGGCCGTGATGACGCTATCTGTGATGTCGTTCCTCAGCAGCCATCCGGCGCGTGCCTTTGCCGCGTCCTGTTGTGCCTGTCGCACATTCTCTTCGGTGTTTTGTATTGAAGAATCTGTAAAAAAAAGAAAGAAAAAAAAAAAACCTGTCAGAAAATACCGACTGAAGAGATTCACCACGTAAGTGAAGTACCTGGCTTGTAACTCTGCTGTGCTTTAACGAGTGCAACTTTCACCTCGAGGTCGTGGAGTTCATCGTAGAGCGCCAGGACGCGATGCTCATCCTCCGACAGTAGTAAAGTCGGCGCATTGGTGGCTTGCTCGGCCGTCCTCTGGTCTTGCGGCTCATTCATGGTCGGATCGGTGTTTGGCATCAGATGGCAAAAGTTAACTTGACTGAGTCCGGTGTCCGATTCTCAATGCCCCGCCTCCCGGAATGCGACACACGACTCAAAGCACACTCTCTCGCCCGAGTCGTGGGATCTGGTGGCCTTGGGTTCGGTTCCGGACATGGAGCCGGGAAGTGAGTTTGAGTTGTGGCCAGTGACCTCGTCTTCAGCCTCTTCTCCGATGACATTATCTTATCTGTGGCTGGTGAGCAGCAAACGACCCAATCATATGACAACAGGGATCACGAGGCGACATCACGCTATGCCTCTCCGAGGTTTTTAGCGGGTTTGCAGCCTGCACGAGCTCCGGAGGGCGCCTCAGCGGTCATCTTTGGAAACCGGCGAACGAACCCTCGCTCGCGCCTTGCAACAACAGCCGTTCCTACGTGCCTTTTTTTCTCCTTCCTTTCCTTGTCCGGCGCCTGGCGAAGACAACAGCATCAACGAACACACGAAGAAGGCGAAAAGTGCACGCCCAACGTGCCTCAACTTGGGCGACGTGACCGACATTCTCACCTAGCTACGACAAGCCCCAGTGATATTGCTGCAAAGGCCAAAGCGGGCTAGCTATCGCAGCTTCCGCTCGGAGATGTCCCGGTGATGGCGACGCAGGTGTTGATAGCCCATACGGGCCAGCGCCTGCAGGTAGACACGACGCAGTTCTCAGCGTATGTCACTATTGCCTGCGGTCTCGAGACGGGGGACCAGGAAAGGCTGACTGATCTGTTGCAGGCTCGATGATCTCAAGGCCTGGATCGCAAGGCAAACGTCGATTCCGGCGCATCAGGTTGTTGCTTTGACTGCCCAAGGACGAAGTGTCAAGCTGCAGACTCTTCACCAGGAAGTATGACACGCCTCTTCCTCTGAATACGAGGATACTGCTGACCGCTATGCAGACGGAGATTTACATCTACGACATCCGGTTATCGCAACCCAACTCCCCCGGCAACGCCTCTTCTCCCAAGTCCGAACTGCCTCTCCCCAAACGGTACTCCGTCCCAAACGCCCCCAACTACATTGGCAACATCCGCGTACTGTCGGAATGGCAAGCTCTCTGCAAGGAGCGCCAGGCATGGGCCCTCGGCATCGTCAAGGACTCGGCTCGTATGGCGACCGAGATCCAGGAGCGATACGGCGAGATGGACGTCATTATCAAGTGCCTCGATGCGGCAGTGGCCAATCTGGAAATTAGTGTGAAGCAGATCGAACCGAAGTATGCCGAGCTGAAGAAGTGGGTGCAGCCCGCGCTGGACGAGTATGAGCAGCTCGCTGAGAACTGGGAGCACTACCTCACCATTGCGCGCAGCGTACCCATCTCTGCCGCCATGGTCCGCTTCATGACCTCCCGAGACCTCAACAAGAAGCAGACGACACTCGAAGACCTGATCGAGCAAGACACGGCGAAGAAGTCGGGACGTTTGGCGCCATCGTCGTTGAAGAAATTCAGTAGCAAGGCCGCGGATCTGGACAAGGCTGCGGACAAGATGTACGGGGCGCTGGAGCAGCTGATCGGGGACTTTGACAACCTCGTTGGTCGATCTGCTCTATCACATAGCGGCGAGGCGCCGCAGTTACTCCAGGACCTCGAAGCCGTGGCCAAAAAGATCGACACAGACTACCATATCGTGCTGGAGTACTCTGACACGCAGCCCAACGTCCTCCAGGCATCGCGGACGGCGGAGAACCACACGTCGCGTTTGATACCCAGCTTGAAAAAGCGCGCCGCGGAGATGGATGACATGCTGCACTACGTCACGCAGGCGCGAAACGCCATTGCCTCCGACTGCATCGATTTTATGCGCAACATCACTGAAATTACCACATTACACAGCAGCGTTAGAAATCAGATTAGCGTTCTGAACCAGGCCGAAGACGACATGACGACGTTTGACTACTTACGACTCATTCACCAGCTCCCGTACATGTACGCCTCCTTCGTTTCCGAAGCAGTACGTCGCCGTGAGTGGTCCGACAAGATCAAAACTGATTCATCAACGCTGGCCAACGAGATGGCGTTGTTTCAAGATGAGGAATCGAAGAGGCGGAGGAAATGGCACAGAATGGTCGGCAGCATGTACGGCCCTGACAAGGTTGAAGCCAATATCTTGGGTCTTGAGGTCAATTTGCTTGGTGAAGAGGATACGTGGCCAAGCATGGTCAAGCGTGACTTGGAGGAGTTTTTGGAGCACCTTCAAAGACAACAGGCCGAAGTCGACATCATTGATGACGTGACAAAGCTGGTCAATGAGCTGAGCAGCCCCACGAAGCAGCAATCGAAGAGGTTGAAGGCCTTCAAGAACGGTAGTGTTCATGAGGCTGCCCTTGGACGAAGCGGCTTGATGATCCGCGGCGATGACGATCTGCTTCGCAGTCTTCAAGACGACAAGTCGAAGCTGGAAAATAAGCTAAAGACGGCTGAGAGCCGGGTGCGGAGGTTGGAAGACTTGCTCCATAGGCAAAGTGCGGCGTCTCGACCCGGCATCGGAGGTCTATTTGGCCACGAAAGAAACGATTCGACAAACTCGATCAAGTCGACGGCACCCTCGGAGGACAATCGTCGTTCGACAAGCAACTCGGAGGCACTACTGCAGAGGATTCAACAGCTGGAAAACGAACTGAATAGCCGCCGATCTTCCGACAACTCGGAGGCCTTGACCCAGAGAATACAGCAACTCGAAAATGAACTTGATAACCGCCCGGCATCTGATAATTCAGAGTCTCAGACGCAAAGAATCCAACAGCTTGAAAGTGAACTCAATGCAGAGAAAGAGAAGTGTGCAGCTTTCGAAAGAGACCTTAGCGTCCGGGCCACCGCCCACGACGACGTCAAGGACCGGATGGAGGAGGCTAACTCCACCAAAAAGGAACTCCTCGAGAATATGGAGGCCCTGCAACGGGAGTTTGTTGAAGAGCGCAAGTCACTCGAGAATGAGATCAAGGGGCTCAAGGCCCGCATCGAGGATACCGAAGATGAGATTGAAAACTTTGGCGAATCTCGAGAGAACGAAAAGGCTACTTACATCGAGAGGATGCACGACCTGGAGGCGGAGGTCGAGAGGTTGCAGAAGGAGCAGAAGGACGAGGCGCTCAAGACCCAAGGACAAGTTGAATTCCTGCGCAACGAGGCACGACTCCAGAGAGAGCAAAATGAGTCGCTCGATAGACAACTCCAGACGGCGAACGACGAGGCGAAGAAGCTAGCCAAGGTCTTGAGTTCTACCCAGGAGACCGCCTATGCACAACTGAAGGCACTTCGCGATGTTCACGACCAGCTGTCTCCAAATGACGACACCACCGAGGACCTGAATGATCTCATCGATGCACTTGTATACCGAGCTACAGATGTCGCAGCCAATATGAAGACTCTGGAGAGCGACAGATCCATCCTCAAGACCGATCTTGAGCAGGCCGAGGAGCACATCAAGGCCTTGAAGGTTGAGATCTCCGAAACAAAGGACAAGCTTTCCTCCGAAGAGGACAACTCTAGACATCTGAGAGATAACTTGGACGAGGAGAAGGCCAAGGTGGCTGCCCTTGAGCATGAAGCTGCCGAGAGCCGGGAGCAGCTGGATCGACTCCGCGCCAAGATTGCCGATGGCGAAACGGGCTCGGAAAGCCTTCGAAAGAAATTGGACGAGGAAGAGGAGCGGATCAGCTCCATCACCGAGGAACTCGCGTCCCGGCAATCCCAAGTCGGTAGTCTGGAAGAGGAGCTTCGGCTTTACAAGGAGAAGATGGAAAAGTCCCAAGCCAAGCTCACGACTGTCCTTGGCCATTTTGAGTCTAGATCTGAGAAGACCAAGGATCTGACGCAGCGCCTCTACTCTCAAAACGACAGACTCTGCCGACTTTTGGAACGGTTGGGTTTTGCGGTCACCCGCCAAGACTCAACGATGATGATACAGAAGGTCCCGAGGTCTGAGAGAGGCACCATGAGCCAGATCCACAATGCTAACGACTCTTCGGACCCTGGCCAATCCATGATCCGTCGCTCTGGCATGCTCACCAATCGTACTTTGGCCGATAGCACCGATCTCGAGTTATTGTATTGGATGAACGGCACGGAAGACACCGACGCAGAGACGGACAAGTACGACGCCTTCATGACACGTTTGGGTAGCTTCGACATGGACCTATTTGCCGAGACGGTCTACAGGCGTGTCAAGGATGTCGAGCATCTCGCTCGGAAACTTCAACGAGATGCGCGCGCTTACAGGGAGAAGGCGCATACCCTGCAAAGGGACTCGCATGAGAAGATTGCCTTCAAGCATTTCAAGGAAGGAGACCTCGCCTTGTTCCTCCCCACAAGAAACCAAACAGCCGGTGCCTGGGCTGCGTTCAACGTGGGCTTCCCTCACTACTTCTTACGAGAGACCGATGCTCATCGTCTCCGCTCTCGTGAATGGCTTGTCGCTCGCATCACTCGGATACAGGAACGCGTGGTGGATCTTTCGAAGAGCTTGCACAAGCAACTACCCGACAATGACTCTATCAATGGCGAGGAGGACGACAACCCGTTCCAGCTTTCTGACGGCTTGCGATGGTATCTCATCGATGCACACGAAGACAAGCCCGGCGCCCCCGCCACACCTGGACTGGGCAAGTCTACCATCGCAGCAAACAATGTCGAGGCCATGGCGGATATGCACACCCACGCGCAGGCAAACGGCAAGGATAAGCAGCGGGCCAACCCGCACAGCATTGAAGGTGTCAGCAAAGCTCTGAGCAAGAGTCTCGAGAGTCGTCGGAGCAGTTCCAACTCGAAGAAGGCTCTCCCCTTCGCCGTCGGTGGAGGTGCGGCGCTGCTCAAGGGCAACGCGTTGGGCAGCGAAACCAACTCACTTCGCGCAGTTGCGCCGGACACCCCGACGGAAACGAGCCCACCCGAGGACGGACCGTTTGAATCATCTGCTAATGAACACGAGCATTCGGGACAGGTTGGAAAGGCTTCGAGCCCGCTCGCGGAAGAGGGCCATCCCGCGCAGGCGGGTGACGAAAGGCCCAGCTCGCCCGAGGTACGAAATACGATCGATTCCCTCATCGGTCCCTAGACTCTCCTACTCCCGTGTTCTCCTTCCTGGGCCACACTCACTGATTTCGGTCAGAAAGCTCGATCGCCCCTAAGGCTGCAACGTCAGAGGAGCGGGGCCAGCGTCGAGAGTCCGACGAAGAAGAGCGTCGTGTGGGACTCTCTGTGGAGCGTTGACTTGAGCTTCGAGAGCAACGGCAGTGGCGTGTCGAAGAGGAAGTGGGAAGGACAGGAGAGGAGGTGAGACCTCGCGAGCGTGGCAGGCCGGGGGGCTGCATTGTATGAGCATTACACATAACATCCGAAGCCCATCAATAAGGGTAGCTTGGAGTTTCTTATGCTTCCTCTGCTTTGAGCATGTTGCAGTCTTTACCAGCCCCAAGCCAAGGGCTATTCAAAGGCCTGGGCTTGTGTGGTGTTGTTGTACGACGTCCTTTGTATTGGTATTTACTTTGAGCTATTTTGGGCAAAACCTGTAGGGACCTTCCGGTTCACCCGTACGTCTGTGGCTTCTCTCAGTACCTACCTTGGGCTATATACTTTTGATCGAAATCCAACGACAACTACAGCGACAATGGACGGGCACCGTTTTGGACACAGACTTTTGGAGTATTAGGGGCGATGATTCTCTATTAGAGGAACAGGAAAGCGAGCAGAATTTGTGATTCTTTTCTATGTCTTTTTATTCGAACGAGAGGAGAGAAAGCAATGGGCTTGGGCGAGATTACATGGCGTGTCTTGGGATAGATGCCTTAGGGGTATTTTTTCGAATCGAATCAGTATGGTGTTTTTGTCCAGTGTCCCCGGTTGAATGGTGACTTGACCTGATGAAATGGGGTTGCAAGTTCGATGTAGTGACATGGGGTTCTCCGACCATGAGTTTTGGGAAAGATGGATGTTGCTTCGTGTTTTCTTTTGAGTTTTTCGTCATTAGTACTTACTTGGCTTCCGCACATTTTTTTTTTCTTATGCCTCGTCCATGAGTGTTTTTTCCATTGTCTGATTTGACCCTCCAGCTAGAGGGTAATCTGCATAGAAGCCTAAAAACCCTTTGTGCAGCTCTTTCGACATGGCTGGCCCTTTGACACTGGCTTCCGCTGAATTCAATTGAATTCAAGAAACCGTCGACGCCTGCCATTCCCGCTTTTACAACAACGAAGTAACAAAAGACGGCTTGGGGAAATCCCGGTGTTCAACAGTGGCTTTCTTGTTCGGCTTGCTTTTCTGCTGATTTGTCCCGTGAATCGCCTTTGCTGTGTGGAGGGCTCGTCTCATCAAAGAAATCCTATAAAAAATGGTGGCAACAATACTTCCCCAAGCAACAGTGGAAGCTTCAGGCTGATGGTATAAAGACGCATGCACGAATAGAATAAGGTGGACATGGAGGTGCATGCCAAATCCATCACGCCGAATCCGAATCTAAGCTGTTGGGATGTTTCTTCTGAGGCTTCCCATCCCAAACCTATCATCACAGGCCACTGAACGCCAAGCAGCATGGCCAATAACTTGGCCAACACATTCCAGAATCCTCCCGGCCATTGGGTCCGGCCTCAAACCGTACCATCAATCACTGATGAGATTCTCGGGTGTTGCTCAGACCATGGAAACCCCCAGCTTGCGTACAAGATCTTAGGCTTGCAGCCGACACAACAGATACCCACAGCTCACAGACCAGATCCAGCGGACTTCACGACGTGGTGCAACGCAGTGGCTCAGTCGATCTACTGGCTCGCTTCATGTATTTGAGTGCCTGCGCCTTGGAGTTCTGACAAGCGTAAGCTACTGAGACTTGCAAATATTGCGGTGGTGGTTGTTTCAACTAATCGCCCAACGGACTTGACGGATGCACTGTCACCCAATAGGGATAAAATCGAGACATGTATGGTGCTTCCCTGAGAGACTGTGGTGTCTAGATCTTTGATAGTATAGCAGTAACGTGCTTATTGAGTATCCGGTAACACGCAGACCGCAAGCATCCTCAAGCCCCTCCCACTAGACAGAGACTTGCTCTTGTCTCCAAAACCGGAGGTTCTAGTCGGTGTAAGACGACATATATTTGCCAGTCGAAGGGTTGACCCTCTCAAAGTAACAGAACGGTTCGCATCATGAAATGCTGGAAGAGGGGAGTCACCTGCAGACTGCGGTGGAATCCATGGAGCCGCCAGTCCCATATTATTACCTGGCCCAAGATGACTTCATTGCATCCTTGAAGGACAATCCAATCGGCGAGCGGTCTTACTTCTCCTGGATCATGAGCAGGAGGAGAAACTTCCCGTCACCATCTCTATCGTGGCTGTTCCTAGGTGTGAGGAGATGCTGGGCTGGATTTTAGAGGCAAGTTGAAAGCTGGAAGAAGCTGCCTTTGCCGACTGACAGCGCTAACTTTGCCTTTGCAACCTCGCCTTTGCTGGTCAGTGTTCTGCATTACAGAGACGTCGTATGCTATGCTACATAGGTATCTCTCAAGTTCCATCTAGTCAAGTTAGCTTCATATTCCTTCAACAGCCATGGCTCCTACGCATCCGACTAATAAGTACGTTGAGTGTGTGAGCGACTCGGCGACAACATCACGGAACCTACCACCAAAATAGCCGAAAACCTTACAGCGTAAGTCACGCGACGATGGTTTCTCTCAAGGTCCTTTCCACGGAAAAGCTTGACACCGACTGAAATAGGGACGTGGGTGAACATGGTTACTGTTAAGGTTGGAGATCGACACTTGATTGGTCCGGATCGGAAGACAGCAGTGGGCGCTGGTACCGACTTCTTCTCCTTAACCAGCTCGAACACCAGTCCTTTCTGTATTCCCTTACATTCCATACCAAAAGCGACATGTTTCGCAGTGTCTCCTTGTGAAGATATTTCTGCTCCTGCCAGAGCCGCTGCCTGGTCCCTCAGGCTGAATCCTGTTATTCCAAGAAAGTACTTAGCCAAAAGTGTTGGCGTTTGAGGCGACTGAGTAATGCCCAAGACAAGCAGGGCTAGTAAGGCGAGGAATGCTGTGTGGGCTGGAATGGAAGGAAACAGAGAGTCGGGTGTCTTGACACCTTCCCTAAACCTACCTTATGCTGACCAAACCCCATGATCTCAAGACCAGCGGCAGGAACCAGCCGTCACAGCTTCCTCCAGCACTCATGCTACCTCCTGTAGGATGCCACAGTGCAATGTTTCGTGACTGAGTGGTTTTTTGTACCGGTACCCTTTGGATCCCAAGGGTTTGGGTTCGATTCGTCCACGAACCCTGGTGATATACCGGTTTTGCCCCCAAAACTGGATGCGATTCCACCTTGTGAGGTTATAGAATCAAAGAGAAAGCCATGGAGGAAGTTTTGACACTTGATGCACCTTGGTAGCATAGAAAATGGAAAACCATACAAAACTCAAAACAAGTGTACGAAAAGTACAAAAAGAAAGCCGCGCCCACGTATAGAGTCAAGCGCCCCTCAGACTTGGATGGTGTTAGCATCTGAAAGCTAAGCTTTGTACACTGTCATCACTGGGGCTGCATCCCATTGTGTTGGAATCTTCCGACACATTTTGACATGATATAGACGTGTCTCTTCTCTGTCAGCGGAGGGGGAAGGTGTTGCTGCCGGCGCTTGTTGAGAGAAGCAGGGTTGGGTTGGTTCTTGCCGGCAAGGGCAATCGGCGTTGTATTGAGGAAGGTTGGGTGATTCCAATCCTCGGAACAGAGACTCCTTCCCGGAAGAAAACGCAACGACCAGACAGCTCACATTCGGAGAACAGTGATGAAAAACATCGATTATGGAGCAGCTCCCCTTTCTATGGGGGAAATCCTAAGACTCCTAGCATTGAATTTCTGAGTTCTCGATATTTCTTCTCTTTTAACTTGTATTCTTTTTAAACTCTATCCTCCTGTTTCTAATAAGAACATCTATCACCAGCCCGCCAGCCAGCCCGGCCTTTACGGACACGAACATAATTAAGAGGAACAAAATGTCGATCTGTGAGGTTTTCGAAAGTGCATAAGGAGCAAGGCTATTAACCTTACAGACGGCGGGCCTCTTGACAATAAGTTGTGAGTTAACTCTAACAGGAGAGGTAGCTTAAGCTGCGGTACGGCGGAAGAGGTCGATATTAAGAAGAGCACTTTGCTGAAGCGAGACGAGGCACTACCTTGGGTTGAGAAGTAGAAGGGTCGGGCGCGGCAAGAAAAGAAATAGAAACATTACATGCCCGCCGCTCATCTTAATGTTGATGCTTGTCATTTAGCCAAGGTGAGCAGGATGACGATTATAGCAGGACTGCTTACAGTGATTACTTAAAGCTTACTGAGACAGCTAGCCAGTGCTTATAGCCAGACATCTACAAGCAGAATATTTGCACTGCTGATCGATGGCGGGAGTAGATAGGTATGTACATCGATGGCTGTTCCCGAATCTCAGAAAGCAGCCCTGTGCAGTGCCACTTCATGATTTGAACAATAAGTTGATATCATAACGTAAGAGTCTCTGGATACAAACGAACCCGTACGAAATGAGGGTGTATGGAAAGCAATCATCTCGGGAAGACTATCGGCCGTGGAGATTCCAGGACAGAAAACAAATTCTACTCGTGATGGACCCTGAGCTGCGATACTTCCAGCGCGTCGCGCGCGTGGACCCTAAGCTGCCACGGTACGAGGCCGGAGACAGGTCGACTCATGGGTATTACATCAGTGCTGTGTCCTTCGAAGTGTGGGACCGCCACGCGCCGGCGCCGTGGTGGCCGGGGTACCGTTGGGACGCCCCGAACAGTCGATAGACGGGGGATTGGGAGGGCGATCACTTCCGCAGCGACATCTCTGTACATCGAAAGTTGGAAATAAAACCGAGCGGCATAACGACTGGTCTGGTCATGCACTCAGTGAACAACAGCCAACTGATGTGGCCGCATTTCAAGGAAGAGCCGAACCATGTGATTCCTGCTCTCAAGGCAGTGTATGACCTGAGGACCTCGTACGTCGGCAACACGGAATCGGACCGAAGGGCTCTGCTGCAGCGGAGTGAGCGATCCCGGCTTACATGGGATGCTTCGAAGCCCCAGGTTAGCCAGCCGCTGGATTCTCCGCCGGTCGTCCAGGACTTGGATTCCCGAACCGGATCGGCCCGACTTCTTCCCCGCTTCCGTTCGAAGCGGCAATGGGATGTGATGATGAGCAGAGGCAAGGACTACCTGCACCATAACTACATCGGACGTCACGAGAGTTGTAGATGGCTGAAAATAGAGGCAACGGAGACGGAGACAAGCGTCTAGACCGGCATGAGAACAAGAGAACGAGGAAGATGGCGGCCACTGCTTAGTTCTCACGGGAAACTGGAGGGGAACAGATGACAAGCATATACTTTCAGTTATCAAGAGACAGGTATGATTTTTCATGAATATATGATTGTACCGATGGGAACCGATTGTTTGTGTATATCGCCCAGTCATTTGCAACAGGGTCACCTTTGAGGATTTGTACTGCGACGTGCCGCATATAAATGAAAATTTCAAGGCACTGATTTACATTATTACGGTAGTTAGTCATGAGTGCAACGAAATATCGATTCAGAGGTCTCAAGCTTCGAGTGGATGCAAGGTTGAACAAACAACACGAACGAGTCAAAGCCGATGCTTGGCCAAGCAAGAGGTCTTGCCATACCTTTGAATCCACTTAGTCCAACTATATTGAAATTGGAACATGATCGAAACATGTACAGTCAACTGTGCAGAAGACTTCGTACCACGGTTCATGATGACTTTGAACCTTCATAATTCAGCGGCAAACCAGTATTTCGCCGTGTTTCCAAGGAACATATGGACATTGGCATAATGTCAGTCTGCCATCCAGAGACTCAAAAGCCAAACGCGCCCACAGCAGACTTCGAATTCACTTTGTTCCATGGATTGAAAATTCTTAGCCCCTGGTTGCGGACAAATAATCATTGGCTGGAAGCCGAGCAAGCCATAAGGGGCGTCGGGTCTTCGGGCCTCGAAAAGGCAAAGGGTGGGACCGCCTAGACATCTTGATCCTGATGCGGCATTCTCAGCTTTTTACCGTGCGACACCGGAGCCACAATGTGTCATTGGCAAGTGAGAGAAGATAAATGTTATAAGATGGGGAGAGCCCTCGCTCAAGTGTGTCTGTCACTGCCAGGAAAGAGTGTGCCACAAAAAGTTGGGTTTCTTTAAAACATCGATTGAAAGTGGTATTCGCTTCTACACTACATCATAGCCTTCTTCAAATTTCGCTATACACAAGGCACTTTATCCAAATAGTCTTAGACGCGCTCATCATTCTGGTTCTGGCTGAATTCCCGAACGACATCCTCCGAGCCATCATCAGGGTCTGTAATGCCAGTCATCTTGGTGACGATGACGGCGGCGAACAAGTCACCACTGACGTTGGTAGCAGTACGGAATCGGTCAATGAACCAGTCGATAGCAACGACAACACCGTACATCCCACTGGGCGGGATGCCGACGCTCGAGGATATCATGACGGTCAAGACGAGAGAGGAACTGGGGATGGGCGTAGTTCCGATGGAAGCCAGGGTCGAAAGCAACAGGATGATGATATAGTCCGCCGCGTTGAGGACATGGCCCTGTGTCTGAGCGAGGAACACGACAACGATGGGGAAGTAGATGGCCGTTCCATCCATGTTTACGAGACAGCCCAGGGGCACGGCGAACTTGTTGACAGTCTCAGGAATCTTGAGTGTCTCACGGCAGCAGCGCATGGTGACGGAAAGGGTGGCGGCCGAGGAAGCGGTACCCCAAGCCGTCAGCCAAGCGGGCGAACAGCTGAACCATAGAGTGTAAGGGTTCTGGCGCGTAAAGGCGAAGAAGATGAGGGGAAGGATGATGAAGAGGTGCAAGAACATCGAGCTGATGGCGCCGCCCATCAGGATGCCCAGGTTGACACCAATATCGTTGATGTCGAGCTTGAACATGTTGGGCAGGATGAGGAAGAAGACACCGATGGGGCGAGCTTGATGAGGAAGGTGATGATAACCATGATGAGCGTCTCGACCTCACGCACCGCCTTGATGATGGAGGAGCGACCGCCTCGGTCGTCGATGAGGTAGCCCACGACGACAGCACTGACAAGAACGGCGAGGAGGTGGTCCGAGGCGAGAGCATCGACAACGTTTGCTGGGATCAATGAGTTGAAGAGCTCAGTGACGGTAGCTGGGATGTCTTGGTCTTTGCGCTCCTCATACGACGCTTGGTCCTTCGCAGACATGCTGTCCGTGGCGATGGACTCGGCAGAAGCAACGGTCATGAGGCGGGCCCAAACTTGGGATGTCATGATGATTGAATGAACGATGGCCACGATGGTGGTGATGACGTAGTAGCCGATGGTCCATTTGGCGAGCTTGGCGCCCCCGTTGGAGATTTCCTTGAGCTTCTGAACAGCAAGAATCATGGCCGTCACGATGAGGGGCAAGACTACACCTCGCGTCAGTTTCTGAAACTTTGGAGGACGTACCCCGACGACGATCTCTGAGGACAGGCGGGCGAGGAATACATACCGACAGCCTTAAGGGAACGCAGCCAGAGGTTACCGGGGATGATTAGGATGGTCGTCGCCGCGTCAGGGATATCCGGGTGGACGGTCTTGACACCCAGGCCGATGGCAACGGCGATGGCGGCGGCGATAATGATCTGCACGGCGGAACCTGGCTCGATGACCGGGTGCCACCACGGCTTCTTCTCATGGACAGACTCCCCGATGTGACAGAGGGTTGCTGCTGGACCTGCTCCATGGAGGAGTTCTCCTGGACAGCCTTATCGGCGGTACCGTATTCCGATTTCTCCATCGTGGGCTGGTTCCTTTAGGCGAAGCAAACACGACGTCGGTGAAACTAGAAAGGGGGTTGGAGATGGAGAGTCAAGAAAAAGTTGGATACACGAGCCCGCAACAAGATCGCTGCCACGCTGAGAAGGGGAAGGGGAAGGGAGAGGTGAACTTCGACCCGGATCGACGACTTCGAGGGAGGGATATATACGTGAAGATAGCCGGGCTCGTGGGTCAGGCTGATCCCATGGGTTGCACCGGGAAGTCTTGTCTATCTATCAGCATGTGGCGAGCCAGAACCGGTTGTCTGCGGTGTGAAGACCCGATTCGGCTACACGTTGGGGAGAGGGGGGCGAACCAGAGGCAGCTCGCGTGGGCGGTTTGCTGTTTTGGCTGGTAGATGCCGCCAGTAGAGATTTCACCGAGATAGGGCACGGCACGCATATCTCTCCCGCCAAGGAGGGAATCAGAGCTGGGAGAGGGCACAGCAGTTGGCATCTTTCACGCGAAAGGAAGGTGTAAGAGGATCCATTTCATCCCCGCGTTACCCACCACGTCGCGTTCGATTAGGGCCGGGCGACTTGGGGTGACTTGGTCGATCCGCGGTTCTGGATTGGCAATGCCAGGTCTGCCTGGTCTGCCTTGGGTACACGCACGCATGCGTGAGAGCGAGACACTGGGAGGGTCACAAACCGGCGTGGGACTCGAGGGACGAGAGACAAAGTCATATGGTGTGGACGCCGGCGCGCGTGCGCGACTAGTGTCGTCTGCTATGGGGGGGTGTAATTCCCGAGGTGGCATTGATAAAGACGAAATTGAGAGGAAGAGTGGACTTTAACAGGAGTGTTCCTGGGAGCCAGGGACTCTCGTCTGAAGGGAGTGGGAGGGGGCACACACACACCTCGATGCCAGACGACAAGAGATAGGACGATGGAGACTGACTGGCCGAGTCAGTTCGATGCGTCGGGGTGTTCGTCTGGGTATTGGCCTTGGCTCGGATAACAACTTGGCGGTGACGACGGGGCTTAATGGCGGAATGCCAACAGGAAGGTCGATTCCCGATGGCATGCCGCCGCCACCCGCCCAGCGCCATCGTCGGGAAAACGCATGGCGTTGTGGGATAAGCGCGAAGAGCCTCAACTCTGACTTTGCAACGTTGCAGTTTCGACAGGCCACTTCTCATGTTGTCGACGACGACGACGACAACGACCACGACCTTCGGTTGATCGGGAGATTTCAGAAGAGTTCACTGTCGAAGAAGCTTCGTTCCTAGGGGTTCTCCGCAGGGCACCGTGCATTTCATCGTCCCCCAATGGTGACAGCAGAAAATGACAAGACAAATGGCTGTCCAAACTCCAGTTTTTGGACTCGTCGGCAGCCAGCCAGAAGGCCCGTCGATGAAAGGATTTGAGGTCCCAAGCCCGTCCAAGGCTCGTTACCAAGAGGCCAGAGGATGAGATGCCCATTTGGCAGCGTCAGACATGACTCTCGGACGACGTTGGCGCGACCTCGCCGCCCGCCCATTGGTCGGCCACGGCGGATGCCGCGCCGCGCCGAGCATTGCCGAGAGGCTCGGCGGGAGCTACGAAGACGAGGGTCGGGGATGGGCTCCGAAATTTGGACATGGGGGTGGAGTGGAAGAGGGTGGAAAAATCAGCAGGAAAAAGTCTTGGCCGTGGCGGCCAGGAGCCTTCACTTTTGACTTTCCACCCACTGCTCCGCCCAGGACGCTAGGAGTTCCGCTTGCAGCCATTCATAGCCGCGGGAAAGCGTCGCAGCTCTCACACCGGTGGTCGGCAGGTCGACTGGTCGACTGACAAGCTGTCGAGTGCTCCTTATTCCTACCGCAGGGCGCGCGGGGTTACCCATTCCACTACCGTTGCCGGCTCGGAGACTCCAAGAAGACAGACAAACACTGCCCCCGGTCAATGTTCCTAAAGTATTACGTACAGCGCAATGGGGTGCAGGGGACTTATGTGGGCAGCCGAGCGCCGAGCGGTGCTGGGGCCCTGGAAGCCGTGGTTTGTGATGACTTGGATGCGGCCAGCGGATTGAGCATGCCCGAGTCTGACCACTGACATTCGAGTTGCTCACATCAGTCACCCTGTTGTCCGGGGATTCTGGCGGATAAGACATTTCTTGGAGTTTCTAATGCCTGTTTCTTGTTTCTTGTCCTGCTCGTCAAAGTATTGTCTATCTGCCGTTGATCAATCTGCAGACGAAGATGTGACAGGGCCCTGATTCTGGCACATGCAGCGCATTTCTGGGGAGACCAAAATCTGGGGAGTGGGCATTGGTACCGGCCTTACTCTGTTCTCCTGTTGATAGGACGAGGGAGGCGACCTCCATGTTGGCCAGTCTTCCATTTGGGGGTCTCCAGGAGTCGACGCTTGAGCTTTTGCTCCGCGGACTCCACAGAACAAAGGCGAAATTGCAGGCGGGTTTCAAAAGTCAAAAGTCTGGAAGCGGTGACACCCTTGGAGAGTAGGTGGAATGGGCCCACCGCTGGACAATCAACGACCTCAACAGAAATCCCTCTTTGCCAGGTGGACTTCTCCCCGGCCGGAGGAAGCAAGGTCAGGGAGGCGACGACTCGTATTGATACGCGAGGCACCGTTCATTGCGGAGTCCACGGACGGTAGGCCCGGCCTGAGGACACGGCAAGAGGCCAAGGACAAGGAACTTGCGATGTACACTATATTCGGCGACTTTGACCGTATTTCTGGAACTCAAGTCACCCATCTTCTCTTGGACCACGATGCGGCCCGCCGATCACGAACGTATGGATGATGCAGGCGAAGACATTGAGTGGAATTGCGATAGTGCCAAGATGGGCACCAAGACCGATACTGCAGATGGCGGTAGTTCATCGCTGATCGTTTGCCATGGCATCTAAACTAACGGCTTCCCGCATGATTCTAGAAGTCTGTCTCTCTTCTCCCCCGTCAAATGTTATCGGGAGAGTCAAGGTGCAATCTTTTCATCTAGCATGTATTGGAGTGAAAGACGTCGGAAGAATCCAACGTGGAAAACTCAGTACCACAATCGTGTCTAAAAACAAGCAGCTTGAAAGCAAAAGAAAAAGAAAACAAGCCAAAATGACGCCAACGATTTCCAGTTCAACATAACCCCCCAGTTAAGAAGTCCTAGGAGGAACTATAAGTTGCAAGAATGGAAGAGTTCGTCTTTCGGACGGAGTTCCCTGGCCAAACAATGCCAGACAAAGGCTAAGTTGAGAAGCTCTGCAGGTCAAGGAGACTATCCCGAAGTCCCTGGGCTGCGACCAGGAGCTTTTGGCGCCGGTCAATCTCTGTCTCCGGCTCAGAACCAATGTGAAGCAAGTCTTCGTCCGAAAATTGACAGACCGTGGTGGGGTGAAAAATCTCTGGCAACGGCATTAAGATGTGTCGCTCGACAACTTGCCTGCAGACGTTGTCTACGAAAGTCTTCATTGCGACCTATCAAATAAGTGAGAAACGCGGTTCGAAGAATACCGGAGTAATTACCTTGTAATAGGCGTTCAAACCAGCCAGAGCTTCTTCACAAGCTTGCTGGTCCATATTGACACATATCTTCGGCTGCAACGTGTCGATAAGCCCGTCTGCGTCGTCCGCGTAGGACCTAAGGTCTACTCTTGCGGTCTCAGAAGATACCAGAGGATGTATAGCGTCCCTGAGGGCGGATTTGTGGGAGTCGTTGCGAGCTTTCTGAATATTGTCGGTGTAGTAATGGTTATAGGTGATGGGGTGTCGCTGCTCGTCAAACAGTATCTTGCGCAGCTCTTCGAAAGCGAGAGATCTGCATTTATCCAACCGTCCTTGACAAATTATGGTGAGATTTTGTCGCAAGCGATCCTCACAGAAGAGTCTGGAAACTGCCCGGTGAACCCATTTACAGACGCTGTCTACGACTTCAGAAACGTGGTCTTCTGCAATCTTGTGCCACGGGCTGGAATGCTCATAAAAGAGCTCAGCAAGTAAAACATGGTTATAATTGCCAGGCAGTTCGCGGCCCCTTGTCTGCAAATAAGTCTGCATTTGTCAATACCTAAACAATAAAATCGAAAGTGTAGGACCTACTTGTCGAATCCATGTAATCATTTCCGTTTTTGTAACCATGAGCTGCGGATTCTCATCTTCACTGAAGTTGCTGGTTTTTGAATGTTTATCATCCACTATTTTCCGTTTATGGCCGCGCATACGCATCGCAATAGCGAACTGGCCGTTTTGTTGATGAACTAGAGAACGAAGACGAGTGCCATTGTTCTTATCGAAAAACTGTACATCCGAGCTGTGGTAGTTCCCTTCGAGTGCGGCTTGCGCAAGCGTGTAGTAGCGCATACCCAAGTTGGTCATGTAAGAGCGAATATCACCGAGAGACCGGCGCTCAGGTCCCATCGCCTCCAGCTCCTCTTCTTTCAATGCTAAGTGTCGCTTGATCTCAGTCTTGACCTTAGGCAACTCTCTTTCAAGGTGATCATCCAAAAGTCGTTGCAAAAAGACCTTAAGGTTCTCGATACCAACACGGGTCATGTCTAGGTCTTGGGCTTTCCAAGCAGCCGATAAGAAAAAGTTCATCTCCAGCACAGAGCGGCTCAGCTTCGCACTCGAGTCCTTCATCTCAGCAGGGCTTGGATTTTTCAGTAAAAAGAAACCAAGTCTCAACTTAATCGAGTCTTGATTCTTCGCAATATTAGCCAGTTTACCTTCGGTGCCGGCATTGATGAGATCGGGTTTGGTGATGATTCCGACAGTACGCTGGCCGTCTGGGTCGTACTCCCGGGCGATCTTGATGATGCCTTGGTTCGCAACATCATTGCTGGCTTGGACTACAGCAAGGATGATGGTTCTGGTGCTTTGCAAGTAACTCCTGACTATAGTGTGAACAGCTTCAACATCTGCTTCGGATTGTTCCTCGTTGGCAACGGAAATGAGACCAGGAAGATCGACAACGCTGAGCTGTAATCCAGTGGGACCCGTGACCTCAATTCGAAGGGCATCGGAAGCAAAGGCTGGATCGGCCAAGGAATCGGTGAAGCCGCGAATTCCCATAAGCTTGGAGACCTCCTCGATAGTTGCTGGGAGATCCGAGAGGTCTTCTTTCATCTCGCGCTCATAGTTGCGAAGGGTCTGTGCCACCTCAGCAGAACGACCAGAATGAGGACGAATGGAGGCTTTAGTTCTCAATGACTCATTGCAATGGCGCAATATAATCTCTGTGGGAAACCGAGTGCAGAGTCCCTCTTGTCGAGGAAACGGTATTCCCGTGATGCCTTCGAGAACGGAGCTCTTGCCAGCGGATTGATCGCCGCACACAACCAGCTGAGGCAAGTCGATCAGATCACCAATGCCGTTGGCTCGGATCTTTTCAATCTGGTTAAGGCGGTGAGTTGATTGTTTAGAACGCAAGCCTAGACTTGGGGCTGTCGATATGATGGGGCCCGACACTGCCATCGTGGGAACTTTGGCCTGTGGAAAAGCGAGGAGTGTTGATATGACAAAGAAATGGTCTTACAAGCGAACTGTAGTAACGAAAGATATAATGTGCATGACAGAACACAAAAGGATGTGCAACCCATCATATATCAAGAGAGAGTTCGGCATCTGAAGCTAGTTTCATGCGAAAAGACATGTGAAAGGCACATTATGTAGGCCTTATTCGTGTTTGGATAACCATGTCTTAGACTAGTCGAGAACTTAAAGGATTCGATCAGTGAGAAGTTAAGGTTCAGGCGTAATCAGTCAAATGCAAACACAAGGCAATCTAAGTATACAGACCTCAGCAGTTAGGTACAAGGTATGTTGCTCTGGAAATGGATTGGTTCATACGTTGACGCAGTATCGAAGGCAATCATGATATCGATACTTTTGCATACCATTATTGCAACTCTGAAATGAAACACCCCAACAATTTTGATCGTTTCTCATGTGATTTCATGCTATGCTGGAGGCCATCAGTAATGAACTTAATTTTGGCGGTGGTGGGAAATTCCGTTCTGCTGCTGTTACCATATGAGCTCCGGCAAATGCTGGCCGCTCTCACAAGGATGCGAGTCTCATCTTGAAGATTGAGACTCTGAAAAAGGTTCAGCATAGTAAAACAGTCAACACAATAGACGAATATGAGAACTGCTGCTGAGCAGCGTATAATTCAAAGTTCGAGGCATGTGATTTCCCCAGGGGCGTTTCTCAACAAAAAGAAAACTTCCTTTCTAGATGATACCTCACAGAAGAAAGGATGCAAGAAAAATTATGTTAATCTGCACACATCAGCATGGGTTTATCCATCACCGCCACAACACGTCTTCCTCGGCATCTGCTGGAGAAACCCACTAAGCTCGTGGCGATGGACACACAGTCGAAAATTTTGCCTTTCTAGACCTGCCTCGCTGAATGTAAACCTTGCGAATAATGCCTTCGGCCAGCGTCTCCACATCACGGCCGTCCGCCGAACACATTGTCTGGGCAAGTTTCGCAACTAGTCGATGATCAAGCTTCTTGCGCTCCTCGACCGAGTGTCTCATCCAGCAGGTTGACTTCGAACTTCTTCACCTCCTTCAGGTGCATCAAACACGAACGCATCTGGATACAGATGCTAGAGCAAGGTATGGCCAGAAAGTTGCTTCGCAGCAAGGTTTATATTTCGTCAGTATAATCGGCTAGTATCATAACCTTGTTGCTTGCATAACGCTACATAGTCATGGCGCTGACCAGTTTGCTGATTGCTTCATCATGAAAATTTGAGCAATCTGAGCTCGCCAACCCACCTGCTTAGAGGTAAATCAGTTCGATGAGAGGGTAGTTTAAGACTTCATCCGTCGACATCAAACCCGTGTCAGAACAGAGTCGGCTAAACTTCCAGGCGGTCAATATTGGTCCTTACATGAAGGGGTCTTTGACGGCGAGGTAACACGGAAGTTGTGGCTTTGCGTCGATACGCATAAGCTAGCTGCTTCAACATGTGCATTCAATACTGATACTTCGATTCCAACCCGTTATCACTTTAATCTTGCTACCGCCACAATATGATTTTCCCCATCGCTAGTGATATGAGAGTTTCTGATTTTAATGTACTACTTTTGACTCCGCTACTATCGATCCGATCCTCACGAATAATTACTTTCGAGTTGTGATTTATCTTGACTGGTTTCCGCTTTTTGCTCTCCCAGCCTTGGCCTGTGCTTTTGTTAAGACATTATCATGTTAGGCAGTTGTCACCTTAAAACACAGATCGTTGTTATTTGAACCAATGTCACGCGTGTTTGAACCTGCAAGTCATCCGTATTTGATTCAGAACGTAGCAAAATATTTCATCGTCATCTGTTTATTATTTGACACAAAGTAAGCAAGCGGAAAACACGAATTTTCTTTTTCAAAGGCTGGGCAAACACCGTTCTCGGTCTAGCCGTTCAACTTGAACCTGGTCTCTTTAGATAGTGACGCTAAATGCAAGAGCTTTTGTTGTTGAATAGTTGCATCATGTAATCGTTTCCAGGCAGGATGATGCAATTCGCTGCCGAGGGAATCACATGAGCTAAGTCAAGAATCGGTCGTCCAGTGAAGTCATTAGACCTCTATGTCTTCCATATTGAAGATTGTATATTTCTGATTTATTACATCTTTGAATGCCCCGAGACCTAAACTAAAAGATTTCAAATGTGCCTCTTCATGTGTTGCTCTGTACTATACAGTGAACACGATCTAGTTCAAAGGACGCTTGCCATTTCGCTGACAACGATTCACCCATAACCAAGCTTTCTCATCATGGATGGCCTTGCCTCCACGAGCCTATAAACAGATGCTCTACCAGGATGAACGGGTCCCCCTTCTTGTGAGTATGTTCATGAGCCAACCATCCAAAGCTTTCTTTCGGCAACACAAGTACATCGCCAATCTTCCGCGGAGCTTCAAGTGATTCCAGCTCGTCGCCTGTGTGTTCCTCGCCCGTAACCTGCGAGAAGTAGTCCATCATCACCTTCGTGAACGCGAAAGGGCCTGTGGTAGCCATAACATCTTCGAAGGTAGTAGGGGCGTTTCCAAGCCTGGAACCGAATAATCCCTGGAGGTTATGCGTCACTTGATCTACCAGCCTTTGTATGGCTGGGTGCCCCGGCTTTGCCAGAATTGTGTATTGGCAAAGCTGTACCGAATACGGAGACCCATTCCAGATGGGCTTCTTGCGGTGGTCGTTCTCGATTCCGATAACCAGGTTGACCGAGTCGAGGAACTCTTCCGGAATCCACTTCGACACAGGCTGATGGGGGTAGACGTCAATGTCGGCCCACACGCCGCCCTCGCGAAGCAGGATGAGATACCGCAAGAAGTCAGCCTTCAAGATATGGTCTTTCATGCTCACAAAAAGGTCCACAATGGTCGCGTTGAAGTTCTCGCGAACATACGCATCGTTGTTGGCGTCGGTGATGCGCTCGTAGCGCCACCCGGGGTTGACAACTCTCCACTGATGGGGGAAGCCGACCGTGCGCTCAGTAGGGTCTTGCGCGTCGTCCTTCCAGCTCTGCCATATCTTGGCCGGAAAAGGTACCGAGAGAAGCACTTGCGGCGACAGTGAATCGGCATGATTCGCGGGTGGTTGGTGGAATATGTTGGTGTGAGGACCGTAATGCGACACTATGTTGATCAGCAGCCCGACCAACACGAAGCCGGCTAGCAGTGCGATCGCGGATCTGTTGGATATCGCCGACGGCAACATGGTCAACATAGTGCTTTGATTGTCGAGGCCGGAGAGAAGTTGATTGCAGTCTCAGAGAAACGGACGACGAGGAGCAGCAAAAGTGAGGGAGAAAGAAGGGCGGTCCGCAACCTCATACGGGAAACAACAGGGATCCAGGCATCACGACAGGGGTTACTCCCGTGCCTCATTCACATTGAGGGGCTGGTTGGTGGTATAACCGCCTGGGTTAAAGAAGCGACCCGAGGTTCTGGGACCATACGGCCAATTGAACAAGAGCAAATGCATTTTAGACGCGCGACAAAAGAACAATGCCAGTCGGGCAGAAAGCGGCGCTACCATTCCCAACAAACACATCACCAACACCCATGTCGTATTCCACCAAGTAGGACAAAAAAGAAAAAGGAAAACAAAACGAAAGAATAAAAAAAAATGGTGTGTACCGCGTAGTTCCTTTCAACCCGTGTGGTGTGGTCTTTCCTTCCTCCAAGTCAAATTTCTTCTTCTTCACGGGCAAGTGTCCCGAAGCTGAACCGAGTACATAGACGGAGTCACAAACAACCCTTATCCATCGACCATCGCATTCTCATGTTGACTTGCGGTTATCTCCAGACGCTGATAGAGGAGGCACGGACCTTATCTCTTGCTCAAAAGTAACCGGCATTGGCACTTGTCGTTGCGGCCACGCCGTCAACTGCTGTAATAGCGGTGTCGGTCGATTTGTTGTCCTTCCTGCCGAACCCGAGGTTTGGGCAACATGAAATCGGGAATCAAGCCGGTTCGTCGTCATCCTCCAAACATCCTCCAAGAGCTCGACTTCGACATCAGTTTTTTCTTCTTCAACATCAAGTATCGAAACATTAGCGTCAGCGAGCCTGGCCCCGACAGCCATCATTCCGACGACACCGCTGCCAACTGGCGGCCAAGCTCAGACTTCCACGAAGCCAGTTTCTAAGCCAGAACCATCCCAAGATGATACTCAAGAGGGCCCTGAAATCTCAACCGCAGCCAAGGCAGGTATTGACGCTGGTGCAGGCGTGGGCGCTTTCCTCATCACAGCCGTAGTATTTCTACTAATCGAAGTGCAAAACAGTAAGAAAGCCATACAATCCCAAAAGGCACAACTGGAGAGCCATCACTGGCCAGGGACGTACCAAGAACCACCAACACAATATGTCTACTACAATAATGGCCCATCGGAGGGTGCGGCCCGCCTCGACCGACAGGGGGTAAGGCGCCACCGGTCTTCTATGGGAACTATGAGATGGATGACCGGCCGGCTGAACGGCACTGGGCGAGGGTCGAGCTTCCAGTCACTGCTTGACCTTGTCAAAACACAGTGTTTTTTGCCTTGAGCATTTCGGACTTCATGTCTTGTGTTCTACATCATCAAGCGAGGTATCATGACTTATGATTAATTAGCTAGTGCCCGGTTTTTATCACATCAGTTGCTTTGCTCCCTTATCAATGTTTGATTTCGCCCATGATCGAATTGCAATGCAGCCACTCCTCAGCCGGGAGGAACAGATTGCCAAGTTTGTGTAAGTATCAAGAGTCTGACCGCCTGTGCTACAGCAAGCCCACTGCCATGATATACGATCTACTAGACAAAAGAGGGGCCAAGCTAGTAGTGCATAACCTGGAGATAAAGCTGGGGCAGCGAGATGCTTTCCCAATCGCAATCCAGCATAGTTGCCTTGAATAATTCCCAATACCTTCAGACCCCAAAGATCCAGCTCGATCCGCTAGACACAGACAACGACTAGGAGTCCCTACAAGAGCTTATCAACTAAATGCACAGATATTAGAGAGACAGAAGCAATGATGCCTCGCTAAGTCGGCTTTCCAACCTTTTAGCCGCCGAGAGAAAACCAGTTCTGCTGCCGGCGCAAGGAAATAGAGCCTACATTCAAGCAATTCAACGTGGAAAAAAACCCCCCAAGGCCCCAGAAGAAGAAATCATGAAACACACGAGAGACTGGCCCGAGGAGAATGAAGGGGGGGCGTTTCCACCCTAACAAAGCGCGCTGCCACCTCAGGACCTTAACTTGTTTGTCAAAAGATAAGAGAGTTATTTCAGTAAGGATTCATCAGCCTCAACTTATTAAACAAATTCATGTAATAAGACCACTCATGTAATAAAATAGACAACAAGTGAATTTCATATTCAAGAGCCCCACAACAAATTTGCGAATGTCGTTACGAGCTACAGCTGTCTTCAGTAGATGGCTAAGTGATGCAGTTGCCGAAATGAAAGGTCACATATCTACTGGAGACGTTTTTTTGAAGCCAGATGCAAAAAGACACATGCAGTTAAGTTCCGTGTCTGTTTATGTTCATGCCAAGGAAAAATGGTCGGTATTCTCGTCTCCATCTAGTAAGTCCGAGTAAGAGGAGCCAAGATCAGGGTAGATGGACCATTAAGAGATTGGCAAGAGATTACATTGAGTCAGCAACTGAGATGTCGATTGAAGGTTGGATTCACCTATGTAATGTTTTCTTGGCTGCCCTTCGTCATTAGTGCACACAGGGATGGACATCGTAGCGGACGTAATTGACCGTTACGGTTATTAGAGCTTATGTGCGTCCATGATCCTATTCTTTGATTCGTCTCCGCTCAACCATAGAATTCAAAGCACTCCCTGCTTTGAAATACTCAATCTGCTCACTCGTCATCGTGTGGCTCGCTTGAAGACTCCAACTCTTTGTGTTGTTTTCCCTAGAGGTCACTTTGACTTCAACCTCCTTCCCTGGTTTCAAACCCTTCAATCCTACTATGCTAATTCGATCTGATGATTTGACGCGGTAATAATCACCCTCATCAACAAATTTCAACGCTAAAAGCCCTTGCTTCTTCAAGTTCGTCTCGTGGATTCTTGCAAAGCTTTTTGCCAGGATAGCCACGGCACCAAGGTAGCGTGGCTGAAGCGCTGCGTGCTCGCGCGAAGACCCCTCGCCGTAATTATGATCGCCAATGACCACCCACGGCTGCGAGGCCGCCTTATAAGCTCTTGCAGTACCTGGGACATCTCCTTCATCCCCTGTTATCCAGTTGTATACGGTATTGATCTTGCCGTTCTCCGCATTCACGGCACCGATGAGGGTGTTGTTGGAGATATTTTCAAGGTGGCCGCGGTAGGCAAACCAAGGTCCTGCAGGTGTGATATGGTCGGTCGTACACTTCCCCTGGACCTTGATAAGAACGTTACAATCTTCAAAGTCTCCACCGTGCCAACGGTTGAAGGGAGTGAGAAGTTGCAGACGCTCGGATGTATCGGATATTTGTACTCTGATTGCTTCGCGGCCGGTAGTTGGCGGCTGGCTGTAAACGTAATCCGTGTTCACGAAACCCTTAGCCGGCAGAGCCTCTCCACGAGGAGGTCGGAACCGGAATTCTATCCCTTTGGGGGTGGTCAGAAAATCAGATGTGGGGTCGAATGCAAGGTCTTTGGAGAAGATCTTTGCCATGACAATCTCTGGTGATGCGAGGAAGATATGCGTTGCTGGGTTTCCATCTAGTCGTCCAGTGAAATTGCGGTTGTATGAGGTGATGATGGAGTTCTTAGTCCCCTAGATGGCAACTTAGTTTCATTATTACCAGAAATAGGGGATACGCGAATAGCAAGCAGCATACCTTCTCCATATCTTGGCGATCCCAAGACCCACAGCATGGACCACAAGCGTTGGTGAGTAGCTTGCTTCCCAGCTTTTCGAACACCTTCAATATACCATTCTCCTCGAGAGTCTTTCTAGTCTGCTCGCTACCGGGAGACACTAACAGCGGCATTGCTGGCTCCAGTCCAGCCTCCATAGCCTGACTTGCAAGCTCTGCCGCCCTTGCCATGTCTTCAAACGAGGAGTTGGTACAAGAACCGATGAGCCCAGCAGTTAGCTTCTTTGGCCAGTCTTCCTTGGAGACGGCTCCAGACAGTTTGGATATAGGTGTCGACAGGTCCGGGGTAAAAGGTCCATTGATCAGCGGTTCTAATTCGGAGAGATTGACGTCAATGACTTTGTCATACTGGGCGTCCGAGTCCGCGCGGAGTTCTGCAGAGGCAAAATGCACTGCTTCGGCTATGTCACTTCGGTGGGTTGCTTTGAGATATGCGTTCATGGCGTCGGAGTATGGGAATATGGACGTAGTGGCGCCAGTCTCGGCGCCCATATTGCAGATTGTGGCCATACCCGTTGCTGAAAGCGTCTCGGTTCCAGGTCCGAAGAACTCGATTATGGATCCTGTGCCGCCTTTGACGGTCAGAATACCGGTAAGCTTGTTTATGACATCTTATAGGCCTGGTAAGTAATTTCTCCAAGCACTTTTATATCGCACTTCACGAGGAATTGATACATACCTTTTGGCGTTGCCCACCCAGAAAGCTCCCCTGTAAGCCTAACCCCAATGACATTCGGTGCAGTCAACTCTAACGGCAAACCCGACATCACGTCCACCGCATCCGCGCCCCCAACACCGATAGCAATCGTACCCATCCCACCTGCATTGGGCGTATGCGAATCAGTGCCGACCATCATACCACCGGGAAACGCATAGTTCTCCAACACGGTCTGATGGATGATTCCAGCGCCAGGCTTCCAGAAGCCCATTTTGTACTTCTTCGCCGCGCTTGACATGAAGTCGTACACCTCTCTGTGCTGGTCCAATGCCTGTGGTAGATCCTCGTGCTGTCCGTTTCTGCCGACGATGAGGTGATCGCAGTGGATTGTAGTCGGCACCGCTGTGCAGTCGAAGCCCGCGGACATGAACTGAATGATTGCCATTTGCGCCGTAGCATCTTGACATGCGATCCTACGGGGACGGAGTTTGAGTTGTGTTTTGCCACGTTCAAACTTTTCGTCGCCGAGGTTTTCAGCGTGGACGAAGAGTACTTTTTCCGCGTATGTCAATGGTCTTCCCAGACTTCGGTGATTGTTAATTTCTTGTCAAAGGTGCAGCTGGACAGGTTGCAGTCTGACTCACATCTCTCGACACTTCTGAATCCGCCGAGCAAGATCGTCATAGTCAATGATTTGATCTGGTTCAAATCGACTAAGCCGACACTTTGCATTTATTGAGCTTGCAGTTGCTAAGGCTCGTGGTCGACACACATGTCTCGATGACAAGACGTCGAGTGTATAGCGAGAAGTATGTTGAAAAGATCGCAACATTGTAGTTATGCGTTTTCCTAATTGTGAGTAACGAATAGCAGTATGGTTTTAAATAACCAGGTATCTATTTGCTTTTAAAAATGATTGGCCATGAGCATGCACTGGTAGTGGTGACGCAAACGTCAAAGGTTGGTCGTCGGGTAGACCCGATGCCTCGCAATTTCGGTCCGATCCGAACAACGGATGCCCTTAGAGGTTTATAGGCCTAGTGATATCAGAAATCGCAATCCTTGCTACTGAGAGACGGGAGAATTTCACAAAACTCTATCCGCTCTTTGATCGACAGTCTCGTTTGGTATACCTCGAAATTCTGGGTGTCTTGCAATAGCTCAACTAAGCCACAGGTCACAGCACACCATGAACACTGCCGGAAGGTAAAGCGGACGGCATTTAATAGGGCTGTGCCGCTGCTTCTATCTTCATGGTTGATACCAACTTTAGCTTCTACCGAAGACGAAATGTATTCTCTAAAAGACCGAATCTAGACAGTCGTCCATATGCTGTAGTTCTGGCATTGATCAAGAACCGAGCGACTGGTGCATTGAAGTACGTCGGCGCTGTGAGCAAGCCGAAACTCTCAGGTATTGATGTTTGCAAAGCAGGCTGCGAGGTGCAAGGGCGTGTTCCCGTTAACATTGTTCGCTTTGAAACCGGCGCCTTTGCCGAGGGAAATGAATATATCGTACGTATGGTTTTCGATGACCAAGTGGTACAAATGCATGGTGTAGTTCGGCCCTCTTGTGGAACCATAACAATGATTACGACGCGGAAGATTGATCGGACGAGGTACGGGGTAAAGGGGCTTTACAAATCATGCGGTCAATCAGAGAGACTACACTTAGTTGAGAGGCTTCAAGCTCAGAAGATGCATATTCTATGCAAGAACGAGCCGGCTACTATAGTTGGGCGATCTGCCTCACACCGAGTACGACTTGACGTCAACAGGTTGCAAGAAACAAATGCCGTATTCGAGTTATCACGAGCGTGAATTGAAGGCTTTGGTGGCCTGGCACTTCGTAGTTGAAGCCAACTAAGCTCTTGGCATCGGGAAAAACGCCTATTGATATGAGAAGTCCAATCAAAGAGCCTTTCAACAGACCTTCAAAGCCAGTTGAGTTGGACGAAAACAATATATGTTTGTGTTTTCTGCAGTCTCCGGGCTCAACGGCTTCGCCAAGCATAATGCTTAGTCTTGGGAACCCGCAATTACGGCCCTGCCTTAGCCGTTGACCCTTTCCCTAATCTCGGCATTGATCCTTTGCATCGCCCTTGCCAACGGGAGAAAGTCGCTCTCCTCCTGAGCGGCGGTCTCAATACCCTGTGCGACCCGGTCTAGCAACTGCAAATCTTCCACCATCTCTCCAGGCGTGGGCGAGTTGATGACATTGCTAGCGAGGTGGGAGTAGGCAATGTGCGCTCGGTAGGCGCCCAGTATATAGGATATCGCCTCAGCTGCGGGAAACCTCCAAACATGCAGCATGTTATATGTCAAGTCGAGAATCCGGCGCGACGCCCTTGTTGCGTAGTCTGTTTTTGGAATGTTGACGTCGGATGAGGCTGGATTGGGAGAGTTTGAGTTGAGAAGAGTAGCCTTGCGCAACATAAAGATGATGGTGGTGTAGCCGGCGAGGATGAGATCAGCTAGAATCCAAAGGTCGATTTGGTCATGAAGGGACCGTTGTATCCAATTCTCCTGCCAGAGTGTCAGTGACCAAAGCATTTGATCAGTAGTTTTATACTGACGATTCCCCATTCTTCAAATAAGAGCTCGACTTCATGGCATATGGGCTCGATTGCCCCAATGGCTTCAGATTCGTCTTCGAGCTTCTCCAGCGTGTGAAAGAAATGGATCAAAATGAAAGTGAGCCGACTGCGAACGAGGAACGAGATTGTGGTCACTTTATCACCGTTGTCCGGGGGTGAGTCGAACGATAGCCATGGCAGATTGACCTGCCACTTGTCGAGGCTCGGATACAGGGTCGCGGGTTTGTTATAGATCAAATGGTAGAACAAGTCTTTCTGAATCAGTTCCCACATGCCCTTACGATCATCGTCGGTACTTGTTGAACCAGTAGCTGCGAAGTAGTCGTTGCCATCGAGGCTATGTAAGTGAAGCCCTTTGGCGTATTCGCAAGCCAAATGATGCATTTCCAGACTCATCTCAAAATCGAAACACTCTGTTGCCACGTCTGTCTGGTATTATTTCAGTATGCCTCGAAGTCGTAAACAGGAGAGTAGATTAACATGACGCACCATGAATATAGCGGCTATAAAGTCCGTGATGGAACCGGTTGCTTCTCTCTGCCAGCCCGGTATTGTTCGTAGGCAGCACAAGTATAGCTGCCTGGAATACTTCCTGTCTGGGCTATGGAAAGACCGCGTATTGAGGATGTAACATCCTCTCCATAGAATGACGTAGTAAATTATGAGAATGCATGGGTCAAGCGTAACGTGACGCATCAACAGCATATCCGGGATCAACTCAATGGTCTTCCTGTCTACGAGACTGAGAAAGGTTTCTGTTGGGCTGTAAGTGAAGTAGTCTGGTATCACCGTCAGTCTGGATCAGCAAGACCTTTCTAGATGCTACGATACTGATCTCATCCGAGGTTTCTTACTTTGAATCCACGTTCTTGCTTTTTCGGGAGATATGTCGATGCCTTCGGTTGCAATTGCATTCACTCCTACGCACCGCCTGAGCCTCTGATCTCTGACGCAGTCGAAAGTGTCACTTAGAGTTGAAGCGACATCAAGCGAAATGGGATGACGGGAAGTAACTTCCGCGCCCGTTGGTCTTAATGCTGGAAGAACTCTTGCTCTAGTAGATGAAGCCACGTCGAGTCTCGCGGATGATGTAGGACTTGATGTTAAAGCTTGGTGTCTGACACTATCATTGACTGCTAACGAACTTGGCGACCTGCTGTCTCTATCAATAATGTCTGGTTGTTGTAAAGTAGTCGAGTCAGCAGACGCTGAAGATGGCGTGGAGCCTGACACTTGACTCTTCTCGATGCGTTGTAACCGATCAAGAATGAGAGCCAAAGTGCTGTCGTCGGTGCTATTTGATGGGTTCGCAAGTCAGTGCCTGCGACTCACAATATGGCCCATCGCGGTCTTGAGAGATTCACCTGTGATGGCCTGCATCCCTCTTTTTACTCGTTCGAGGCCTCCGCTGAGGATATTGGCAGGAAAGGCCTTGCGTGCTGCACCGCTCGCAGACAGGGGTATCGCGGCTACATTTAAGCTAGGGAGGATGAGTTGAGTGAGATAGGGCGTGTGAGCCTAGCCGAAGGCGTACCTTCTTGCCACGACAATTTGTACACTGGGGGTGGGTTAAACGTTAGCCAGAAAGGCCTTCAGGAAGCTTTGTCGCTGCTACGTAACAGCGGCACAGGTACCACGGGCCTTGAGACTGTAGATGTTGGGACGAGCCTTGTGAGGAGTGCGGGCTTACCGAGAGACCGTTGACCACCACGACCCCTTGCCGATCCATATGAACGCAGAGCCCGGAGCTCCAATGGAGAGGGCGACAACAAAATTGGTGCAAATGGGTACACAGGACAGGCTAGGGGGGATGTGGACCGCCAGGGAAGAGACGGAAACTATTCATAGGTATTGAAGAATGTGACGGGACTGGCGGTCGAGAAATTGCTAGAAATCATAGGAGTTGGATAACCAATAGGGCTGAAGTTATAACGTTGGATGAAGTTCTTGTCTGCACCGTCCCCGAAGATTGGGCTCTGGAGTCATGGCCATTGCGGGATTGACGAATGGGAGAGTCTGATTTTTGGAACAAATGACACGCAAACCTCTCCTGGTGCCACGTGCTTAGCTCATCAACACTTTTCCCAGCCAGGACCAGCAGTTGCGATGCCCGCATCCTTGGCGTGATGCACTGCTGAGTTCTTATTGAACGGCAATCGCTTCCGGCCCCACTTCGGCACTAATGGACCCCATTTATCCGGCTCTTCGCACTCTCCGAAAGTGCGGTTCAGTCTTTGCTCTCATGTTCAACCAATGACGCGCCGTGCCGGCAATTCGGATATTGCGGTTGAAGGAGGGCATTTCGCACTTTCCGAGAAGACGACATCGAAATGCTCCACTGCACCACAACGATCCAACATACCCATGGAAACCTTTACATTTAGACTCCCTTCGTTAAAGTGGATGTTGGTGCGCCCGGCCGATATAAGTATGTCAGCCATCACCATGACTTCCATACGGATCGGTTTCTATAAAGCAACGCTGCGAAGGACTCGACTTTCCGCATCACCGACCCATCCCACAACCGATCCTGTGCTGGTTTCCACCTAACGAGTGTCTTGAGTTCGAAGACAACCTTGGGTTTCTGGTTTCTTTGCGTCTTCTATTTATTCATGGCATGTTTTTTGTTGAAAGAAGCCTAGAGACGAGCATCAGTTTGGATATTCCTCCTCACCACTATGCCTGCTCCCGGTTTCTTGGGTCCCGATGCGACAGTAGCCGAGCCTCATACTACTAACTTGGACTCCGACACGATTCACTCCATCCCGTCAGATGTCGAGGAAACTGCCGAAGAAGAGATCCATGACTTGGCCAGGCGCCTAACCTCCGCATCCCATGGAGGTGGCCACTCGTTATTCCCCGAGCCCTCAGACCCTACAATCGATCCCAAGGACCCAAAATTTGACGCTCGAAAGTGGGCTGCGGCATTCTACAGGCTCCAGACTAACGCCCTTCACGGGAATGCACCAAACACGGTTGGCCTGGCTTTCAAAGACTTGCAGGTCTACGGTCTTGGAACTACAATGGACTACCAAAAGACCGTCGGCAACTTCTTTTTGGAGGCTGCAGCGCTCGCATCGTGGGTTATGCCATCAAGGAAGAAGCAGCGAATCGACATCTTGCACAACTTGGAGGGCGTTATCCAAAGCGGAGAAATGCTCGCTGTACTAGGACCTCCAGGATCCGGCTGCACGACTCTGCTAAAAACCATTGCTGGCGAAACGCACGGCTTCTACATAGCCGACGGTGCAACACTCAACTACCAAGGGATCTCACCGGAGGAGATGCAGACGAATTTCAAAGGAGAGGCTATTTACACGGCAGAGTTCGACCATCATTTCCCCTTTCTGACCGTTGGTGAGACGCTCTACTTTGCTGCCCGGGCACGCTGCCCCCAAAACATGGTTCTTCCGGACGGCATCTCGAAACACCAGTACGCTGAGCATCTCCGTGACGTTGTCATGGCACTTCTCGGGATTTCCCATACAAAGGACACCAGAGTTGGAGATGACTTTGTGCGCGGCGTGAGTGGAGGAGAGAGAAAACGGGTCAGCATTGCTGAGGCTGTGCTGAGCTATGCCCCTCTCCAGTGCTGGGACAACAGCACTCGAGGCCTTGATTCAGCCAACGCTATTGAGTTTTGCCGCACTCTTCGCATGCAAGCAGACGTCTTTGGATGCACCTCCGCTGTGGCCATTTACCAGGCTCCACAGGAAGCATACGATGTGAGTTCACAATGCCCCTTTGCCGTATCTCTTTCCGCCAGTTGAAGCCAGTTGCGATCATAAACGCTGAAACGGTTTAAACAGCTCTTCGACAAAGTCATTGTCCTGTACGAGGGACGTCAAATCTTCTTCGGAAAGTCCACCGACGCCAAACCGTATTTCGAAAGTCTTGGCTTCCAGTGTCCTGAACAGAAGACTACCGCCGACTTCCTAACTTCAATGACGAGCTCTTCGGAAAGGGCCGTGCACCCCGATTGGAAGGGACCAACACCGCCGCGGAGCCCCGATGAGTTTGCTCGGGCTTGGAAAGACAGCCAGCATAGAAGGAAGCTACTGGCCGAGATGGATAACTTCGAGCGCGAGTTTCCCTTCGGTGGTGACACCCACAAGCAATTTTCTGCCACTCGAAGAGCACATCAATCGAAACGACAAAGATCTTCTTCGCCTTACACCTTGTCCTTTCTGCAGCAAATCAGCCTGAACCTCTGGCGGAGTTTCAAGCTCTTGATCAGCGAGCCTTGGATGACTGTCACCATGTTGACAACAAACTTCTTCGAATCTCTCATCATCTCGAGCATTTTCTATAACCTGCCTCCGACCTCGTCTAGTCTATACAAACGGCTTCTGCTCATCTTCTATACCATACTGATCAATGCCATGGGCAGCATTTTGGAAATTCTCACTCTCTACAGCAAGCGAAAGATCATCGAAAAGCATGCTCGATATGCTCTCTACCACCCAAGTGCCGAGGCAGTTGCAGCGATGGTTGTCGATCTTCCATACAAACTCGTCAACTCTCTTTTCATCAACATCCCAATTTACTTCATGACAAACTTACGCCGCGAGTCTGCCGGGCCGTTCTTCTTCTTCCTCCTCATCTCCTTCAGCATCACCGTCTCCATGTCAATGATATTCCGATTCCTCGGCTCTGTCACCAAGACAACGTCGCAAGCGCTGGCACCTTCCGCCGTCATCCTTCTAGCTTTGATGCTGTTTAGTGGATTTGCTATTCCTCAAGCATATCTGAGTGACTGGATAGGCTGGATTCGCTGGATCAACCCTGTATTCTACGCCCAGGAGAGTCTCGCCCTGAACGAATTTGTCGGCCGCAACTTTAGCTGCTCAGAGTTCATTCCTGGTGGCATCGGGTACGACACGTCGTCTGGTGGTGCTACCGAGCGGGTCTGTAACATTGGCGGGGCAATCTCCGGTGCCAACTTCATGAACGGCGAAGACCATCTTCGTGTGGTTTACGACTTTGTCAATAGTCATCGCTGGCGCAACTTTGGCATAATGCTCGCCATCACCGTCTTCTTCATGATCATGTATCTTGTTGCCGTTGAGTTGGTGTCTTCCGAGAGGTCTAAGGGTGAAGTTCTCTTATTCAAACGCCGAGCGTTGAAGAATGTCAAGAGGGGATCCAACGACGGCGAGAACCTCGGGGGGAATCAACCACGCCCGGTCGTTGAGAAGGCTGAAGACAGTGACATCTCTGACCTAGCGAAACAAACTTCCGTGTTCCATTGGAAAGATGTTTGCTACGATGTGCAAGTCAAAGGAGAGACTCGCAGGATTCTCGATCACGTTGATGGATGGGTGAAGCCCGGAACCCTAACTGCGCTTATGGTAAGTCCGCGCCTCATCGTCGATCGTTTTTGACTCTGTTCTGACACGATTCCTTTCAGGGAGTTTCGGGAGCTGGCAAGACGAGTCTTCTTGATGTTTTGGCAAGTCGCGTGACGATGGGTGTTGTCAGTGGCGAAATGCTCGTCGATGGTCATCTTCGGGATTCCTCGTTTCAGCGCAAGACCGGATACGTGACGCAACAAGACCTCCACCTCCACACGGCGACCGTCAGAGAAGCTTTAAGCTTCAGTGCACTCTTACGTCAGCCTCAGCGGTACAGCCGAGAGGAAAAGCTGGCGTACGTTGATACTGTAATCGACCTTCTTGGCATGCAGGAGTATGCTGAAGCTGTGATTGGGGAGCTGGGCGAGGGTCTTAATGTCGAACAGCGTAAACGTCTAACTATTGGCGTAGAGCTGGTGGCTCGGCCGCAGTTGCTTCTCTTTCTGGACGAACCGACATCTGGCCTCGACAGTCAGACGTCATGGTCCATTTGCGATTTGATGGAAAAGCTGACGAAGAGCGGCCAAGCCATTCTTTGCACCATTCACCAGCCATCCGCATCGCTGTTCCAGAGATTTGATCGGTTGTTGCTGCTTGCAAGAGGCGGGCGAACGGTCTACTTTGGTGACATCGGGAAGAACTCACATGTTCTTCTCAACTACCTCAGACGATACGGTGCCCCAAGCTATCAAAGCGGATCAAATCCTGCCGAGTACATGCTCGAAGTCATCGGCGCAGCCCCTAAAGCTCACACAGATATCGACTGGCCGACTGTGTGGCGAGAGAGTGAAGAGTACCAGATTGTCCAGCGCGAACTTGGAAGACTATCAGAGCATGCGAATGATAAAGATACCAGGTCGGTAACGGAAAACCATGACCCTTCTGCATATGCAGAGTTTGCCGCGGATTTCCGGGTCCAAATCCACGAAGTGACGAAGCGAGTATTCCAGCAGTACTGGCGTAGCCCGTCGTACATCTTTTCGAAATCCGTTCTCACTTTTGGTTCGGTGAGTATAGCTTGTTTCCCGGAACCCGCAGACACTGACTGGGCGGAACAACAGGCACTTTTTATTGGGTTGACGCTCCTGGGAGGCAATAACACAGAGCGCGGTCTCCAGAACCAGATGTTCGGAGTCTACATCTTCCTTTTCATCTTCAGCCAGATTGTCCAGCAGATCATGCCCGTTTTTGTGTCCCAACGCACCATGTACGAAGCTCGTGAGCGCCCTGCCAAGTCGTACTCCTGGAAAGCCTTCATGGCCGCCAATGTCATTGTCGAAATGTTTTGGAACTCTGTAAGTCTTATTGACGTCTCGCGGCTGTTGCAAATAAGGGCCTAACATCTGGTGACTAGATCATGGCCGTCTTCTCCTTCCTTTTCTGGTTCTATCCCATGAGGCTTGACCGGAATGCGGAATGGACTGACGCTGTTCATTCTCGCGCCGTCACCTTGTTCCTCATCTGCTGGGTCTTCTTTCTGTTCTCGAGCACGTTTGCCCATCTCATGATTGCTGGACTTGGCAGCGCTGAGGTCGCGGGCGGCATCATGAACTTGCTCTTCATTTTGATGTTTGCTTTCTGCGGGTTTGTTATTCCCTCTTACACCTTGGCAATATGGACAACTCAACTGACTTTGTAACAGTGTGCTGGCGGGCCCCGACGAGCTTCCTGGCTTCTGGATCTTCATGTACCGCGTCAACCCCTTCACATACATCGTGGAAGGATTCCTCAGTATTGGCCTGGCCAATGCACCCGTTACGTGCAGTCCGACCGAGCTGCTCACATTTGACGCTCCAAGTGGCAGCACCTGCGGCGAGTACATGGCCGAGTACATCCAGAACAACGGCGGGTACCTGGTCGATAACAATGCCAGTGAGTGTCAATTTTGCGGTATGGCAGATACAAATGCGTTCTTGTCGGATATGAACATGAGCTTTGACAACAGGTGGCGCGACTTTGGGTTGGTTTGGGCATTTTGCGTATTCAACATCGTTGCGGCGGCGGTTTTGTACTGGGTTGCGCGCGTACCCAAAAATGACTTTAAGAAACGGTAATCGCTGGGTGATGAATTTGCATAGAGACAAACGTGTAGACCAGATTGATAGAGGAAGGCGCCAAACCAAGCTTAGGTCAGGATGGATGGTTAGACGACTCGCTTAGATTCTTTGGGCAGATCAGGGTTTGGCAGACCAGGACAGTGAAATCTTTTTGTCCTGTCAGCTCCTATATGCTAACCGGGGCGAAGTAATACAAACATCTGTAACAAAAGTTTATGCTTTCCGTAATTCGAAATATCGGTGAGGCGTTCTCAATCACATCCTAGGTCGAGGGCTAGAGCTTGTGACGGATAGATCCGAAGTGATACAAACGTTGCTTGCATGCTACACTGGATCCATCGGCCCCATCCGAAGCTGTCGTCCTCCGACTGACTCCACTCCTAAGTGCCGGGGCACGCACAAGAATGAGAACGAAGACTTATCTCTCACGTTGCAGCTCTGAGCCTCCTCTATTCAACAGCTTCAACTCTTCTTTTGAAAAAGTGGCTGGAGGAACTGAGAATCACATGGTCATCGGGCACCCATGAAGATGGCACTGACAGCGATGCATGCCCCGGGCATGCAATGGTAGAAAAACGCAAGACCCCGTGGAGAAATCTCGTCGTAGGGGCTTGCATAAACGTTATCCAGGGTACGTGATATCGAAGGATGCCAAGATGGGATTCTCTCGTCTCGCGTATCAGTGACTTGCTGCGCTGACTCGAGGATTTTTCAGTTACAACGTTGGGACAGCCAATGGAAGTTATCAAAACACATGCAAGTCAATGAAGACCAATAGCAACTCGATGAGCTTCGTCGAATTAACAGAATTTGACTGCAGGCCAGCGCGAACAGAAGCGATAGTCTGAAAGACGCCGTCAAGAAAACTTGGGCGAGGGCGGGGTTTCGTGGGTTTTATCAGGGTCTCATCCCGTGGGTATGGAGTCATCGCCGCGCAGGCCCTCTGCTCCTTGGATAGATACTAACTGAGAAACCGGTACAGGCTTGGATAGAGGCATCCACAAAAGGTGCCATATTGGTATTGACATCTACTGAAGTCGAGTACTACGCCAGAAGCTACGGCTTAGGGCACAGTACCGCCGGGGTACTTGGGGTGTTGTAGGGGGTGCTTCTCAGGCATACTTGACAATGGGTAGGGAAAGGCCCCCTCCGGCTCTGTTCAAGATCCATTAGGAGAGCCATATTAAACCCATCGGTTAGGTGTCACGACTTGCATGAAAACCGTCGAGGTAACTCGCCAAAAGACCCCGTTATCAGCTGGCAGAACGCCCGGGACCATGGAAATCTTCCTCCAGATCCTACGAACCAAGGGCATCCGAGGTGTCAATCACGGCGTCAACGCCGTCGCGGTCCGGCAGGTCACAGGATGGTCTTCGAGAATCGGCATTTCTCGAGTCGTCGAGGGACAGATCCGGTCGCTGAGGGGAAAGTCGGCAACCGAAAAGCTGGCGCCCTGGGAGAAGATTTGCGCATCGGTTGTGGGTGGTGCGTTGAGTTGCTGGAACCAGCCGTTCGAGGTAAAAGCTGTTCCTGCCGCGTCTGAAACATGTTGGTTAGAGCTGATGGATGTGGGATTTAGGTCGTGCGAGTCGAGATGCAGTCGCTCAAGGCTGATCCGTCACGCCCGGAGGCGCTGACGATGATGTCTGCGGCGAAACACATATTTGCGACGTCCGGGCCTTCGGGGCTTTTCAGAGGCGTTGTGCCCCGGATCGGAGTCGCGGCGTGGGCTACTGTCTGCATGGTTGGGTTTGGCGACATGGTGAAGGAGGCCGTTGGTTCTACGGCATAAAGTGCCTTAAGACGGTATGGCCAACGACGCGCGCTGGTGGAAAGCCCTACTGCGACGGAGGATAGTCATATGTTCGAAAGGCACAAATCTGCTGCTATCAAGCTAAATCATCCAACGTCACTTATCCATATGCATGGAGCTGCCACAACGACATCCAGTCATGATGTATTGTTCATGCCCCGTTTTGAACTAGAGCGATTTCAAAATGATCAGCGAGCACAGTCCATGGCACGCATGAGACGGGGTTGGGTAATTGGTCTATGCATCTCAGCTGTTTGATACGAGAGGGAGCTCGAGACTCGAAACTCAGGGAAAAGCTAGAGGCGTCTAGAATCTCGACCACGTGAACTGGCTCGGCCGTTGATGCGGGGACGTTTGCTACCAGTAGCCCGCGGGGGCACAAGTAGCTTTCTCCCATCGTGGGTCGGTGCTTGGTCCGGCGTCTTGCTAGGCGCGAACATAGTCTAGCGAGCTCAGGGCGAAACAAGAGGCTCACATGCGTTGCGAGCCAACACATTTTCGTCACTGTGCGGCGACGATGAACACGACCACCCACCCGTTTCTTCAGATGTCCAGAATTGACCTACATCTCGTTCATTTATCTCACAGCTCTCCCACCCCGGCCCTTCAACATGGCCAACCAGGGATACCCCCTGGCTAGAGCCAGCTGACTCAGCGTTCTGGACTCTGGAAAGATCGCCGCACAGTTGCATCCCGCAGGACTGATGTCATTTTGATCGCAGGTGCGGGGCCGCCGCTGTGCCCCAAAGCCCCAATGATTTCCAGCGTAGCAAGCCGTGGTGGTCCGTAATGTGGAAGCTCTCTTCCCCCGCGCTGTGCAGCGAAACCCTGTTTGACCTCTTGACTGTGCTGTGCGGCCACGACACCTGACGTCACCTTCGGTCAAGAAAAGCAGGAATTTCAAGATTCGGCCGGCAATGAGAGCAAACTCTGGGACATGGACGTCAAGTTGCGCGCAGGGGCCGCGTGACTGGAGACATCATACGACATAGTTGTCCCCGTCCCTTGCCCTTTTGAGTCCCCATTTAGTGTGTTCTCGCCCAGTCTTCTCCGCCGCTGCGCCCTGATCGATATACACCAATTTACCATCCCTATCGATTTCTCGAACGACGACGACGAAGACGACGAAAGCGTACCATTGCGAAACGTCTCCCAACCATATATACCACCAGTGGAGCACAGCATAGCGGATAGAAGAGAGAACAGAACCAAGCTCAAAATGCCTTCCGTTCTCGGTCTGACCACCGATCCCTCCCCCCACGGCCCCGGCGCCGAGCAACGCCAGAAGAAGAAGAAGCCCCAGTTCCAGGGCGGCGCAGAAGATGTAGACAACAAGCAACTAGCTCGTCGCGAGAAGCCCAACGGCGAACGCCAAGCCTCCTCGTCGCAATCCCCCCAGCCCCCGAGGAGAAGAAGAAGAAGAAGTCAAAGAAGGAAAAAAAGGAGAAGCCCGGCAAGCAGATGCGCCACTACTCGTCCGATGAAGAAGAGGACTCGGAGGAGGAGGGCCCCCTCAACACCATCAAGCTGCGCAACCACGCGAAAGCCATCGAGATGGAGACGCTACTCTGGGGTGCCCTCTGCCACAAGCCCAAGAGCGCCCTCAAGTACATCGGCAAGGGCGCCATCATGTGCAACCCCATCGTCTTTGGCGACACCGAGGTATACTCGGAGCGCTCCGAGCCCACTCTCAAGGAGATGCTCAAGGAGCACGCCGACCCGCCCCTAAGCTTCAAGATGCACAAGCCCCACGTCTGCGAGGTCGGCCTCATGGCAATGTCCATCTGCTGCGACGTTACCTTCTTCCGCATGGGCGAGGACAACACGCTCGAGGCCGAGGAGTGTAGGATTTCGTCCAGCTGGAGACAGTGTGCCAGCGGAGATTGGGAGATGGGCAGCTGCATGGCAGGATGGCAGGATTAGAGCGGGCGTTATGGCATTGCGATGCATGACTGTGGTGTATGAGTTTCGTTCCGTGCGTGTGGCGTTGATGAGTTATTCTTTCAATGGTTTTTGTTTGCAAATGTAATGTACCACGGCGTGCAATGAATTCAAGACTTTCATCTTTCTGATTTCAATGGTAAACCGACGCCTTTGTTTTATTCATGTTTATACTATTGCGTCGGTTGATATAATACTACGCCATGTGAATATGTCTGACCATTGCGCTTTCGGCCAACACACGGATATGGCTGCGCTCATCTACCCGTGTCTTGTCAGAGTGCGTGCAGCTATACGGTTATAAGATATCATAGTAAAGATGAACATCTCCGGAGAAAACACGCCTCAATGCCGTCTGGAGCTGTTTAACAACTCAATACCCAGCCACCGTCACGTTGCAATACTATAAACCAACTTCTCTGCGCTGACTGGTTTCATGTGGGGCTCCTCCCTGTGTTGCGCGCGATCCTGCATGGAGCCCGAACCAAGCAAGGCGAAGCCATCAGGCACAATCCGCTCCAAGCCTCCTGGCATAAGACGGACTGGATTCGGGGTGAGTTTAGGACCGCTCGACAACCACGTGTAAAATGCGCCTGCAAATGCCCGTGCCTGGTGCGATGCTGGCACAATCAGGTTCTGGTATTGAATCTCGACTCCAAAAGCCTCCCATACCGCACCGTATACGGGGTCGACCTTCAGGCTGTCAGGATCAAACGCGCCGCCCTCCCTCGAGCGGACGATGGCCATCTTACCGCCCTCACGGAGCGTGCTGCTAGCCATCTTGACAGTTGCTCCCTCCGATATGCAGTCATAGACGAAATCGACGCCGTTTGCCGCCCCAGTCAACGTCCGTACCTGGCCCGGCCAATTTGAATCCCGATAGTCGACAAGTGCATCATAGGCGTAAGGCTCGGCCTGGAGAAGTGGGAACCTGGCCTGGCTCGCGGCCCCAATGAGTTTGACCGCCACCCCACTCGCTTCGGCGCTTCGGCGCACAAGCTGTGCCGCGTACATCCCCACAGACGTGGATGCACCGTAGATGAAGACTGAAAATGGCGCAACAGCCCCGTCCCCGCGGGACTCGGTGCCAGGCGGACCGCCCCTTGTGACTGGCCAGCTGAACGGCGCTCTCATGCCGAGCCGGTAGAAGAGGCCCTGGGCAGCCGTCAAGGCGCATAGGCTCACAGTCGAGGCTTCTTCCAGGGTCATGGAGTCTGGGACCCGCCATAGCTGGTCCGCGGGACATACAAGGTACTCTGCGAACGCACCGGGACGGTTGTTGATGCTACAAGCGCCTTGGAGGAAGCCGGCGACGCGTTGCCCTACTTGATGCCCGGGCGAGTTGGACTCAATGACCGTGCCCGAAAAATCGCTCCCGACGGTTCGCCCCGTCTCGCCAAGGGGATTCGAAACGTAGAGCGAGTCCACCGGGTTCAATGCGACAGCTTCTACGCGAATGAGCAGTTCCCCATCGCTGGGAAGAGGGCGGGGTATTATATGCACAGTGGCCGATTTGTTCTCTGCGTTCAGCAACAGCGCTCTCATTTTCATGCCAGTATGGTTGGTGTCTGTGTAATTGATATCGGGTCCAGCTGGCTGAGGATGTTCTGAGTTTCGTGAACAACAGGATGACTATCGCAGATTTTTGGTTCGGCCCAATTCCGCAATCTTGGGCCTATTCTGATTGCAGAATCCAAACAACAGTCAGCTTGCTGAATGATGACCACCAATAAAAAAGACTTATGTCTGCAAAGACCTGCCTTAGCGTCGCAGTCCTATTCATGTTACAAGCAGCGACATTGCTACTTCATTTCAGTCGTGTGAGATGGCTTTTGGGGGGTTTTAGGTGCTTGTTCCCTACTACGGGCATGCAGCCACCATGGGCAATTCTTATCCGTGTCGAAAGTAAGATGCATAGTCACGTAATGGATACAGCACCATGAACGACAGTATACATTTGCTAGATATAAATCATCGACTGAAATTATCTTTATGAGACACATCACGCTTGCCATGGTGAATTCCAGTCCCCTCTGAAACAAGGAATCCATCTTTAAAGCACTGCTTGGTTTGCACTATTATTGCGGGCATTGAGTTAAATCCAAGCTGAAGCTCATAATTCGGCATTCCGCTACCTAAGTCCACCAACGCAGCATTCTGTGGCTTCCTTATCCTTGACTGAATAGATGGTCAGCAATTGAGCATTCTTTTATTTCAAGCGACGAAGTAAGCTTGATTTGCCAATGAGTTCTCAGTCAAATGAAATATGAATCTCCGCTCATATTAGCCGTATCATTATTTTAGATGCCGAATAACTAACGCACGTCTGGATTATCGAATGTTTACACCGTTCCGGCCCGTCGACAGACAGCCAACCATAAACCTAACTCTCCAACAGAACTGTCCACACATAGAAGGTTGCCTGTTGTATCTCTACATCCTTTGGTTTCATCACCATCACGGCCCTTCCATAAGCCTCCTACTTGGAACACCGGGTATCTTCATCCACCTTCCGACTCGGCATTGGTGCGTGCTTGGGATCAGACCCAGCACCCAAACCCCATCCGCCGTATCCATCCGCCGTAGCCAGCCCACCAAAGCCGGAGGCGGGGCCTGCCGTCAGGGTTCCTGCAGCCCGGTTCCCTGCAACGCCGGGACGGTCTTTCGCCCAGTCGGTGATCTCGTCTCTGCGCCTTCCGGTGTATTTCAAGAGATCGTCGTCCGAAATGTCTGTGTCGCGGCCATTCTTCTTGTCTTGATAGCGTTGGTAGAGCGACTTCTTCGGCTGCTCCTCGCCAGTCTCCGTGGTGGAGGTTGATGTTTTTTCGAAGAGTCCCATGTTGGCGCGCGTTTCTGTATCACTGGGTTGCTGAAAGCCAACAAAGGTGATTAAGTTTGATGATTCAGTTCAAATGATAAGGCAATCGAATTTTTGTTTTCGATCGTAATAATTCTGCTTCTGCGTTACTGAATGTGAGCGTTTGTGGACGAAACTAGACTGGGCCCTCCGAATTCCGAGCAGCGGAAAGGTGAGGTTATATGAGCGATTCGTAGCCCTGACTGTGGCTAGATAGCATCTGATGGCAGTGCAGGTCACGCCAGCTCAAATGATCCACTGTATCCATATCTTGGGCGGGGTCACGAATGAGAGGTCTCGGTTGGTGAGCCACCAACATTACTAGCGAGACCGCGTGACACGAATGCTTCGCCCGAGCCTTATGATCAGCAAGGGTCGCCATCCCCTCGCTTGGCAAGCTTTCGGGCGACGCGCTATTCAAGCAAGTGCTTCACGATGGTACCAAAACGTCTGTTGCTCCCCTTGTAGCTTCTTGGCCAGACACCCACACCTTCGAGAGCTCTGACGAATCTTACGTCAAAGTCACCCATGCCTATCTCACGATGAATCGCTGACGATCTGTATCTTCCACCATAAGCTTCCGCTCCTGGCCAGGTCGTTTGGCAGAAAGCTAAGTCAATTGATTTCGAGTTTGATGACGAAAGTTGAGTAATGCTCGCCTCATTTAAATCGTCATAGAACAAGAACCGGGTGCGTCGGTCATTTGATGAGCTTAGCAACCAACAAGCCGTAGTGACAGGGGTAAGACCTCAAAGGGCGACTGATCTTGAACTGCAATTGTCGTTTAGAGTTTGATTGTAAAGACATCAACCTCTTCCTTCCGTAAATCACCTACTTTTTACGGCCCTATATTGCCAGATGTACCTTAGTTGAGGCTGCCGGAAAAGTTCAAGACCAGCGTTTGACGATGATCAGGTGTGTTTTCGTCTAGTTCGTCTGCTCCCATCATTTACTGCACACGATCTAATAGCTAAAAGACTGTAATGCTATTCGGGTTTCCACTGAGAAAGAGCGTTAGTGGGCTGGTTGCACAAGAAAACAATCTTAAAGGACCGGGAACTTGTTGTACTCTATGCACCATTGGGATGACTGAGTTAATTGCATCAGCGAAAACGAACTAGTCGGTCGGTTACTTTTTTGTTTCCTCTACAAAGAAAGCTCAAGAACTTCAACTTGTACACCTGCCGCTGTTTATTCATGGGTTCGGGTGAGTAATAAAGCCCTTGATTTGCCTGTCGCAGACCAAATTGGGTGCCACTCTGACTGCATCATGGCAAGCTGTACGTGTTGGAACATTCCAGCCTATCAGAAGGAAAATGAGTGGATTAAACTATTCTCATATGGAACGTTCGGATTTTAGTAATTGAAGCAGAGAAGTACGAATGTATCTCAGTATAGGTATTGCAGCCTGCCAGTACATAGCAGTCGATTTGATGGAGAAGGCGACTCGCGCTGAATCGTCACTGGGGAAAGAATCTATAATGAACGATCTGACGGTAGCCTTCAATTCTTTCCGAATTCAGAGCCCTGGTTCATATCCCGGTGAAGTGCGTGGCCCCCGAGGGCATGCGACAAGTCCTATCTCCCCTGGGGTGAAATGAGCTAAAGCTACATCTAAGTTATCTCAACTCTCCGCGATCAGCCATACTGAGTAATGGGTATCATGCATTTGATTGCCGCGGCGGCTGCCTATTTTAGTCTACTATAATCAATAATGATCAAAGGCTTATGCTTCGAGGACAGAGCAAATAGCTACACAGGGCGCAACTCAACCTAGGTCATCAATTGGCGGCTTCTTAACACATTGTAGATGTTTTAAACCTGATTCATCTGACATAATAAAGACACCCGAAGAAGAGAAGAGCCAAAAAAGCTCTGCTAGGTAATTATGCAGGTCAAATGACTTCTCGCATGGCGATTTTCTGGTTATGTCGGGAAATCTGCCACAGCCCCCTCGATCGCCTCTCATTGGTTGGCGGACAGTTCTAGTGGAACTTTGAATGTTTCGTCGCCATTAGCTACTTCAGTTTCCTGCCCGACGGACGGGGTGATAAAATGGGCCAGGCCACGAGCGACCGGTAAAACAAGGCTTCTCGACGGGATAGAATCTTTGGACGATCTCAAGGTCGGCCACAGCAATGTCCGCTTCGTCGCAGGTGGGTGGGCATAAGAGCAGTTGGGCAACTATAGAGTTTCACAGGAAGGGCAGACTTTACTCACGACATGATCGTCCCATTGCCGGTACATCGACGAGGACTAGTTGTTTTATTGATAATGACTTGCATATAACTTGGAACAATGGACGTGTAAGGATGCCCCTTGGCCGGAAGCGGGTGGGAACAAAAACTGAGTCGTCGGAGAGTTGAATTGTTTAACAGCTGAGAATACTTCTGGTGCCACAAGGGAGGAGTTCGTCAAGGGAATCTGTCTTGTCGACGCCAAAACACTGGCGAATAGATCTAGTAATGATAGGGTGAGGCAACATCGGGACACCACCGCCGAATCGCGCAGATATTCTTTCCCCATAATTTACCAACCTCATCATTTTCAAGAGAGGGAGAAATCGTTGATGCTAAAATTGGAAAACCATTGCAGCAAAACTGCGACACTCTGAAAAAGAACAAGAGATGACCTAAGATTCGACACCACGAGTGGGCGCGCGAGGAAGTCGAAGCGCGCCTCTGTGATCCTGCCATCTCTGGGGTGCAGAAAGCTGGGATCACCTTGATCAGATGCTGCAATGCATCGCGCAGCTAATTGAAGCCAGCTTTTCCAACTGGAAAGGATCGGCCGCAAAGGATGTGCACACTAGAATCCCTCCCGAAACCGCGACACGGCTGTGACAGTGGTGATAACTCAAACAGCCCGTTCGCTGGGCCAGTAGGCGGCCCGAGATGTACCAAGATGAGGAAAAGCAGAGTTCAGCCTCTAAATCGCCGTGGCCGTGGACGACGGCAAAGACTGGATGAAGGAGGTCAAAGAGCTCTTTTCGCCTTGGCAAAAGGGAACTCTGCGTACGGGAGGCCGAGGGAGATGCCGTTCTACGAGACTGAAGCTTGTGGTCGTGCTTTCTGGGAAATCTCTCCGGCGCACGGAATCCTAAAAGTCCAAGAGTAGCAGAAAGTAAGCCAAGTTTTGCCTTGTTATCCCTCTATGCCCTCCGCAAGTCTCCATTAATTACTCGACCTTTATCGGACGTGGCCGTGTCATACTGTGATACGAAGAGGTTGGGATCCGGGCCTCAATATTCATAGACATCCTAGAAGTTGTTTATCAGTGCTTCGCGTGGCCCATTACTCCCCGCGTGGGCCTGACTACATAATGAAACGGTGCCGTTTGCCTGTGCTTTCCAAGGATATTAAGAAATTACTTCCTTATCGATAAACCTCGCTCTCATATTCTGTCGACCATATAAAGTCTCAGCGCTGGCACCAACGGACATACGTTGGGTTGGCCCTGCCATGAAGGTGTTACATTCACTTCATCAACTGGTATCCCTATCGGAAGCCAAATATGGCCGTAGTGCCCCCATTGGGATGTGAGCATTGTTCAAGAAGCCGGATACAGGAGTTGGGCTCCTTGGCAAGAGCCGTCAACCAGACCTATTTGACGACGAACGAGTTGGATACGACCCTGTTAGCACTAAATGCACGTGCAGACGACGATACGGAGGCTGAGATCATACAAACGGTTCTATGGGTCCTCGTTTCAATATCAGCACTGTTCCTAGGGTTGAGGATATACTGCAAGATATCCTATTCATACACAAAGATCAGATTTGAGGATATACTCCTCATAGCGTCTTGGGTAAGAATCTTGACGCCGTGATTCCGCATTCATGCTGTTGCTGATACACGGTTTTCAGGGCGTACTTGCTACAGATGCTTCCTTGAACGAATTCATTATCAAGTCCCGGTTCGGCCGGCCTGGATTTCCCATCACCGTCGACAATATATCGGTCCTTGCTGTCATTGGCCTGGCTTCCATCACTTGTTCGTTCGTCGGCCAAGTTTGGAGCAAGACAGCATTTGCCATATCGCTTCTACGAATGTGTGATGGCTGGAAAAAAGCCTTTGTCTGGTTCTCAATTATATCCATGAACATTTTATTCGCCTTCTCCGCGTTATCATTCTGGATAGGGTGTGTTCCTCTCGAAAAGAGATGGAAACCATTCAGTGATGGAACTTGCTATGACCTGAAATGGGTTGTGTCCTTCGGCATTTTCGTCAGCGGTAAGCTTGGTTTCGACAGATCACACAAGGCTAGACTGATGGTTCCACTAGTATATTCTGGTCTGCTTGACATCGCTCTGGCCATCATTCCATGGTTAATTCTTATGCGACCCACACCAGCCGAGGAGTCATCAGGTCTCACGCTGAGTAAGAAAGAGAAGATTGGTGTGTCGGTGGCACTGAGCATGGGATTTTTGTCAGTTTTGCATTGTCCAAGTCTTGATTCCACGAACACTAGCTAACATTGGACAGGGCTGGAATTGCAGCGTTTGTCAAAGCTTCCTACATGCGCTCGGTGAATGATACCACGGGCGACTTTTCTCGTATGCTACATTCCTGATCATGTTGTACAAGTCTTATACTAACATGGCATTCAGATGGAGGAGCGGAGCTAACCGTTTGGGCTGCAGCCGAAACAGCAATCACCATCATGGCGGCAACTATCCCTGTATTACGGGTTTTGCTGCGTAACACTGCGGTCAAAACACGATACCTTCCCAAAGCCATCAAAATGAGAATTCGGAGTACAATCAGAAGGTCTGAGAGAGTCTCGGGAGAGCCCGTTCCGCAACCAGATGAGGAGAAGCTACCCATCGCCTCTTCGGGAGTTTCTATGTCTACTGCAGGGGCCTCCTTGTCCTCATCTGGCTCAACGGTTGACTCTCGAAAAACACTTGTAGCCAAACAAGGAGATCCTCGGTCGAAATGAGATACAAGAGGGGAACTTTAGCTAGTACCTAGCTGAGCTTATGACGTGACGACAAAATTTCACGAACTCTGAAATTAGAGAGTAATGTTAATGAAGGTCAAATTTCTAATCCACAGCATTCAGAGTTTTAACATAGTTGCCCTTTCCCTTGCTTTTGAGGAAACTTTCTCCTGCACCCTCCTCTACTCCTGCCCAATAGGTTTGCCTTGGGGCTGCCAAGACATTGGAGCGGAAGCGGCCACTAGGGGTGCTGTTGGGCCACCTTCTCTTGGATCATCCAGGATGAAGTTCATGGGGAAACCAATGTCGAAATTCTTGAAGCCTTCAATCCTTTGGATTTGTTCTTCAGTAAGGCGGATGCTCAGTGCCTTAATGTTGTCCTCCAGGTGTTCAATCTTGCGACCTCCGACGATGGGGAAAACGTAACGAGCCTTCTGCATCACGTATGCCAAGGCAATCTGCTGAATACTCTCGGTGCCGTGTTCTTTAGCAACCTGCTCGAGAACTTCGCTAGCCTTCAGCTGATCATCAGTCTGGTCAGGACCGAACATGGATCGCAGTCCTTCCCCGGCTTTTCGGCGCTCTTCAAGCTGCTTTTTTGACTGCAGCTTGCCGCCGCCAAGGACATCCCATGGACACAGGGCCATGCCGAAATGCCGGGCCATGGGAATGATATCCCGTTCGACATCGCGGATCAAGACGTTCCAGCGACCCTGGTAGACGGAGAACGGGGTCTTCCCGTGCGCCTTGGCATAGGTGTTCGCAGCAGAGACGACCCAAGCGGGTGTATCAGAAGCACCGAGGTACAGGACCTTACCCTGTTCAACAAGGATGTGAAGGGAATCCATCAATTCCTCAATGGAAGTAGTCCAGTCCCACCAGTGGATGTACAGTAGGTCAATGTAGTCTGTTTGCAGCTTCTTAAGGGAGTCCCGGACCGAGAGATGCAGTGACTTCTTGTGGTTGCCGGAGTAGTTGATGCACTTGCCAGGCCCGAGCTCATGCTTGCGGTACTGTGTGGTGAACTTGGTCGCAATAAACATGATGTCACGGTTCTCCCTGGCGGTCATCCATTCTCCTAGAATTTGCTCAGATTCTTCGTTTTGATAGTTGTTGGCAGTGTCGATGAAATTGCCACCGGCGTCGACGAAGGCGTCGAGGAGTTTGAAAGAATTATCTTTTTCCATGGATCCCAGGAATGAGGACCATGCCGAGCCGATGGACATTGCGCCCAGACAGAGCGGGGAGACCCTGACACCGGCGGTGGTGGACAGGACACGATACCGACCCAGCTCGGTTTTGGGCTCTGGAGCCGGTGCGAAGACGGTTTGGGCGCCGGACATTGTGTCGAACCTAGAATAACTAACGAAAAGTTCGGAGTTTAAAGATGGAACAGCGAGTAAAGGTCTTTTGGATGAAATTCCAGAGAATCTGACCTTAGACAGGGTTAGATATCATTACCTTTATATCAAATTTGTTACTGCGACGCCAGCTAAACAGTAGGGTCTCGCAGTGTGAGGGAGGCAACTCGGCCATAGACTAAAGTCCGGGAACACATGCAAGGTTTCATTCCCAAGCAGCCCGAATGATACCGTCAAACGCGGGACTGTCTGTGCTCCGTGCCCCCTCCATGACGTTCAAACGGACCCAAAATCAATATCAGACTGATCGACCTCGGTTTCGGGTGCGGGCGACCGCCACTTACCCACAGCTTCGGCGGACCCCTGTTTCTTTTTGCCTCATCGGCCCATACATCAATGACTGAAGATGACCTTTGAAGACGCAAAAGATCAATATGAACCTGTCCAGGAAAGAAACTGGACATCGATAAACCTAAAGCGGTGACGGTTTGGTAAGGACAGGTAACAATCTCTAGTCTGGTAAAACACTGTCTGATTTCTTCGGCCAAGAAGATGTTGTTGCAAAGACTATGGGTAAGTCAGTCAGTAGATACTGAAACTGAACACCCTGAAAGAACCTGAAAGAAAACCACTTCAGGAACTTCTTCAAAATATTGAAGACCCAGTGGCATGGTGTGTCTGATAGAATCGTAGAGAGCCCGAATGGCGTTAGAGGCGGAACCGTCGGCGGCATTCAAAAGTAGACGAACGGAGTTATCGGATGTAAGAGTTAGCAATTCGTTGCGACAGATCTCTAATCGTCGACAACCTAATGTTTGTCAGTTCAAAGCCGGACGAAACGCGCGTATCAGGGAGCCATGCCACATTACAGTCGCTAACGCGTAGATTAAGGAAACCACTGATGGCTTTCCGGCCTTATTCGTCATCGACTCAGTAGCATATGATAACTAGCTGAATGGCAATTACTTGTTTAGCGTCATGTCAGGCCAGTGCACACGAACCGGACTTGTAGTTGAAAGAGGTAGGTCATTCAACATTAAGTGGAAATCTCATTAAGCTCAACGCGAATTGTTTATGGCCATGCAATATGCTGACTTTTGGCAAAAGATCAGCGGACTTGACGGTCATCGGCATCAACAGACCCCACAATCGAGCCACTGGCGTTAAGCATACGACCGAGACTAGGCCCCCTGAACGGCGAGAACGGTTGAAGCATTGATGTTACCCACCATGGTAATGGGCCATACCATGAGTCAACTGATTCTATGTCCAAGCCTGAAAAGGCACATTTGATGAATTCATAATTCTGCAGTAGCTAGTTGCGTCATTTCTCGATTGGCAAAAAATGATGGAACTTTTACTAAGACCTCATCTTAGGCTTATCTGCCCCTTGTTCAAGACATTGTATTAACAAAATTCTCTACCAACTTGTCTAGTTGATATTTTCAAAAGAGCAATGTTAAGTGCAGATTCAATCATGTTTAACTTCTAATGGGCCAATGACGGCTTGACAACGATTGTCACAAATGCAATGAAAAACAGAGAAAGATGGGAATCAACACTCTACCGTTGTTCAATGATGTGAAAAACTTCATCCATAGCCCATGGGCAAGCGTGTACATTTATGTTAAGCAGCATACATATAAACTTGGTGCAGCTGTCAGATTTCATACCAGTCCACGACTAGTCTCGAATGTAATATTCCTTGAAAAACGATTAATTCCAAAATACTTTCCCTTCCATCAGCCTGCGGGCAGTTCTGTAAATGGTGGCGGACTGAAGCGCACCCTCCTTATCGTAGTCTGCAGCAACATCCAATGTTCCGCTAGCATGGTGAATCGTAATGTCGCCACCAGGACCAGATCCTATATTCACACACTCAGAGACAATCGTACCATTTGTAGTAGCCGCTGCCGCTGCTGCCAGCGCTACAGTGACGGGTATGGCCTTGTGCGGTTGGCCCACAGACATTGCTCGCACCACCAGCATATTTTCCTTTGAGTCTTCTGGCGCCGACACTATGGCAATCTTGGGCACGCTTCCCGGCACGTTTTCCTCCGAATCTGCAAGGCCCATTTTCACTCCGGCGACTCGGCGAATTCTGTCAAGCGTCTGTCCCAAAGTCGGGTGGTCTTCGATTTCCTCTGGGCTGATGGTTCCGTCGACGCCAAGCTCATTCGACCGGACGAAGCAGCAGGGATTGCCGGCATCGATACAAGTGACACCCACTCCTTCGATTTGATCAACTTTGGCTTCAGTTGGGAAGAGTTTCCCAGTGCGAGATCCAGCTGGGTTGAGAAACTTAAGCTGCACTTTCGCCGCCGTCCCTGCCACACCATCGATGACAAAATTACCTTGTGTCGCAGCTTCTTTGCCATCAAGGGGGAAAGTGGAATCGATGATCTTTTGGGTGTTTGTGTTGAAAATGCGCACAGTTATCTCCTTGGCTCCGTGTAATGTATCGACGAGACCCGAGTTCACAGCATAGGGCCCAATAGCCGCGCTCATGTTGCCGCAGTTGCTGGAGTAGTCAACATCGGTGTTTTTGATGCCGAGAGAGACGAAGGTGTAATCGACGTCGGCGTACGGGCGCGAGCTCTTTCCGACCACGCAGACTTTTGACAGGCTGGAAATACCACCGCCCATACCGTCTAATTGGCGGCCGTATGGATCGGGGCTACCAATGCTTCCAAGAAAGATCTTGTTCCACTCCGAATGGTCTGCTGGCAGGTCATTTTGATGAAAAATGATTGCACGGGACGTGCCGCCTCTGTAATACGCTGCTGGTAGACCGCTCTGGAGCCTCAACTGCATCGTATGCTTGACACGTGAAAAGCTCATCAGCCGAGAACAAGTTACCAACGTGGTTGAATTAGGCGGTGTAAGATTTCGGGTAAGCTTCCAACCAAAGCCTCGATACGGTACCATTATCATCAAAGTGATTTTCGAGAATCTGAGTACGCAATTTTGGGTTGTTCCAGATTTTACTGAGACTTAAGTAGTTGGAGCAACGGAGTTTGACCGGCTCGGGCTTATCCCGACGGAAACTCCCTTGGAAGAACAGTGCGGGATGATCCCGAAGCTAGTAAGCAGCTTCGCCCTAGTTCGTTTTGACAACACGGGCAAAGTTGAGCACACTGGGTTCACCTGATTTCATTTCCAAAATGACGTACTTCAAAGTGGGCTGGTAATCGGTTGTGTATGAAAGATTTTGGAAAGAAACTGTTGTCAAATTTACCATTACATATAAACCCTATTCGGATTCACAACAAATATTCTGGTCCAGATGTCTTCAGTTTCAATCCATTTCCGAATGTTTTCAACAATACCTCTGTCGTCAACGTCTCTGAATTCTTCAACATAATCGATACCTTGGTTCAGCCGGTCCTTACCCTCGCCAGTGTGAGGCCAGTCACTGCCCCAAACCAGGCGATCAGGGACAGCCTCCGTCAATGTCCTGATAATCGGCTCCAGGTCGCTGTATCCAAATGCCTGCATGTTTGATAATCTATAGAACCCGGATAGCTTTATGATGATCTTCGATGCTTTTGCGAGCTTTAGTAAGGAATCGAAGCCAGCCTGGTCTCTGGGGTCGACAATGCTCTGGGTGGCTGTTTCTAAGTGGAGTTTAGAGAGACCACGTATTCCGCCAACGTGGTCGACGATGACTTCGACTGGTAGAGTAAGAATCGTCTCATATAAATCTTGCTGGATTATCAGCGTGGTGTTGACCATGTTGTGCTTCCATCATATGAGCTTACCGTCCCATATCGATGCGGCGCAAAACAACTGAATCTTCCAGCCGGGAAGACCTCGGATGCGAGCAGCCGTCTTCACTATCACCTTTCGAAGGTCGTTAACATCAGCGCCGCGACCATCCGCCTGCTTGTTGATTCTAAGGCCTCTTATGCCGCATTCATGAAATGCGCGGAGCTCCTCGTCGCTGATACTATCAATGTCCACAACCGCAATACCTCGAATCATCCGACTCCCACTTTCGCGTAGTTGCTTTATTGAATGTAACAGAACTGTGTTGTCATTGCCGTATGGTGACGGCTGGACAAGGACAGTGTTGAGCATATGACCCTGGGTAAGGCCGGAGCCGAAGTCCAAAAGCTGGTGCGATGTAGCCTGAGCTGGTGTATATGACCTTGAAGACGCGAAAGGTCCAATCATTGAGTCGAAAACGTGGACATGCGTGTCCCAGCCGTCCGGCGAGAGTGCCATCTTCAGCAAGTCAGAGACGAAACTCACTGGAAAGGTAAGCTTCAACTCCCGTGCCGGGGTTTTTACTTACTAAGCAAATTCCTGGGTGTAATATAGGAGTGGACGTCATCTACACTCTTGAGGGCAGGCAGTCATTGATGAGCAGTGATTTCTCAACGTTTCTAATCTCAAACCGTGTCTCTGCGTGATATTTTCATAATTAGGCTATGGCGAATGATCCCTCTTCAAATTGTGGATGACTGATGACACTACGACAGAACCTGAGGAGGAGGTACCAGACGAACGGACATAATCCGCTGTCAGTTCGGGGTTTCTCCGAAGTGGTGCTCCACACCCCCAAATCGGATGCATCCGGCGGCCGGAGTCTGAACTGTTCCTAACCTCATCGCTCGCAAAGACCTTCAAGGCAGACTCCAGTAAGTCGGCTCCGATCATTTTAAGGAAGTTAACAAAGGTGAAGAGATACTTTTTGAACATGGCCGAAAGCACCGTTCAAGTGGAGACATCCCCGACGTCGTTATCGGTCCATCTCGACCAATCCTCAACACCGAGCTCCGGGACTCGGCCAAGGCCGACCCATCGACGGGGCCTAAAGAGAGGCGTTGCTGCTTGCGAGAGATGTCGCAGAAGAAAGCAAAAGGTGCGTGACGAGCCCAACCTTTGAGGTCACCCGCTGACAGGGGTTTCGGCTATAGTGCGACGGCCAGCTACCGATATGCGGGCAATGTTCCGCCGTAGGCACGTCATGCGTGCCCTCGGAGCGTTTTCTTGTACAGGTTGCAAATCCGGACTGCGAATGTGACCGCCTCCGAAGTCGGGTGGAGAGTCTCACTGCACAGCTCGAGACGTTAACAGCTGCGGCTACTGACAGGCATGCCAATCCCGATCTTTTGCGGGCGCCGCCGTCGGAGAGTAGCGGAGGCTCGGTTGTTGCGCCGGCCGGCGACTCTCAGCATCTTCCTTCTGCAGGAGACACGATATGTAGGGCGCACGTTGACCGTCTATTGCGTCCCACGTTCTCAAGGGAAAGAGGATCGAGGGGTGGGGAAGACAGCCTCTTGAACAGTCCATCACGCCTGTGGGATGGCATATCAACCGCAAAGACCCCTGAATGGACAACTAATACCATACATTCTGGTCTGGAAGATAACAGTGGCCTGGTTGAAGAGTTCTTCAGCCGCCGATGGCCACAATTTCCAATCCTACACAAACCAACATTCTTCGAGCAGCATTTCCTACCATTCTCTAGAGGCGGCGCACTAGATCAGCTCTCTTCATTTCAGGTCAACATTGTGCTAGCCATCGCGGCTTCCGAAAAGGCTCGCAACAATGGAAAATACCGCAGGATCCAGGAAAGCTTCTTCCAATCCGCTGCAGGCTCACTTGCAGGCGTTCTGGCCGCCGACGACTATGACTGTGTCCAAAGCCTCCTCCTCCTATGTATTTACGGAAGCAATGAGCCGCAGTCTGTAAACCTCTGGTACGCTATCGGTCTTGCTCTTCGCCTCGCGATTGGTATGAACTTACACCGCCGTGAAACAATCGCCTCAGAGCAGTCTCTGGAAACAGAAATGCATAAGCGACTCTTCTGGTGCGTCTATACAATGGACAGGAGTATCTCAATGTCCCTCGGCCTCCCACTGGGGATCCAAGACGCCGACATCACCATGCCGCTTCCCCTTCCACTCTCAGACGAGGTCCTAGCCAACCCAGACCGAGATTCACAGCTCAGCTTCGGGCCCGATGTCAATGACCTCTCGACGTTTCTCCACATCATCGAGCTGCGCCGTATCAACGCCGAGATCTATAAATCTCTCCATTCCGCCGGCGACACCAATCTCGCCGGAACCAACATCGATGTTATCCGAGTCCAGCACCATACGAGGCTCAGCAGGTGGCTTGTTTCCGCACCGCGCTACCTCGTCCCGGCGTCAATGCACCAGACACCGGAGTGGTTCCAGATCGCATACCACCAAGCGATTATGAACCTCTACAGACCATCACATGCCTCGCCGGTCAGCACGATAGACGCTCTGCGCCACTGCGCGGACTCGTCGATCAGTTTGATTAGCTGCTACGGTGCACTGTACGCCAAGAACAAAGTCACCTACACATTCGTCGCACTCACGTCATTGTTCATGGCCGGCGTCACGATGCTCTACTCATTACGAGCCAGTGCTGCCCTACGGCAAGAACTAACCCGTGGGGTCGTGAAGTCCAACATCGGGTCCTGCACAACCCTCCTTCGCGACATCTCCCATGGCGGAGCCGTCGTCGAGCGCAGTGTGGAGATTATCGAGAGGCTGGGAAGGGCGACCCTGGCCTTCTTCGAGAGCGTTCCGGGCCTAGAAGACAACCAAGTTGACACAGAGTTCATGTCTTGGTTTGGGTTGAAAGGACATGGACACCACCTGCTGGACAGGAGCCCGGCGCAGCCCACGCCAAGCGCCGACGTACCGTGGAATGACTTGTTCGAGTATGGATTTGACCTTGGGAACATTTGCTGCGGTGATATGCTTGTCTAATGTGTATTTAGACTGTATTAAACTAGCAATGGAAGTACCGTATTGTGAGACTTAATGGAACCCGCCGTTGTTAACGTTCTCTAAAATGGCCGCTTGGAGAGGAGTTGGGACTGACACGAGTTTGGTATACACAACACATTTAGTATTTTTATTCTTTCTATATATTATAGCCCTAATTAGGTTATTAATAAGTAGTAGCCTTTATAGAAAGAAGACTAACTATTAAACTAAAAAGATAGTATTAAACTATAAGATTAATAATTAGTATTATTAAAAATTATATAGATAAAACTAAAGAGAAAATATTAAATCTTTAGTATATACTTATAAGACTATTAATAAGTAAATAAGTAACCTTTTTATAACATTTTAGACCTAATTATACTCCTTAGTCTATTAAAAACATAAACTTAGACTAAATATAAAAGGATTCTAATGTATAAAATCTAAAGATTTAATATATATAACTACTACTTAGTAATAATAGTAATAAAAGGTAAGCTAACATACTTAGAAGAATACTCTTATAACTTTTTTAGCCTTAATTAGGTTAAAAACTGTTATAAGAAGTAATTCTTTATGTTATAAAGCCTTAGTTAGTTACCTTTAGTTTTAGGTTACTTTAGGTACACTAGTAATAATATAAAGTTTAGCTTATAGTATAGTCTATATATTAAACTATCTACTTTTTACAGCCTCCTTAGTTTCTACTTAGTTTTAATCTCTACCTTACTATTAGCCTAATTAGGTCTATTAAACATAGACCATTAGGTTGTTAGGATTATACATTCTATGGTAGGCTAAGTTAAGGTTAGCCTTAGGTGTCTTTAGCTGTAATATCTAGTAAGGTCTTATTTAGGTACAGCCTGCTATAAGGAAGTAGGTAACGTATAGATACAAAGTAATAAAGTAACACACTAAATATACGTATAATTAACCTATTACTACTACCCTTATCAATTTCTCTTACAGTGTGTTTACATATCACTCTATTGTAATTAACTATTGTTAACCCTCTTGCTAACTGCCCTGTCTTAACCTGTAGGATGTGGCAGCTAACATTCTGCCTTGTATCTACCTAGGCAAAACCGGATCAACTGCACTTAGTTAATTAAGGCGGAGTCGTGGTAAAGCATTCAGTGTGCTGGTCTTTAGCACCAACTGTAGGACACGTCAGCATCAGCAGACGCTGCGGAGGCAATGCACTAGAAGCGAACAGGGGTCGGTGATGCCTTCCGGATTCCAAGTCCGCCTGGGGTGGCTGTGTAGACATTATCTGCAGCACTGGGGCTTTCGTCACCAACCGCCTTGCAGGCATAATTTTGACGCTGTGCTTACTTGTCCAATGAGAAACCTTTCAACTTCAATATCTCCCTGTTTCGTGCAGCCGAAGAGAATTATTTGGGTTGATAGTAAGCTTGGCAGAGGTTGACGAAGCAGGGGCGGCCAGGTTCAATATGACGATGTGCATTATGTTGTGTCACTCTCGCTAAGCAGTTTGTCCACAAAGCTTATAAAAGTACTGGGCTCCCCTCTGCAAGCTAAGCAACTTGACTTAACGCAGAATTGTTAGCACCACGTGCCACCGGCTTCTACAACACCAACAACGTCAAGCGAGTCTCGAAATTTACTCCCCATCTTCGGCTTCAACACGTTCGTCCCCACAATGCAGAAACACGAATACATCGACAGGCGGGGTAACAGAAAAGAAGAAATAAACCCGACAGCGGACGAAGGTAAAGACTTTGATCCCGCCACAGACGACAACGATGACCGGATGAGCGACTACGAAAACTCCAAGCTAAATGACGAGTGCGATGAGAGTGTCGACCCAGGAACGGACGAAGAACCCCTTTCTGATTACTCAGCAAAATCCGAAGGAGAATTACCAGCAGCTTTATCGATCGCATTAAATCAGAGGGCGGAACAGCTGTGTTCCTTCTGTCGCACATTTCCTCAGGGAAGATTTGGTCTTAAGGCTGGATCAAGATTGTTCACCGAAGCTCTCTTGTATCATCCCTCTATATTGTCACTAAAAGCATCGGTGGATTCTGGCTGCTATCTCTGCGAAGACATTCTACGGTCGTTGGAAACATTTTGCAATAAGACGCAACCTCCGAGAACTCTAGGCGACTTCTACTCGATCAGATGCGCTCTATCAACCTATGTGGATGATTACAGTGATCATGCCGACGGTCTCCGGTTCAGGTTTTCTCTTTACGATAACGAGGGTTATCCAGTCGGCGATGGCGAACGTTATGGAAACCCCGGGAGTTTTGAAATGATGAATTTCGCTCCTGCCGTTCGATCAAGCCTCGGGCCAGAGTTTCTAGGTATGTGACAGATTAACACCAACCGTCGGAACTGAAGCTAAGTGTTTCCAGATCCCCACGCCAGAATGACCACTGGCAAATCTTCAACGAGTCTTAGTTTAATCCGCGACTGGTATCACCAATGCTTAGACCACACGACTTGTCGCGACTGGAAAAAGGATTTGAGAGCTCTTCCTACTCGTCTGATTCGAGTCTGGAAGTCCAGCGAAGCATCGTCAGGTATATCAGCCAAACTCTGCGAATCCAAAGACATGCCAGCTTCGACTCGATATGTGACTCTGAGTCATTGCTGGGGAGGGAGAGAATTTTTCAAATTGAAGTCGCACATTTATGACGCACTTCGACAGTCGATACCAGTTTCTTCACTGCCAAACACGTTCAAAGATGCAATGTTCATGACTCTCGAACTTGGCATTGGATATATATGGATCGATTCTCTCTGTATCGTACAAGACTCAGAAGAGGACTGGTTATACGAGTCGAACAGAATGGGGGGTGTATATTGTTATGCTGACTGCAACATTGCCGCAAGTGGCTATCGAGATGGCACTCTTGGACTGTTCAGCGAAAGAAAAGCACTTCCGCGTCTACATCTTCCACTCCTGGTCAAATTCAGTCTAGTCGATGAGAAGGGTGACGATACAAGTTGTGACGGGTTGTACGTCAGAGGAGACGAAGGAGAATTTTACGGCACAATCAACCAAAGCATACTTAATACTCGGGCCTGGGTGGCTCAGGAGCGGGCTCTATCACCTAGCATCATTCATTTCACTCCCGAGAAGATTTGGTGGGAATGCAATGAAATGATTGCTAATGAAGCCTATCCGGTCGGTCATAATAATTGGTTTGACAATGGAAATAGGGCAGGCACAATAAGGTCTCTGAAGGCCAACGAGAAGGATGACATATACTCATTCTGGAGGTCTTTTGTTGCAGACTACGCCTGCACCCAGATGACTCGACCGGGGGACCGCTTTCCTGCTGCTGCTGGTATAGCACGTATTGTGGAAGAGATGCTCAATGAAAACTTCATCGCTGGGTTTTGGGAGGGAGATCTCATCCGTTCACTGCTTTGGCATCGAGAAGGCAAGGTTCATGGTGTCCCGTCGACACAGTACGCACCATCGTGGTCTTGGGCTTCTGCATGTGGAAGCATTGGTGGTTTTGGATTTGATAGCCTTTGGCGTGTAAAACCTCTAAGCGGGGTTCACATCGAAGTGCTGTCTGATATCCCGGGCTTCAAATCCGATCTACAACCAACGGTGATCGAAAGCTCCTGCGTACGAGGACTCGCAATAAGGGGACCACTTAGAAGGTTACCACTTGACCTCGCAGTGGCTAAAGATGATTCGGCTGGATGGGTCCATTTTGTGCATGTGACGCATGATGGAGAGGGGCTAAGTCGGACTGGAATCCCTGATAATCAGGCGTGGCGTTTGAAAGGTTCAACACACGTGCTACCTCTGGCGAAAGATAATATGTTGGTGTTCGGCATACTCTTGCAAGAGGCACCAGAGTCAATTGAGCCCAACACCTTCCGCCGCTCTGGAGGTGTCCTTTTTTGTTTCGTTGAGTCCGAGATACAAGACGAGTATCTGGGCCTCCTGGAGAAAAATGGGACATACGAACCGAGCTTGAGATTTGAGGAATGTGGTCTCCAGGATATCGTTCTGATCTAAAGACAGTATGCATCTTGTACCGATCAGGTTCTACCTATCCCTTCGACCGCATTTAAGTTTATTACACCAGACAGAAGGAGCAAGCCTGTTTCCAGACCCCACATTGATACTACAGAAATGGATCTCCTTATTGAGGCGACCGGAGCCTTAAAGTTGACGTTTAGCACCTCCTGACTTTAATCTCTGACGGCTGCATAAATGTATGAGAACAAAAAGCAGACGTGAGACTATTTGTTGGAACACATTACAGTATCAATTCTATGAATGAGGAATTGACAGTAAAATGTTGATTTCCCTAGACTTAAACCGGAGACTTTTAGGGTGTGATTGGTGCCTGATTGAAATTGAGGGCTAAGGGGCTAGGAAGTTGACTTCAAGTGACTTAGGCTAATCCTTACATCTAGACCATGTAGGCGCATACTATTTGTGAAATTAGAGGGCATAACGCACACAAAGGGCACTTTAGAGGCCCCTTAGAGATAGGATTTATTAGCTGGCTTAGCTGGCTGCTTAGCAGTAAATAAAGGGCCTGCTGCAGGCTTTATCCTAATCGTCCCTTGGACAGGGCTGTTTCGTGGCCCGCAGCTCATTCGGAACGAGGACTTTGAGTTCCTCTCGGGCCTCATCGGAGATTTTGGCCTCCGGTTACCAGATGGCTGGCATGAAGCCGAAAATAACACTGGGATTCTGGCTGGAATCGCGGTCCTCCTGGCCCGGAACGTGAAAGTGCTTAACATGGAGGTCCACTCCTCATACTTCTTCGACTGCATCCCTGCACCAGAGGAGACACTGGTCCGTCTTGGATCCCTGAACTATGTTTGGCTTCATGCGGAGTCACCGGTCAAACGATTATCGATCGACATATGCCCTTGATTGAGGCTGGCTCCGAATCTCACCAAGCTTGAAGCTCGGCCAGCCCTTTTCGACCCCCAGGACCTGGATAAGAGCGGAATCACCACGCTCATCCTTGGAGTAGCCGAAATGAGGCCAACTCAGGCTGCCGGAATCATCAAGTCCGGCCACAAACGGAGGGACTTTAGTTTCGTGGCGACGCAGGAATTCTCGACGAGCAAGATTTTGGGGGCCCTTTCAACGCACACGGGCAATCTTCGAAGGCTCAGTCTTAATTTAAACATCTACACGGAGGTCAAAGCCACCATTGGTTCGCTGGCCGCGTTAACTGGTGTAGAAGAGCTCTCAATTACCGCAACAACGTCGGAAACGGAGCTGAATGCACTCTACGAACACTCCCCCAGAGCTTCAGGCTCTTCAATATCGAAGCCCACCCTCACCAAAACCGACAAGACATCGAGTGGCTTGCCAGCCATATCCGGTCGGAAACCTTCCCAACCTCAGAGACGTCTGGCTTCCTATTTGGGAGTGTGAAGGCGACCACGAAGGGCCATGCCGCGGCTCCTACGTGGAAGAGGATAATGGATATGTGAGCGGCATCGATGAGCATGGGTCAGACTGGGAATATGAGGACGGCGAAGAAGATGAAGCCTGTGATGGCGGCAAAACAGTCTACGAACTTCGGGCTCTCTTTCTTGACGCGGGCGCTTCGTGTAAGCTTACTCCACACTTGAAGTGGTCTTGAGAGATTCGCTGGCAAAACTCTTTGGCCTGTTTTGTGTTTGGTATTAGATCTTTCAGGACGTCCTCGTCAAATCGGGTTGCTTCAAGGCAGCCTTCTCTGGATAGAAACCAGATGTCCTCTTCAATTGGGGCAATGTTATATCCCGTGGAGTCGAATGCGATTTGGTCAACATGTGATTGGCATCTCATCCACAGCCCCATCAATGTGCTCCAATCCCACCCCCCATCAACCAACAAGTCTGCCCCATTGACATAGACGCACCCGGCGACAAACGCAACCGCATTACCAACCTATTCCGCGGTCCCAGCCCTCTTCAGCGGATGCTCGCTCAGCATCTCCTGAAACACCCCTCCAGACTCGCCCTTCATCTCTACAGTCAGCATGTTCGTATCCGTCAGCCCCAGGCTGACGCAGTCAAGCCGCATGCTGCGGCTTGCGTACTCTCCCTTGACACGGAGGCTGCCTGGACACGTAGGCTGCTGGCCCTCTTGGCGATATAATACGCCACGCCGCTGAAACCTTCGTCGCCGCCAACCAGGCCCCGTATTTCTGCGTTCTTAAGGAGTGTGGATAGCGACGCTGTGGCCAGATGTTTCTTAAGGTCAGGGGAGAGCGGTGGCCCTATGTGCTAGGCCATGCTTGCGACGCATATTAGTAACGATCCAGGGGCCATCTAGACCTCTTACCAAACGCCTTAATTATATTAACCGTTCTAAGGATGTCTACGGTAAGGATTGCCTCCGTTAACCCTATTAATAAGCAGACGGCAGACGTCAGGGCCACTGCCTTAATAGCGCTGTCAAGGGACGCAGCGGCTTTTACGGTGGTAACTACGGATTTATAAGAGGATACATCAACTTGCTGCGTTGTAATCTTGTGGCCTGCCTTCTCAAGCGACTTGGCGCCGGCTCAGAGGATGGAGGGCGAACGGCTGGCGAAGTGGATGTGGCGGCCTGCTCTGAGCCTGTGCGCCGTTGCAAGACCGATGCCTCCTCCTCCGATAACGACTAGGACAGGGAGTGCGTCAAGTACCATGATCACACCAAGTTGTTGGGCTTTTCGTGTTGGGTTAGAATATACACCTGGGGACATGATCGGTGATGCCTCCACGTGCAACTGGCAACGCGCATCGCCTTAGCGGCCTGAGGGGGCTACAGCTCCTTATATAGACGGAACCGACTCACTCGTATTTGTGATAATTATGAAGATGGTTGAGTCTTCTCTAGTATCTCTCACAGTCTTGCTGAAGCGTCTGTAATGCGGGACATCAGACGAGCGTCCCGGCAGCTCGTATATTCTTCGTATCGTACTCCAACTTGGATCCCGAATCCGATGGTATGAGCCAATCCCATGTGCGATGTTGGCTGTGTTTTTCGCTTCTACTATGGTATATGATAAGTTTTATCTGTCTGCTAGGCAACCTGCAGGGTTTTGCAAACGAGTCTGACACTTGTAGACACGTAAGTACGCGAATACGTGCCTTAGTAGCTGGATGTACTGCTGGCGAACGAAGTGCGGCTGCATCTCTAATATCTACCTGACAGGGAAGCTGAAACTTTTGCCCACAGTATATAGGTATAGCCATGATCATGACCATGCACCGCAAGAATGTTGCAGAATAGTCTCTGTGGAGAGTTTGACGGTATTGGAAATAAGCTTCTTGGGAGAAGAGCGGTGTCTATCGCATGCCAAGCCGATCACCGGGATGCCGGGCCCGGGCCCGTGTGGTCGCCACTGGAGACAGGTGGGATGCCCGTGGATGTCTCAACCGCCGGTCCTCAGCATCAAGTTGTCTCACCTAGGGAGAAAGTCGTTTCTCCTTTAGCACACTGCTGCTGTCCTTATCAAATCGGCCAATGAGGCAATAGCATCAACTGGACTCCGAACTAGACATTAATCACAACGGGACTCTATTTGACGGCGAAAAAGAAACGTCTGGGCGAGTGTTAGAATTCCCATGCCTATCTGTGCGATCCCAAGCCTGTCCAGCTAGGCAGCCGCATTACCAGAGCCCGTGGAAGAAAGAGGGATGATTTCCCCGTTATCCATCCATCTTCATTATTAATTACCTATCTCCCCTTAAGGTCGGATAGTGTATCAAGAGCTTAAACCCTTAAACTTGACTCCGACGCACTTGTCTGTGGTGGCGCCGCTAAGCTCCATGATGGCCTCGCTAAGGCAGCCAGGTTTGATGGTGTTGGGGGCGTCGGCTATGGTACCAGACGAACCTGACGTCGTTTATGGTTCCTTTGGATCTGACGTGTCAAACTATCCAGCGCTGCCGGTAAGACATCTGACGGACCATGAGGCTGGATTACTCTTGTCGACCCCCTGTATATATATATATATATATATAAGTTATACATATATAGTGATGAAATTGGCCCGTGGTGTCGTCTCGACTTGAACTCGTACGGTGGACTCCCAGACATTGAACCGGAGAGATAATGTGTTTGACGGTTTCCCCTCACAAACAACATCCAGCGCATCTTCGGATTGTGACATTATTCATAGTAATAAGTAGTTTCATTACCAAAGTTTTAAGAAATGCTTTTGATTGCCTAATGACCAAGTCGGCTATGTGTGCATCTATGTCCAGTACACATCAGCTCGACTACATGGATGGCGTGGTATCATGTATTCATCTCGTCTCCGTCTCAGCTTCAAGTCTGCATGACCAAGCGAGGTCCAAAATTAAGGATTACCCAAAGTATTACACGAAGATTATGTTTCCTCCTCACTGCGGAGGATGCGGTATATGAGTCGAATTTGCGGCGATCAAATCATCATGGCCCAAGCCAGAGCACCAGCAAGAGCACCACCGGCAGAGAAAACGGCGCGGCCGGCGGCGTTGACTTCGACAACAGTGTTGGTGCTGGTGGGTCTCGAGGCAGCAGTCGTGCCAGTAGGCGTCACAGGGATGCCGATGTTAGCGCCGCCGTCGACTGTTCGAGTGGCGGTAGGAGGGCTGACGCCGGTAGAGGTGGGACCGTCAGTCTCCGTCTCAGTCTCCTCGGTCTCGGAAGTGGTTTTGCCAGTCACAGAAGGCTTCTCGGTTTCCGACTCGGTAGTCGAGGCTGTGGTCTTGGTCTCTGGGGTAGATGTAGCGGAAATGGAAGTAGTGGTGGGAGCTACAGGCTTGCTGGTCGTGGTGGGTTTGGGCTCCTCCTTGCCGCCCCAAGGCTCACCGCTCTTCGGGTCACGGTACCAGTTGGAAGCCGGGTCACCAAGACACTCGCCGACAGTGGTGAACTCGAAACCTTTCTCCTTGGCAACATCAATCATGTACTGAACGAAACCGTTGACGGTGAAAGGCTGGATGTCGTGGGCCAGGGCAATGAAGGACGAACTGGAGGGGTTTGCGGAGTTGATAGCACTGGAGTACGTCTGCTTGGAGTTGGCGCCGCCGTCAACCCAGTCCTTGGTGTCGAGGTCGTAGTCGGCCTGTTTTGAAAATGTTAGTGTATTCACGGTAGGGTCAGTGAGTAGTACAACATACGACGTGGTATGACAAGTCGTTGAGAGTAGAGATACACTTGTCGTCACAGTGAGTGTAGGGCGGGCGGAAGTAGGTGGGCACAATGCCGAGAGTCTTGGCGAAGATCTCTTCGTTCTTGACAAGCTCCTCAACCTGCTGGTCACGGGAGATGGTGTTGAAGTCCTTGTGGCTCCACGAGTGGCTGGCAAGTTGGTGGCCGGCGCCTAACATGCGTTTGAGAAGAGGAGTGTAAGCCGGGTTGGCGACACCGTTGTTGCCGTTCGTGCCGACTAGGAAAAAGGTGGCCTTGATGTTGCCGTTCTTCTCAAGAGTGTCGAGAACCTTCTCGGTGTACTCTCCGGGACCGTCGTCGAAAGTCAACGCAACCTTGCCGTTGACGGTGCAGTGGGTGATGTCGACGCCATAGGGGACGTTTCCGAATCGAGGGCGATCCAGGTCTCTGGTGGTAAAGGCGGACGAAGAGTCCAAGGGAACGGCCGTTGCCAGTTCACCAGAGGCCACAATGGCCGCCAGAAGGGAAAGCGAGTGTACTCTAAGAAGCATCTTGACTGGGTGGTGTGGCGTGGAAGCGAGTGACTTGAGGTGGATGGGCGAGCTATCGTGGAAATGGATTTAAGGTTGACGGGAAGAGGGATACACTTATATCCAACCAACAACGCCAAGAGGAAAAGCCCACACGCCTTCTGGTGCATAACAAGCCCCGGGAGAAGATGAAATGAGAGTGTGAGGCTAACCCGCCGAGCGCTGCGTGGGGAGGGCTGGGCAGGAGGTGATCGCAGGCGCGGCGCCCTGCCCGTGTGCCGTGCCCGACGGCGGCGGCCGAGTTCTCGGGCGACATGGGGTGGCAGGCATCTCATTGGCGCTAACCTTCTGTCGACGGCCCCCAGAAATAGGAGGACCGAAAGCAAGGAGGATCGAGCCGTACGAGTAGCTTGTCTTGCAACTGGCAAGGTCGAGTACGTATCCGTAGGGGCGACTCCGGGCTATGGCTTGATGTCGTAAGAAAGAGGCGGCGGAGAAACAGGTGGGCGGCCAATGTGTCGATGCGCCAGGGCCAGCGCGGGACATCCAGACGGGGAGGCCATTTTGCGGGGATACTGCCGCCAGCAAACAGAGAGCGTCCGGCCGCGGTTGCAACTGGCCTGGCGGTCAGGATCGTCACAAAGGACTCAGACGAAGAAGAAACGAGAGCCAAGAGGGTCGCGTTAGCCGTTAGTCAGGGCCTCTGACCCTGGGTTCCGACAGATTCGCGTGGTGCCCCCTGACTCGACCAGGCAAAGGGGAAAATACGAGCATTGGCAAACCCAAGTGACTGGATGTCAAAATTGCAGTCCCGATGGTGTGCGCCCGAAGCACTTGGCAGCAGAAGTTTGAGTTCTTTTTATTTTATTTTTACTCCATAATAGCTCATGGGCTTATGCCATTTGGGAGAGTCGTAGGCAGACATTCTGGTCCGACGGGGGGAGGGGAGGGACTTTGGTATGCAGCCAACGGCAATGGCTTCTCTCGTGGATGATGGGGCGCGGCGGGTGCGGCGCAGGCCGCAACGATGGGATTTCGTCGGTTGGATGTCCTCTGTTCCAGCCCCCCTTCACAGTATCTGATTTGTCCTATTGGGGCTCTGGCGATGTCATCCGGCAATGGTTCTTATTTTAATTTATCTTTCCTTTGGGAGGGAGCGTGACGGGGGTCGATCTTGGTTGCATTAGGGCCGTATGAAAGGGGACTGACGCAAGGGACGCAGCCCCTGTGATTGGCCGTCAGCATCAGTCATTTCGACGAAGCACCGCCTTTGGTTGCACATCGATGTCTGAGGGGGAGGGTGGGCGCTCCCTTTCCAACCTAAGCAGTTTGGTGCTAATCAGGCTGCAAGAGCATGTGTTTTCTCGACGCTGTGCTTCCTGCGCGTTCAGACCACCAAGGAGAGAGATGGGGGATTGGCTGGGAGAGTGATTCGGATGGACAAAGGCTTAGAAGCACGGGGCGGCGACGGCGTGGCTGGTCTCCGTCTCAGTCTCATCCCGTTTGGGGCTTTTGACGGCGCCGTTGGTGTTTGGCTTGGAATTGAGTTGAGACGAACGATGGATTAGTGTCTTTCTTCCATTGCTTCTTTTTTCGCGCAGGATTTTGTTTTTGTCATTGTCGCTCGATCCTTCAGTCGGCTGGGTGTTGGCGTCTCGTCAACTTCTGCCTCGTCTAATCCTCATCTCCGAGGTGCATCTTACCTGCTGCAATGCTGCTGCTGTGCCATAGGAGCTGGGTCTCTCAGTGGACGGACCGCAGCGAATCGCATGAGGCCTGCGCGGTGCGTGTCCGTCGCCGCAAGAATCGGCGTCCGGCGTCTGTCCCTGGCGTGTGTCGAGCATACGCCCCGGCCTCTTTGCTGTTGTGGCTGACTCGAATGGAGAAACGGGTGGGTACAATGACCGACTTTGCCAACGACATGTTGCCTCTAGGTCTTGTCCGACGTCAGATTGATTGGGGAAAGATGAATGGAGCAGGATTGTGCTCGTACTGGCGGCCTCGGCGATGACCAGCAAGACCCAACAAAGAGAAAGATGACCAGGTCAGGTGCGGCGGCAGAGTGAGCTTTTCCGACACCGAGGGCAACCAGGCACTCTTCCCCAGGAAAGAGGCAGTGTCGCATTTCCATTTCCATGGATGTAACTGTTAGTTTCATCAGCCTTACGCGAATGAGCGCACCACCCTCTGGGGAGGAGACAGGAAGTGAACGAAGGAGCAAAGGAAGTAAGGAAGGAAGGAAGGCGGCTGCCTGGCTGCCTGGCAGCTGTTTGCTCTTTCCCTGCGCAACGCAACACAACGGAGGTGATGCGCGCTTCTTGCTCTCTTCGCTCCTTCCTTGCCTTTACGACGCTCCTTTCCTCCTGCCGTCGAATTAGTGAGGTACGTACACCGTAGATGCCGTATCGCATGCACAAGCATCTTCGTGCTAAATTCGGGGCAGGAACCACCACAGTCCCCTTCGCACCGTCTTCCCCTCCCACCCTTCCCTTCCCTCACCTCGCCATGGGTGTGCATCAATGATTAGATTTAAATGCGAACGGAGATGCGTCGCACTGGCTCGTGTTTACACAACATGCCCCAGCCTCGGGGCTGCAGTCTACGGATATGCTGCGCAGCGCTGTGTTGCGCTCTACCCCAAGCCAAGACTCTCGTTTTTTTCACACACCACTGACCCTCGCCAAGGGACCAAGGCGGTCTACCGAGCCCTGTATGGTCTTAGCAGCGCGGTCATGGCACTTGGCGAGAGACAGGGGGATGAGGGGAATCCAGGTGACGGCAGCGACAGCCAACACAAGTCTGGCCTGCTTTTCCTCTTTGCGCCCGGAAATGTGAGGCCACTTTCCAGAAACATGGAACACGGTTTCACTGAGGAGGCAAGGCCAAGACCCGCCTGTTGCTTATTCTTGTCCTATTTTGTGACCCGATTCCCGTGCGTCAAACTCCGTGCATTTCGACTTTCCACTCCAGCTTCCATGGCAACCGTACTGAGCTGAGGGAAGCAAGGCCGTTTGACTTGTCTATCCTCAGCCCGTTCATCCCATGTTGCCTCGGGTATTCCTTGCGATCTATGCAATGTTCGTGACTAGAAGAAGCGCGCCGCCTCTGGACTCAATCACGACATGACCTGGTTCTCGCCAAGGCCGTCTCATCTCACCATCGGAACCTTCACCTCTCGCCCCCGATCCTGCGTCTCACTGCAGATCGCGATCCCCACGACTCAACATCAGAAGTCGGGCCAATTCTGTATCCTCAGATGACCTTGACTTCGCTACGTCGGCACTGATTCACTGCTGCGCAGCTGGTCCACATCGGGGCCAATTGCTCCATCTCGCCCTGTGGAAGGAACAAGCAAGCCAGCAACCACACGTCCCCACTGCATCACCGACGGATAGTTGCCCGCGCAGCACAGCGAAGAGAAGAAAAAAAGCTTGTCTGACTTTCCCCATGTGTTCTACCGCCCCAATTTGCACGTCACCTCGGGGCGTGGGTGAGACAGCTTGTCGAGAATACATTATTTGGTGCATGGGGTGCATGGATTTGAAATGAGTGCTTGTGGTCTTTCGTCCCCTTGCTGGGTGATCCCGCATAATTATCCACTGAACTGTGCCCGACGGAGTGAGACGCAAAGGCGCAGTTGCTTGGTCCAGACGATTGAGGCCTGGGACGAAAGCCATGCCAATATGACATGAACCAGGGCCCTCAGTTCACAGAGTCGACACGCCGGTGGCCGCTGCGCATCTACGGATGCATGCGTTCCGGTCCAACATCTCCAAGGCGCCGACACAGCCTCATCTCACCACGTCCTTCGGGCCAATAGTGAATCCCTCCCAATCCTGCGTCGTAACAGCACCCACGAGACTGCCAAGTTCTGCAGGCTTTCAGCTACATCACCAACGCTTCGTCAAGCGGCAACCGTTGGCCAATCTGACCGCTGGACTCCACGTCAGACGGCAGTCTGCTAGACCCTGGATCATGTTTCCTATTTCTGGAAAATTACTGCTTATGGGCCGCAGCTGCCAAGATCTCAAAGATTTCTCACCGAGGTGGTGTCGTGCTTACTCACTGACTGAAACGGCCGTTCCAACATGCATGCGACCTAGGATACCCGCCCAAGAAAAAGACGTTGGCTTGCTAGGCTGCTTGAAACCGCCACTCAGCCTCTTAATTTTTCTGTTGACGCAGTTTCTCTGCCTAGAGGGGTGTTGGACCGGACTAAGCATTCACGACGGTAATGGCGCCGTGGTCGGTCCGGGGAAATTGATTACTCGGAAGTTGAACGTTATCAAACCTGAAAATGAGCGATGATCAACCTCATTACCTACTCTCCACTCTTCCAAGCTGTCTTATGAGAGATCTTTTCCATTGCTGTGGTGTCTACTTCCCCATCATCCATGGTGTAATCGGAGGAAGCCAGCGGTGGCTTTCTTCATTCAGTACCTTTGAACAATGAAAACCACATCATGGTCTCGACGCAGGGAGAGCGTATGTGACTGGCCAAGGAGAAAGAGGCTTGCCTGTTTCGCTTGAGTATCAACCATCCAGAGCCGTCGTGGAAGGAAACACAGGCTAAGTTGCATATACCGCCCTGACTTGAAGGGTTTTACTCAAAATGATTGACACTAACACTTCTAGAAAAGATGTCGAGTCTCCTTGTGCACATAGCATTTTCACGGCATATACAAAAGTTCAGATTCGGCATCACTCTCTCCCGTTGTGACGTATATGGATTGTCGAACACGTCTCACTGGGGTCAAACTCCCTACACAACAGCCTGTATCCACGAAGGCTCTTGGCTGTCTCTTTGGTGAAGGATGAAATAATTACATAAATGAAGGTGAACAACGCATAGACATGGATTGTGACCCTCCATCAACTATGGCAAAATGCCAACCTGATCACGGTTTCACGTAAGAATCTTGACCATCTCAGTAATAAGTATCCTTCCGGTGCTGAGAGTGAATACAAGACATCTTGCCTGCGTACTGCCGCCAATCCTACCATTCACACCTACATCAAGGTTGAATAGCAAGACTCCGCCACAAGGAAAACACAAGACGGGGAACCAAGCTCACACTTTCCAAGTTATTCGCCAAATTTCGACGCATGACGGCTCGTTCGGACCCAGCGAAAACCCAGTGTCCTATAACCCCTGTTCCGTGTGGTAGTTGACGCGCACGTGGACCTTGTAGTCGTGTTATACGCGCATATAATCCTTGTAGCGCCGTTGCCAGGCGTGCAGCGGGTGCTACTCGACGTCGTCGACGGTCGTGAGGGTTTCGCGCGAGGTCTGACTCGTAGAAGCGCTCGGCACCCTTGTCGACCGCATCGCAGTTGAAGTCCGGGTGGCCCTTGAACTCTGGGTGACCTTGGTTGTGGCAACCTATGGGTGCAACTTGAAGGGGGCTTCTTGGTGGAGGTATTTCGCAGGTGAGACGGAAGGCTGGCGGGATATCGAGCCGCGAACAAATCTTGAGCTGATGGAAGTATCCGCTACTGCACTCATTTTTCCGCGACAGTTTTCATGAGATCGAGGATCGAGACTGTGAGTTTTCACGGTGCTAGTTCCACATGGAAAGTTGTTGGGAGATTCGGAGGGAGGCTGAGGTCGCCCATGGCGAGGGTTGCGAGAACGAATTATACCAGCGAGAGACAGGGAGTGATATAACACGATGACATGTCTATGGTAAAGTATAAACAGTATCAAGCGAGGATCTTGGGGACGAGAAAAACAGTCCAAGTTAAGACTCCGAGGTTTTTTACGTAATTGGGAAGGTGTCCTTCATTGTGCAAAGCTGGATGCCTAGAATATGGTCTGTTTATTCCAGGTCCTCATATGAAAGCATACGCCGGATGTTCAGGTTGCTCTCAAGCCACACAGTGATGGGTCAGGGATAAGATCAACCCATTGACATTGTCTATCTTTACCACGGTCGTTGTTCAACTGTTGTGATTGCCGCTTGGTTTCATGATACCGGCAATTAACGACCCTATAACAACATCCGAGATTTCCCCCTTCCATTTTTGGAACTGAGGGGTTGCTGCTTTAGCCTGAGTCGACCTGAGCTGATAGAAAAGGCCCAGTTTTGGCCCTCTATGGCTGAATTTAGTGAACACTAGAAGTGAGTACGATATGAGTTGAGATCCTTTATATGTCAAACTGGCCGATGGCCAACAGACCTCTTCCTAGTGCTTCAGCATCTATACATTGTAGAAATTCTTTGCCAATGAAGACGCCGTCCAACTCACCGTGCTGTTCAGTGAGAGGCTCTTTGCAAAGCGAGAGGCTAGGGAGTAATTGGAGAGGAAAACGCGTATCATTAATGACCTCGGAGAAGCCGGGCATAGAAGCTCATGACCGCATTGAAAGAAATGAGAGGAGATTATGTGGCTGTATCAAGATGCCCGTTACAACTGCTTGGACCTGAACAGCCTTTGTGCCCAGCCAAAGATAAGGAAGGATCTCCCAAGTATGCGGCCGAAGATCAAAGGCAGGCCGAATCGAAACCACGTCAAAGGCTGCCAAAGTCTAGGTGTTGGGAGTCTCTCGTCTGCTCGTACTTCCCTCTTCAGTTCCACGTCGATCGACTTTCCTACAAATGCCTCTACAGCCTGCAATACAATTCTGGCAGTGGCTTCTGGTTGACTCAAGAACGGCGAATGGCTCGTCTGAAGCTCTCTATGCTCCACCTTGCCACCCATCTCCCTTGCCATACCGACTTGCATCCGTTGCACCATCACCGGCAATCCCCGGTCTTCAATGGTGCCGAGATACCAGACAGGCACGTCCTGCCATCCGGCGTATGCATGTTCACCCCCTTCGAACAGTGCCTTGAGGCTTTGCGTGGTGAGCTGAGAGGTCCAGAACTCTGCTTCTTCTGGAAGGAGGTCGTGGTAGAATAGCTCGCGAGGATCGGCGACGAGCTCGGCGTATCCCGTCGTGTTATTGACGCGCCATGCGGGAGGTGGGCGCCCGAAGAGCGGGTCCATGAAAGCGAGTCCGGTCAAGGTAAAGCCAGAGGCTATGAGGATGAGCCCGATTACATGACCATCGGATGGGGTGTCTTTGTTTTGGGCATTGGTCGAGGATGGTGTCTGGATTAAGATGTCCTCGGCGGCGTCTCGTGGCCGCGTGAATCCCTTGATGGCGCTGTTGCCGACCATGCCGCCGTATGAATGAGCAATGACCACCACGTTGTGTCTTTGTGCTGTTTCGCGAGATAGCGCCTGACGTGCGGCGTCGACATCGTCTTCAAATGTCGCAGCCGGGTTCCCGGCCGTGGACGGGAGGTTGATCGAAATACATCTCAACCTGTGCTTCTCTTGTAGGATGGAAGTGATCTTGTCGTAGCACGAAGGCTTATGCCAGGAGCCCGGGATAAATAGCAGTGTTGGCAGTTCGGGCATTGTACGTGTCCTGTGATTTCGGTGAACTTGGTGTGACTCTTAATACTTTGAAATTAACCTGACCCCCTAGATGGTGCGAATTTGCAGGATGAGAGATAAAAATGAAAAAAGGGAGTAATCATATTCACCACGTTAGTCAAAGCTCTCAGGTCAGATGGCGTGTGGCAAGATTGAGCTTCCTGGAATTCCAGGCCAAGCGACCCGGAACAGGTATGAAAGAGGGGCACAGCCACAACTAGTAACTGTTTTCAGCCAGGCAACACGTGGGTAGCATACCATGGAACATGTCATTGTGTGCCACTATACGATAAAGCATTACAATGTATGCTATCCTATCATAAAAACTAGATTCTCGTATACTGTCCTAAATAATGCTCTAGTAGGTATTGCGCCCTAGAATTAAGATCAATTGACCAGTTATGGCCCCTGCTGCAATTGCGGATAAGGTCATACATGCGAAGTGCAAGAAGCGCAATTTTTGTGGCTGAATGTGAACGAGAGAAAGCAAAAGGTTAGCGTGGGGCTGAGCAGGGTGCTTTGCTTTGCTTTGAGGGGAGACGAACCTGAACAGCCCTGAATTTGTTGAAAACAAAAGCGGCGCTGTGTTACATCAGTTACCCCTTGCAAATTGTCACAAGACCTGCTTCCTTTCTATAGCATAGGAGCGGCAAATAGAATATTAACAGACAGATGAGCTTGGCTACCAATACCTAGCTTTACGGCGTTCCGCGTCTTTTTGCCCAGCTCATAAAAAATTGTCATCTTGCAAAGTCGGCACCAGGCAAAAGCTCTTACTACACATGCAGCTGTAGTCTCACGGCAGATGCCGGAGATGAACAAACTCAAACACTTAATGATGTCTTCATGTTGTTAACACGCATCAACTGCCGGCGATCAAATTCGGTTTCTCTGAATTTCTCAAATGCTACTACACATTTACTTTACCGTCCACCTGCCTGACTCTCCTCTCGCCAGGTACCCTGTATGCCTGCTGTTGAATGATAACGTGTATCAGGCTGATGCCCATATTTGTCCGCCTATTGTGCAACAATGCGGAAGAAGCAGGTCCGAAGTTGACATAATAGACCGTTTTTTGTAAAACAGAGATAAGCAGCGTCCACCCAAACGGAGAGATTGTCATGCGACCCGTCCACCACGAAGACACCGGAGAGAGCCCACATGATCATGTTGCACAGAGGGTAAAAGCCCTTCGAAATGCCGATGTACTTATCTAAGCGGGTGCGTGTGCCCTCGAGTGGGTTATACGGTCTTGTCTGGGAGAGGGAGCAATCGAGAGCCTGCATCTCAGAGTATGTCAGCCTAGTCATGTTTTTACCTTTTACTACAACCATTAGGTTCCTAGGAGCCATAATCTTAAACATCTTAACAGCGACTTTAGAGGTAGTGTGGATAAGCTGCAATCTATATCGTCTGAAAATCCATATGTTACAGTAAGACATCTAACAGTAGTATTTGATACTAACAGGTAGCTAAGGTTAATACTGAGGAACAGAGTGTAACATATTCAAGCGCACCTACACGTATTGTTCTTAACATTAGATGAAGCAATACTAGACCTTTTCGCCTAGAGGTTATCACCCTATATTCTTACATGATGGTTGCTGGGTTGTAACAAAACCGTGTTAGTAATCTTTTGTAAGGGCACAGGTGGTGTGCTACGCCTAATAATAGACTATTCTGGCATTGTCAACAGATCAACCATTTCAGACACTTAGTGTGTGGGATGCACCACACACACCTATAGGGGCTGCTGTGCACACTCTTACATTAAGAATGATTTAACAGGCTAAAGTATATGTATTTATTACTGGCTATATTAACTACTATAAGTCTCCTCAAATAATGATTCAATGGAAAACTGAATGTCTTTACCTTACTTTTATTTTTGCTATCTTATTTATGCAGCCTTCTTAACGCCTTTAGGGTCGTTAAGCCTGACACGCTTAAGTGGCCATTCCATCCACGGTGTCCAGTAGCTACCAAGTAACTCGTCAATTATGCAAACAATTCTCCTGCCCAAGCCTTCAAAGAACCATAGTCCGTTTTGTTCATGGAAAATTGCGCCAAAGAAAGCAAAGAGAACTAGCGCTGGTGGCTGCCTTTGATGCAGCAGCGTGAAGTACGCCTCAGGGGCAAATTGAATGAAAGCCATAGGCCCAGCCCAGCCTCTATTATAACACCATTGCTGAAGCGTCTCCAAGTCCACAGTGTTAAATTGTTGCATATACAAGTAACACTTTCTCAGAATCCAAAGTGCCTCATCGTAGACCGCGGAGTCAGTGCTGCTCTGCCAAGCCTCGCGCGTGGAACAAAGATAACCATCCACTGGTTCGGAACCGGTCTGGTCCGGATTCAAACTATCCCAATTACCAAGAGACATGAGGGGCTTCAACGGACCGGACCGAATGTAGTCGGAAGTTGGACCGAGTACAGCTACCACCCCGCGCATCATTGGAATCCATTCAATACCCAACACAACATCCCTACGATCGAAACGGGACGAGACCTGCTCGACGTCGTTACGTAATTCTTGTCCTAGGATTCCGAATACGTAAAAGGCATTGAGTAATGACCATGCGAACAATGCGTTACTATTGTCGTCGGTCACATGATTAACAGCTTGCTGGAACCCTTGAAGCGCTTCGTTGTGGTGATGGGTTGCCCGTTTGACGTACGGGCTGTTATTCGAGCTGTCTTTGTAGGCGAGATGTAGGGCAGACAGGCTCAAAATGCCTTGCAACACAAATGGATGCTTGAAGCCAATCTGTGGAAACACAACTTGCCAGAGTGCATCTACGTCAGAAGACTTGTAGATGCTGAGGCTGGTGGATATCGTCCAGTGATGCAGCAGGGCCATGTCGCTGGTGTCGGTTGCGGAATCAAAAACGCATGATTGATATGCTCCAGCAGAGACCAGAGCTTGTTTTGCAAACGGTGTTGACGAGCGGCTTGTCAAATTCGACGACTGGTGTTCGTCGTTCCGATGGGAATCGGTACTGAGTTCGGACGGGCCGGACGGGCCGGACGAGCCATCGGGGGCAGCTCGTGCTTTTAGAAAGTCGCCAGTAATGCCTTGAGATTTACTAAAGTATTCGCAGGAGACACGACGTCGAATGCAAGACCTGCAAGCAGGCTTCTCCTCGCTGCACTGAAAAGGGAAAAAAATGTTTAGTCAGCTCAGGTTGCGCGGTGTGCGAGGGGTCTTGATCAAAACACGCACCTTAACACGACGGATTCGGCAGTCGATGCAACCTGTTCTAGATTTCTTATGTGGTCTGCGTCCTTTTTTGGCAGTGCCTGGAGGAATTGTGTCGGAATTGTCCATACGCTGAATTGTCCGCTGAGGAAACACCAGCGAAGAAAAGGGACGAGGGTCGGAGGAACGAGGAACGAGCTAGGAACGAGTAACGAAACAAGAACGAGTAACGAAAGATGAATAAGAACGACCGCAGGTAGCCCGTCTTATGTGGGCCTAAACGAACCCGACAAGCACGGGAATCAAGTTTGGTCTACTACGCAAGCCGACAATGTGGACCCTCAATTCCCCAGGGGTCAACCCTATTGCGCTTGGCGCTCGGCAGATGATCTCGGAAAAACTGTCAAAAATGGAGACACGAGAGCTTCGGTTATATCGGTGATAAGCGCCGCACTCAACGGCGGAGCGGCCACGGAATACCCCGGGCGGGCCGCTTATCGTCAGAAGCCTGACTCACCTAAACCAATCAGGTAGGGTGCTAAAAGGCTGCGCGCGCGGCAAGGCGATTCGCACTCCGAAGCGTAATAGTGATATACGTACATATGATGATACCCCCAATTCAACAAAAACTTTACTTAGCCATTTGTTGTAATAGCTTTATGTTACGGATTTTTTGTTGCGAAGTTACGTATAACTACGCAGCCGTATTTTCTATTATATCATTGATCGGGAAGGGCCAATGGGATGAGAAGCCAGCATTTGACCGCATGAGCTGCCAAATCGCAAGCCAGTGGTGTCAAGAATCAAGAGCAATACGATCATAGCACCCGCCGTCGAGGGATCGCAGCGGTAGAACCGAAAAGTGACTCTGGACCCTGCGGCACCTCTTAGAGCCACGAGTGTAGCTGTCCTCGAATATATCGGTCCACAGCTCGTACTGATACTCGTATAGATACTCGTACAGATACTCGTACAGAGTCGGTCGATCACAATCTAATGGGCTCGTGCTACGACGACTTGCTCAAGAGTCCAGTAAAATCAGGAACGTTTACCGCATGAGGAATCCGAGTGAAGTATGTCGAAATTCATTAAACAGCCCTTGGGTAATGAAATCGGTTATAAACACAACAGTTGATCATTTATATACAAGCTACATTCCTCATCACAACAGCTTGTCCCAACCTATTCGGAATCTTTCAACTACTGTCTTTCATTTGGGTTTTCAGTAGCTCTTCACTATGCGGTGTTCTCTTGAAGGTTTTCCACCGGCACTTGTTGGCCTTTTACTTGTTCATATTGCAGCTGCGGCAGAGGGCCCTACAGCTCCATCTGCATGTTTGAGCAAGCACGGCACCTTTCTGGATCCCGCTGCTAGAGATCGCCCCCGTTTCCGGTATTGGCTTCCCGATGCTAGCGTAGACACCGAGGTTCTCAAGCATGATATAAAGTCAGCTGGATCCATTGGCGCTGGGGGCATCGAGTTACTGCCATACTACAACTATGGCGGTGGACTGGGTGGTCCACCTCCTGGGCTCTCCTGGTCGAAGTATGGTTTCGGTACGCCCGCGTTCATCAAAGTCCTCAACGCAGCCCTCGATGCGCATCATGAAAATGGACTTGCGATGGATTTCTGTCTTGGGCCTAGCGAAGGCCAGGGAGTTCCCGCGTCGCCGGATAATGAAGGTCTTCAATGGGACTTGGTGCGTTCTCAGTCCCATTTCATCACAGAGACAAGGGATTCACATCACGGTGTTTTCTCTATCGTCACTTTTTTGTTGATCAATCGTCATGGACCTAACTTTTCTCTTTTTAGACAACCTTTACTGCGTCCGTTCCTACAGATGGGCAGTTCAATCAAACCCTTCCCGGCTGGAATACTGGAGAGCTTGTCGCTGTAGTATCAGGTCTCGCCTTGTCATCGAAGAATACCACTCTTGTCTGGGAAGGCACCAATGGCCCCGTTAATGTGCCATATGAACAGATGGTTTTGGACCATACCAGTTTGGATGACATTACAGGTCTGGTTTCTAAAGCAACGGGGGCACTTACCATCAAGTTTCCGCCTTCCGGGGACGCTCGATTCAAAATATTTGCCTTCTATCAAAAGCTGTCAGGTAATAAAAACCTGAAGTTCGAATCCAACTCTTCATCTACGCTCTGGGACAATGGATCTTACACGGTGGACCATTTCAGTGCCCAAGGCGCGAGGGTGACGACAGACTTCTGGGAGAAGTATATTCTGGACGATCAAGTCACCGCCAAGCTCAAAGAAGTAGGAAATTATGGTAAGTGACTCGTCGAACTAGTTATTAAAGCACAATGACTAACGAGATTTATAGGCTGGGAGGACAGTCTTGAGTTGGTGTCTAACGTCTCGTGGTCACCGACCCTTCCAGCAAGATTCATCAAGAAATTTGGTTATGACTTGAAACCCTTTCTTCCCCTCATTATCTTCAGCAACAATAACTTGAATCTTCAGGGCGATGCGCCAGGGAAACTTCAAGTATTGCTTGACCAGCAAGAAATGGGTCAGGGGTTCGTCAATGACTACCGAGCAACGCTGGCGGAAGGTTACCAAGAATACCTCAAGACCCTGCAAGAATGGCTAAAGTCTGTCCTAGGCCTGCAACTTTCAGTACAGCCGTCATACAACTTGCCAATGGATATGTTGGCCTCAATTCCTTTCGTTGACGCTCCTGAGTCTGAAAGCCTGCAGGGGCAGAACAAGGTGGACTCGTACAGAAACTTTGCTGGACCAGCCTACTTGAGCGGAAAGAAAATAATATCCAACGAACTAGGAGCTTCCTTTGCCAGAGCATTCAACCTGGCCATCCCCGAGCTGCTGCAAATGGCCAACCGCGGGTTTTCCGGAGGCCTGAACCAGTTTGTAATACACGGGCAGTCATACACGGGAAACTACCCAGCGACGACCTGGCCCGGCAACGCGCCGTTCAGATACGTTGTCTCGGACCTTTGGAACAGCAAACGCCCCGATTGGGATAATGGGCTGGCCTACGCGCTTGATTATATGGCAAGGCTCCAATACGTTCAGCGGCAGGGAATTCCTCGCACCGATGTGGTCATCTACAACAAGCAGTCCGCTACAGACCCGTACTTGTCAATTGTTTACACTGCAAACGATCTTACACAAGGAGGTAGGTGAAGTTGGCTTAATCGGATTGTCCCCGTCTCAGCGTGCTCAATGTTATCGCCCCTGCTATCTTGGAGGGACATCCTCAGCTAATGACTGGTTGCGTAGGTTGGTCTTACAATTACCTCTCACCGGTTAACTTCAACCAGCCAGAGGTTTTCATCAATAACAGCATTCTCGCCCCGAGCGGTCCTGCATATAAGGCTATGGTGATTCTAGCCACGCACAACGTCACCCTTGAAGCAGTCGAGAAGTTGCAGTCGTTTGCGCAGCAAGGCTTGCCAATCATTGTTGCCGGTGGCACCCCAGGGTACTACCCAACCAGCAATGCGTCGACCAAAGCCGCTGTAGAGTCTGCTGTCTCGAAACTGCTGCTGTCAAACAACGTGCACCAAGTGGCCTCTGGCGGGGTTGCTGAAAAGCTTATGTCTCTGGGGTTGCGGCCAAACGTTGGCACCAGGACGAACGGAACGTGGCATACGACCTGGCGTACAGACTCCGAGGGCGGTGTTGACTATCTCTACGTCTTCTGTGACGGTCCACCTTCGTCGGGAGAACTGACGGTCAAGTCAACCAAAACGATTTACATTCTGAACGCCTGGACAGGAGTGCGCTCGCCGCTTCTAAACTACGCAATAGACGGTAACTATACAACCATCCCTGTTAGCCTTGCTGCCAACCAAACGCTAGTTCTTGCGTTTGAAGAGCAGCCTATCGAAGTCTTGGATTTGCCAGAGGTCCATGCCACAAAGCTGCCGTCGGACGTGCTCGGCTATGGCAATGACGAATCCGGCATGTATCTGCATGTCGCAGGACATTCAACTAGTCGGGCCAAATTCTCGTCCGGCAAAGAGATAATTCTCAACAGCACAGCGCCCGAGGCATTCGAGCTTCGAAACTGGAACCTTATTGCGGAGCACTGGGAGGCTCCAGAGGACATGTACCAGGCGTCTGTGGTTGCTGTAAAGAGAAATACCACCCACACTCTCGACAAGCTAGTCTCATGGACTGAGATAGAAGGCTTACAAAACACGTCAGGGGTAGGATATTACGTGGCCAACTTCACATGGCCGCAGTCACCAGGAAGTACAAGTGGGGCGTATGTCAGGTTTCCGGCAGCCTTGAACGCGATTGTCTTGCATGTCAACGGCCAGCGCACGCCGCCACTTGATTACGCAAACCCTATCATGGATATATCACCCTATCTTGTTAAGGGGCGGAACGAAATCACAGCGTCGGTGCCAAGTACGCTGTGGAACTACATTCGCAGTATTTGGGACAGTTTGGAAAATGGCGGCCTTGAGCCACTATTGCCGATTTTGCTTCCTAGAACAGCAAATGGGCTGGTTGGTACGGTACGGATCATTCCATTCCAAAAGATACGGGTTCAGTAATGTGTTGGTACTACCCAACAAGCATCACAGGACCAGGGTCGCCTCACAGGCGCTTGGCGGCTACTGTTGAAGTACTATGTAGGGCAATGCGCCTAACCCAGATGAAAGTGGGGCAATCTGGAGGAATCTGAAGCACATATTTAGGACGGATTCCGCTAGCTATATACGCAAAATTCGATGGCATGTGTAATTGGCATCTGACTAAAAATACCTATAAGTAGATAATGGGATTTTCCCAGATACACATGTTAAAGCACGCTAATTAAATAGGATATTGTTAAAGTAGTCAATGCGGCAGCCCAACCCAGACGAAAGTGGTGCAGTCTGAAAGATTTTAGATACACTTCGAGGACAGATCTCGCTAGCGACTCGGTTGTGTAACAGGCGGAAGACCGCTTGCGATGCTCAATGACGCCGTAGAAGGTGGACTAAGCGCAGATAACCGTCTGCTACGATCTTCGCCATTGGGACTTTTGCAATTTCCGTGGCCCTGTGAGTTGACTTTCTACCGCACTCGCGGATGAATTCTAATTTTGATGCCGAGGCAATCAGTTCTTGCGTCTCATTCTTCTATAACAACCATGCCATCCCAGTCCTGTCATCCTTACCATATCGCTCATCAGTCACTCTTGTACAGATAAATGCTTTCGACTTCAAGCCCCAGTTGTTCTGAACGCGCTTGAAGACCGTATTGACGTCGTAGTTGACCCAAACGAGCAAATGCTGTAAAACCAGTCTCTCGACATCGTCCGAGGGAATCTTATCCGACTGCGTTTCCAAAAGCCCTAGAAGAACGCCCATGAACTCCACATCTTCCTTTTAGAGCTCATTGTTTTGAGCCAGTCTGAAGTTGAGGATCTGCCGCCGTCACTGCCATCTGCTTTCAGGATGGCGTCGCAGCCAACTGCATAACGTGGTCATACACGTCGTTTGAAATTCCGCTTGTAACATGCAGGAAGTACGCGAGGCTTCTGCATAGACCTCATCTCCGCGCCGAGCTCGGCGGTATGAATGACGTCCGGGATGGGCAGTTCTTCAACAAGTTCCTGGGTTAGGAGCCTGGGCAGTCTGCTTGATTCGCAGAAGAGAAGTCCCGTATGCTTACAAACTAGGAAAGTATATCTGTTGAGGAGTTCCTGAGCTTCGTGTCTGTTTCCAGTCAAATCCTGTACGTTGTGTTGTGCTTTGTAATGCGGCTTTGCGCCACCGACAACATTGATGAGGTGCTCGATTCTTGTGGATTTGCAACTGATTGGTCGAAAGAGATCTGGTTCTCGGTAGGCAGGTTTGGTGAAAATGAATGAGCTTCGATGAAAGCGCATTTCCTTGTTCTCGCCTCGAAATTCATGTAACTTCACTTGGAGGCCTTAAATCCCAACCCGGCGTTTCATACTATAAACGCATTGTAGGCGGCCCTACTTGGCTCGACAAGTCAGACTGGTACATCGCCAATCATTTTGCAAGACATGGCTGCGAAAAGTCTAGGGCTGGCTGTATTTTAAGATCGTAACCAAAACGAGGAAACCAGCCTTGATGTGCTAAAGGACACTATCGGGTATAATTAACACAAATGCCTCCCAGATGCTCGCTATTAGTCCGTACAAAAACGCTGTCTTTAGTATGTAGAGTGACAAAGAAGAAATCATAACCGGGGACTAGTCGTCAGTAGTCAGCCGCAACCAAGAATTCCGCCTCAGTGTGACCTCAGGTTTCCCTTAACTTCCATTCGCCCGGTTTTAGCAATAAGTTTCTGAATCGTCACATGCTACCGACGCTCTGCGCCCGTTCTTTCTCAATGGTATCGATCGAGTGTGACCTGTCATTGGCCTTCTTTCCCCCAGGCTGGCTCTCAACCTCAACAACAACGGTAGTTACCGTCTCCATTTGAATGCCCTCCATATTCCCACCGCGTCTTCTCAAGGACTCTTGGCTGATACTTCGATGCGCGCCGCTGCGGTGACGGTCTCGTTTTGTGTCGCCCCCCCGGCGTCCCTTGCGGAACAACTTCCAAAGCCAGCCGCCGGTGCCCTCGTCAGAGGTAAGGTTATGCGGGGTACTCCCGGCGCCCTGGACCCAGACCATGTTTCCATATCGGCGGTTCGCGGGCGTGCGCATGAAAGCAAAGGTCTCGAGACCCGTCTCTTCATAGTCCGGCGATGCATTGAAGATGATGACGTGACGGGTGGTGGAGAAGAGGAGTACGTCGAGCCAGCCGTTGGATGCGATCATGGAGCCGGCGAGGCAGAAGTATTCCAGCGAAACCTGTTTCCCAGCCATTGTAATAACACGACCCAATGCCAAGGGTGCCGTGCAGAGGATATAGATGATGGGATATATGAGAAAGGCCGGATGGTGTCCAGCGTTGCTTGGAGTTGTTGCTCGTGGCTCCCCATGGGAGCTCTTTGGGGTCCTGACTGAGAACGAGTATGTGTGTGGCTGAGCCTACGGCCGCGGTTGCTCTTGGAAGTAGAAGTGGTAGTGTTATTAGAAGAGGATGGGAGTTGAAGAGATGGGTCGGTCCGGCGAATATGGTTGAAGATGAGGATGTAGAGGATGGCGGTGATGAAGAAGGACACGAACATCCACAGGTAGTGGAGGTAGAGACGCATTGCCTCGTAGCGGACATTAACCCAGCACTAGCTTGAAATCAGTTTACGATTGTTTTGACGGTTCAACAAGCAAGAACTTACCCAGGCAGCGGCGCGAACGTACAACCCGCCGTCAGCCGCCCCATTGTTTGTGATAATGATGCCGGCGACTGCAAGGGCGTAGATGAAGAACCACACGGAGCCGACCATTGTCCAAAAAGCCCATGTGGGCAGTTTATAGTCTCGCACAACTGATAGATACGTGTGGACGGCAATAGTGGTGATGAAGGCGCTGGACGCCAAGTCACCCGTTGAGATGAACCAGCCCTGCGCCCAGCACGTCGTACTCTCAACAACGATGGCATTCCTGCTCAACCACGACGCGTTGAGAAGGAAAGCGAGAGACTGCTGTATATCGGCCAGAAGCAGGTTGTAAATGAGCATAAGAAACTGGTTCGGCGCGTCCCTCTTTGTGCTGTTCTTTTTGCTGCCCGCGGAGTACATCGTCTCCGGAAGACCCATCTCCTCGGCCAAAACGGCGTCGGCGTTCGGCTCCTCCTCCATACGCTGTGGCCGCCCAGGTGTCGGCGCCAAGTACCATGCAGCCAGCCTGTACGTCAAGACGAAGAACAGAGCCGTCGTTGAGACGAAGGAGAGGAAGCCAAAGAAGGAGACGGCTGTGAGACCCCGATGGAGGACGTCGGGGAGCGGCGCAAGTGTTTGGCTTTGGGGATCCATGGCGGGCAACCGGCGGCGTTGGAGAGCCGGGTGGCGTTCGGAGTTGGAACAGTTTGGATGATTGGGGTCGCCGTCGAACGACGAGTTGTTACCGAGCCGTCATCCAATCCCCCTTGCCAACGAGCTTCCTTTGAAAAGTTGATTTCTTGGTGGCAACTGAAGTAGAGTTTGGGCAAATTGTCCAAAAGACGATGCAGGCAGTGGTTACAGGCGGGCGAGATGATAATAAATGGCCGACGATTGCCTTTGGCCTCGAAGGCGGGCCAGACCAGACTACGGAGCCAAGGTGACGATCGTCGAGACCCTGCCCCTGGCGAGCACTTAGTGTGAATTGTCAACAACCCCAACTTACAGGGAGGAGCAGTTCTGCAGATGACTGACTAAGGGAAGGGCCCATGTCGCCAAAGACCTCTTCCGTAGGAACGGACAAGACGAGAGAGAGATGGGAAATGCAAGAGTGGCCGTAGGCTCCACTTACTGTAAAGAGGACACATGGCCGGGGATCCGGGATTTTTTCCCATCATGGATGGATGGCTCCATTGCACTCGAGGGGCAAAAGGGGAAGTGAGGGGCGATGCTCCCGACCATCTGTATGGGGAACGAACAGCTGTGTAGCCGGTAGGTGACGTTTCATGAGATAATTAAGTTGCCAAGTTCAACTGCCAATTGTCCATCTGCAGCAAACTTTCCATGTTATCCGTACAGGCCGCACCAATGTCGACGCCAGAAGACAGACACGTTCCAGAAGACGCCTCAACGAATCTAGCAAAGATGTGTGCTCCGTTACAACGAAACAGCCGCGGCAGTCTACGCCCTCATTTCACTAGAGGCTGCGAGCCTGTGAAGAAGAATTTTAGACAGGGGCGCAAAGGCGAAAAGAGGAGGCGGCTGCCACGAGGGCTGGCTGAGCTAGAGCTTGATGAACCGGTGCTAAACAACTAGACCAAACCTTAGTTGAGCTCAACAGACATGGTCATTGGTGCCTTCGGAATTGGCTGCCAGGGGTGAAAACCGTATGGCCGCCCGGCATGATCACCGAGATGGCCATGATGAACTGCGCAGCACGAACTGAGGCGTCCCTGCGAGAATGGGGGGTTGCAAATGGCGCGATGCCGATGAGCTAGAACCGTCCCTGCGGAGTTGCGCATCGCTTTTTTTTTACGTCCCCTGCTGTCTGCGATGCGATGCTCGTCCACGGATACAAGTTTATCGTACTTCTTCAGCTCAGTTCCCACAGCCCACGTTGTGGACCCAGGCGCTAGGCTCAAGCTGGTCACCTTTAACGAGAGTCTTGCGCACTAAGCTCGACATCGGCGTCTGACGGCTCTTGGCTTCCACGCGAACGCTCCTCTAGATTGTTTCGAAAGGTGTTCTCCCCTCGTTAGCACGAGGGCAAATCTCGGTCGATGACCGTTGGCGCTAATGAGGAGGGAAAAACAAGCGACGAGATATCCGATTGCAGGCTTTCAACGTGGTGTTCAGGGACCCTCTCCGAGACGCTCAAACGTTGGGTCCGGCATTGGGAAGATGCCAGGCGATTGCCCGCCAGGGCACGTTGGTGGCGGCGCCACTACACGGAAGATCTCGCTGTCTCCCGGAATATCAGATTTGATCGACCTTCAGCGACTAGAGAAGGCCAAAAGGAAAGAAATCCGATCGAAAAGGAAAAGTTTGTGGTTTGTTTGTATGACGCCGCGCACTTTCCAATAACCCTCCACAGTCGTTGATATGAGACGCTGAAAACAGCTTTAGTTGAGACAAATTGTTGCGAAACAGCTCATCGGACCCGTGAACGCAATCAACTGTTCTCGACTCCGTGTCCGTCGGACAGACCGCATATCGCGGGCTTGGTAAGCGGAGTCACGACTCGCTGTCTGCTAGGCGAATAGCCCTGTACGGCCGTAGGAGACTCGTCTCCAGCCTTACATGCTTGGGGAGGAAAAGAACAGTTTTCGTGAGGTTGGTCGGGTCATGCATATTGCATTTTCCTCAAGCCCTGCAAATGTTCATGACTCCATGATCCAAGACCCTGGGAGACGATACCTACCAGCATCCAATCGCCCCGACGACTGATGGGAATGGAGAGGAGTGGGCCTCTCGCCTTGAGTGAGGTCCCAGATTGCGATTTGCTGCCATCGACCCTTGCGCAGCCCCTAGCAAGGGCACTTGCAGGGCAAAACGTCCAGGCTTAGGCTGTCGCAATAAAGCTAAGGCCTAGCTACGTTAGCTTCTCGCCTGTTAGCGTCCAGCCGCACTGCAGGGGACATATCCGATCAGCTGACAGCTCGCAGTGCTTTCTCAAACTGATCGTTGCAGCCTGGAGGGGCAAATGTTTTGGGGCACCAGGAAGGGAAAGGGAGCCTGCGTCAGCTTGGCAGCGCGAGTGTACCGATGCTGAAAAACATGGATGGCGGCAGCATCTCCCGGTGTAATGCGGCCGATCCGGATTTTTATCAGCTCGTGATCCAGGTAATTCATGGGTCCCACTTCGGGAGTTCGACTAACAAGAAGTGGTTTGGTTGAGAAGTGCTATACAAGGGTTGATTCTTTGGGTTGAAGTGGACAATCAAAATTTCCCTTTTTGCTCGTGTATTTGTTTTTAGTTACTTTGATTTACATTCATAGACTGCATTAGGCGGCTCACGCAGGCTGTTGCTCCGTGAAATATCCTATCTGCCCTACGAACGACGGCTCCAACATACCTCCAAACTCCCTTCACTCGGTCAGGCCGATAGCAGGGTGGCTGTTCAATAACCTCATACACGGTGGCGTATGATAGGTCATGAATACTTTAAGTCGTGCTCGAAACCACAATTATGGTAGTAGGGACTATTCAGGGTTTACTATTGAGATATACATGTTGAAAAGTGCACGTGAAACCAGTTGTGCCAGCGAGGATTTGATTGTACTCATAGTCCTTCCAACGATACGCTGAGTCAAGTAGTATTATCTTATTGTTACCGAAGGACCAAAACAACATCTGACGTCTTGGTAGGACATAACAATTTCGCACACTACTTGACCAAGTGAATTGATTCGTATATACAGATGAAAACCCTCGCGAGAATTTCTTTAAATCTTGAAAAGTTGCTGCGTTGTTTAAATCGTGTCAAGGATGTTCTAAGCTCCACCGAGTTTGACGAATAACTCCAAGTCTCACTGTACAGGCTTTATCTGCTACCTGAGGGCATTGATTTGCGCATCTAATTTCAGCCAGCAGAAGTAATGGTTCAGGAAGAAATTCTCGATGGACCTAGTTATGTCCCAAAAACAAGATAAGGAGAAAATGAGTTGTTCTCTACTGAACCATGGATACGGAAGATTCGCTTGTTTGAATTGAAAGTCCATTATCTGGAGAGCCTGCCGCTGTAATTTCTTATGTGATTCTTGGGCATACCACCTAAAATAAGATTCCTGCTTTGAAGAAAACCTTTTTTATTGTCATGTCTACCTTGAGCCATACCAATACACGCGCCGTGTGTCTTAAAAGATGCAGGTAATGGAATAGTAGATTTTACAAGAATACACTGGGAATCCCATTCCACTGAAACGGTCTCTTTCTTAGATCTGTCTCGTATGAATGCATGCCAATAACTTCCCTGGAAAGCACTCATCAAGCTGACCGGGTAGAGCTTCGTCTGATAATCGGCCATGATTGGGCTAGCTGACCATCAGCCTTAGGGAAGCTTCGCTTTGAGCTAAGTGAAAAAAATGGCTAGCCGCTCGTATTTGCAACCCGGACGAAAGCGTGTGTTCACCATAAGCCAGGTTAGAGTGCTGTGCAGTGATGAAAACTGAAAACCAGCGGACAGCCGGCTGCTGGATGCTAATGGATTGACCATACCACTGCAGCTGCCGTCATGCTCGTCAGAGTTTGGGTTCTCCCGAGCTAGAGTTTTGAATTCGGAAGAATCCAGAAATCCAGAATTCGGTTTCAGACACGTTCATTGGGCATTGTCTAAACAACAAACAAGGAAATTTTGTCCAGTGGAAGTTCTCGTCACCTTCTAAGCAACGGTGTGTTGTTGGCGTTCGAGCAAAAAGGCCAAGAATCCCGAGGGTCTCATCCCAGAATGCATTTTTGCTGCTTCTTCCCAGCTTCAAACCTTTCTCACTATTACAAGTCTGTGTTTCTCCTAAACCATGCAATACCTCCGGGTGGGTATATCAGTTAGGTGTGCCGAGTGCATCGTACGAGCAACCGAGTTGCCGATCTCCACAGCTCGTGGAAGCGGAAACTCCGCCCCAAAACTCACGATTCTTGTGCCACGGACCCCCTTCCATGTCGCATATTCCTGGGCAGTAGAAACACTTTGCATCACGCATTGAGATAGTGAGCAGAAAGCGTCGAGATTTCAAAACTCAGTTGGATCAGTTGCCTACGTGAGCACGTGCGAATAGCACGAGAGGCAACGGCGTGGTGCCGGATTATGTGCATAACACAAGTCTGCCAAACTGTAACATTGTAACGCTTCAGCCGACACAACTTGAAATAGACATGAGAGACTGCCATATTTCTTGCGCTTCTTACAGAAGCTAAGCAGACAGGTACCAGGGTAAAATATTCGGGTAATTTATCCTTAGGCACCGATGAACTAAACCCGGCTGAGTTGATACGAATGCCAACTGGGAACCCTATCTAGCCGCATCCCAGTGATCTAAGCCCCGGATTCTCATCCAGGTGTAGGCAATCGCTCCCCTCTTTTTAACCAATCGACTCAAATATGATAATTTTAAGGCAGTCTCTTGGAGTTTGACATATGTGGGCTAAGAAAATGGTCAACTGCTGCTCGCCCCTGACTTGAAGTGGTCGACAATATGACAGAAAGAGCAGGCAGATGTGCGCGCCGCCTCTAAAAGGAATTTGTCGCCCATCCACTCATATTTTGTAAAGATGCAACTATACTGTGATAAGGCCGAGACCGAATCGGGCGTTGGCGTCGACGGGCAATCCTCGTGAGGCTTTAAGGTTCTCCCTGTTGTGTGATTACGGGAACCCTGACAAGATCAGCTTTGTTCCGCCGGCAGGCACCGCTGGAAATCTCGCTGGTTTGTCTCGCACGGAACCTGCTAAGGCAGCAATACTGTCGGTTCTTATTGCTAGATGCACTCGCCGCGCCCACATTCATACGAAGTGCATTTGGTACTCTTTACATAAGTAGCTGTGCTTCTGATACATTTCTGATTAATGTCCCACATCCTAAGTAACTGGGCGTTCTATGGGTAGGAACCACGTCTTGAAATAGAAATAGCAGTAGTGACCTGGAACGCTCACGTAGTAAGCATGGACCACGGAAGGTCGTACGGCCAACGGTGACAACAAGTCTAAGCTGGTTGGGTAAAGATCTTCTTGTGCCCAGAGCGCTCGATCTCATTTTCGCGGAGTTAATGGGTCAAGCGACAGAAAGTAAAATGGAGAACTAATTCTGTTCGAACCTTTTTGGAATTGTCTAGACTAGGGGTTCGACCGAAGTGCATCGCACCCATCACTGAGTTTCTGCTAGGATGTTTACTACGTAAGCTTTTATTCCGCCTGAGAATGCATAATTGAGTCTTAACACTTTATCATTGGAGGTCGTCAATGGACAGCCATCAAGGACTGGCGTCCTCTACCATGGACTAGATGGCGTAAGACAAGTTCATCATGTTTTCATTCTTCATGTTTTATTGACATCTTTCAGTTGTGTTACTCATCTACTTGTCTTCTTTTGTTTTTGTTTTCGGGTCTTGGATTTTTCATCTTTTGTTCTTAGCCGAACTTCGTATGGACCCTTTGTCGTGCTCGGCGGTGGGAATATTGTGTCTCAGCGCATATGTTGCGATCAAAGTGAGTAATTGCGCTAATCCATATCAATGAAAACAGAACTGATACTATCCTAGGCAGTGGGTTCCTTCATATACACTAGGAGGCCAATTTTCAGTCTAATCTTTTTCGCAGCTTGTCTATCTCTTCATGGTTGATAAAGCGGTAAAAAAAAGAAGACAAGGCTTCGTATTTTGATTGACGGAAAGCTTACTTTGATGACAGCACATTATTCGCGGCACCACCAAACGCCGCCTTAAATCCAAGCTGTACGTATTCAACTCACTTTTAGTGCTAGGTATGTCCCTTTTCAATGCCTAGTAAGAGACTCATGTCCTGACTGCCTCTCATCAGGTATCTACGGTACCATCGCTACGCTCAACCTCATGTCGTCAGTATGATTTTGCTTATGTGATGATCTGTCGGAAATTGACGTGTGTATTGTTAGTCACGGAGCACATTACGAATATGATGAAGACAACTGCATAATCGGATTGGAAGGAGGCATTCTATTGCCAGTCATCTGTTTTGATGCAGTTGCCAACGTATACCTAACCTCACTATTCTTAGTGCCACTACTGAGTAACATCTTTCGACGTGTCGATACTTTGCCGTTTCAGTCTTCTGATACAAATTTAGACCTACATTCCATCCAGATATCTATGATGAAGCCTTGGACAATGAAAGATAACACAAGGCACCTTTCGCGAGTGCCACCAAATGTCAAGTTGCGAAGATTGGCGCTTCGCACCTTTGCAGGCGTCACTGTTACTCTTGTGATCAGTGTTGCGTATGAGCACCCTAATAACTGGCCTGCTGTCACTTTAACTTACCGATTTGACAGGAATCTCTCAGTGTTGATAGCTCTTAGGGGCGAGGTTGCTTGGCTATGCTTGACGTGCTGCAACACAGATAGTAAGTCGAACTGGCAAAGCGCTGCTTGTCATAATAAAAGCCTTGTATTAACCAAGATACTGATCCGTCTCCAGTTCTTTTCACAGCAGTCATCATCCACTGGATCAACTCCAGCGGCAAGACAACGCCGAAGCCCTCCATTGAGCTAGCGCAGCTTCCCGAAACCCTCCACCATTACCAGTGCCACCCAGAAAGAATACGTAGAATATGACCACGAAGAGGCCAAAAAAAACGATGAATGGTTTATGTTTTAACGTATGAAACAACATTTCATCGCTGATAAGGAAGCTAAAAACCACGATTCAGAGGGGTCAGGGCTCGTTGGGTAGCATTTCTTTCCTGTAAAGAGCAATTTGTGCATACCCCAGACCTCGTTATCGACATGGCTCTGGATTGCTGTTGCGGGTCCACGTCGAAAAGGCGTAAAACACATGTGGGAAAGTGGCTGAAAGTGACTTGGCAAAAATGTTGGATTTCGTGACGCCTTGATAATGTGTCACACGTGGTTGTGTCGTTAATATGTGATGTTTGTTGTCGGGAGATTTTGCGCTCTCCATTGAGAACTTGTGATGTGTTTTCGGCAGGAATATTTTACCCTTTCTGCCGGAGTAACTTCAAAGTATTCAAAAAAGATTTTCACAGTAAAAGGAGTACACTTTCGTATAGTCTGCCGCGTTTCCCTCGTGCATTGTTGAAGAAATTGGCAATATCAAATTGGCGCGGCAAGGCAAGGCACGAGGTAGAGGTCCGTCAAGCCACCTCGATGCTTTCGAAAGCGATTATCTGATTCCTTCCTTATATTTGCCTATGCGAACTTTTTGAAGGCCTCAAGGAGATCCTGCATTTGTGTAAGTGTTTAAGCAAGCGTTGGCTGTTTGAGAAGGTTGAATTCTGGAGTCTCCGGCAACTAGGGGCCTGTGTTGACTAGAACTGGGCTGCAGCGTAACTATTTGGCTCGTGCTCTTGGTATACTATTGATAACCTTGTTCTCCTTAAGGTGACCGCTAAGACACTATTACAGCAGGAAGATGGGTTCCCATGCCGCAAGCCGCCAACAAAAGACTCCCGTTTGCAATCAACACTATTTTCCACGCGACAGTGCATAGTGCTAAAAGTCAGATGTCTCGGGTCAAAATAGAAAATAAAAGACTATCCGAGCCTTCATTGCTGCATCTTTTGCGCCATGTATATTGGTCTCTGCCAGAAGAGCGTAGCGCCTATCTCGTCAGCTAATGCTTGAATGTTGCCAAGTGACTGACCCTGTCATTAGAATTTGCCTACAATTTGGTTCGCGGTGTTCAGGAATTTGAGAATACTAGAAGAAACCACTGACATGAGGGCTGCAGTCAATTCAACAGCTTATCCGTCGTGTAGTCAACTCTATTGCTTCGCAAAGTGTTCCCTGCACATACCGGCCATGTGATCAAGCAACGGTTATGCCGATGTTGCAGTCCTGTTTTCATTTTACGCAAGGATTTGCATATTATCCTAACTTAGTCGTCGAAAATGTCCCATCCTTATCCATGTCGTTATCTTTACACTGTCACCGCTGGTGTTCTGGCCGACTCGATTGTAGGGCTGGAGCTGCCGCAACATGCAACCATTACATTTGAGTTGCCGTGGTGTTCAATTGCTACCGTCGTCAAGCAGGAAACAAAATTAAGTTAAGCCTCTGACAGGGCTTTCTCACTAGGCTGTTCATGGTAAGAGTGATGCCTCGAAGTTCAGCATTCAATGGAATGTGGGGGGATGCACCAAGACACCCGAGAGCGAACGGTGCTGTGGCACAGTCTTTTACTCTGCCATGTCCGCTTGGTTCCGAACGGTCTAGACCTTTCAGGGTCGTTACTCCTCATCTCAGGTGGCCAACTCCTTGTCATCGGCTTTTGGAATGCAATTCAGCATCATCCTCTTGTGCACCTCGAGACCGGCTGATCCGAGTTTCGTTAATAGCACCAATGCAACTCCCCAAGCTTCCAGCTAAGGCCGCATACCTCCATCTCAGGAACCCGGCGAAACGCAATGCCCTCAGTCTCGAAGTTCTTGAGGATCTCCGCACACAGCTGTTCTCGCACCTTACGTCGCCAGCGACAGGCAGGACTTTGACTCTCCCTGCCTTCAAACCCTCCATCCTATCTGAACTCGAAACTGCAAGTCAGCATGCCGAATCTGGCTCAAACGGCTCATCGAACCACAGCTGGCTTGTCGATGCTACGGAATGGAAGCGTGTGCGGGAAGGTCTACCCAATGTGCTCGTCATCCGCAGCTCCGGCCCTGTCTTCTCATCAGGTCACGACTTGAAGCAGCTCGCATCGCTCCCCCACCTCGAAGTGAAGCGCACGTTTGCCCTTTGCGCCGAGATCATGTCCCTCATCCGGCACAGCCCGGCACCAGTTATCTGTCCCATTCAGGGCCTCGCAACAGCGGCCGGGCTTCAGCTCGCACTGTCGACGGACTATCCCATCGCTCTCTCCACCACCAGGTTTCAGCTGCCTGGTGCTAGCATCGGACTCCCGTGCACGAGCCCCGCCACCGCCGTCTCCCGTCGTCTTCCATCGGGTCAGGCGTACCGGCTTCTTCTTTCTGCAGAAGCGGTTACAGCGGACGAAATGCGGGGTGCCGTGGACGTAGTGCCTACTCCTGATCATGCAGAGTCCACGGACACGGCTGCCGCAGCTTTTGAGGGGCGTGTAGCAGAGGTGGTGGAGCGGCTGGCGGGGTCTGCGGGACAACCCATGGCTCTTGGGAAGTGGGCATATTGGACGCAGCTTGGCGTCAAGGGCGACAGTATTGACGGGGGAGGAGGCGATGGGTATGAGGACGCCGCAAGCTGGGCCGGCCGGGTCATGGCGTTGCACGCGCGAAGTGCTGATGCAAGAGAAGGCATGGCGGCTTTTACTGAGAAACGGAACCCAGCATGGCAGACATGATGACGCAGAGCTTGCCCGGCCCACACGGCCCCGCTGCGGCAGTTATCCCACCGTCGCGGTCCATCTAGCCCCGCTGGATGGAAAAATCTTAACAAAGGATCAAAAATAGGTGACAGACACAACCATCGCGACTCAAGAGATATCTATGACCAACGCGGGGCTCGAACCCGCAGCCTTCAGATTACCACTTAGTAGAAGTCTGACGCGCTACCATTGCGCCAGCCGGCCAGTTTCATTGAGTCAAGGTGCTGTCACACTCAGGTGATTGTGGAGATGTTCAAAACTGAGCACAAACGAATTGAAGCAGGCCGTCATCACACTCACAACTCATTATCCGCACCGTCGACAAGCCGGTTAGGTCATTGTTTTACTTTGCAGCAATGAAAGATGTCCATAAATATGAAATACCTCAGTTTACTTTCTGCCAAGCCAATGGTTTTGATACCTTTGTTTCTAACGTTTAACGAATATCACCAGAATTAAGTGCGCCGAACTAGGTTCTTGATTCTGCGTACCCTAAAAGCATGGTTTGTTGAGCGATCTTGCCCTTCCCAATCAACCGTTCGACCTTTTTTCGGTTTTTTATTTTTCATGTTTTCTTTTAGTTTTAAATTATTTTTCTACTATGTCATTTTCTTACACCCCACTGGCAGCATTGCCCTCCTCTAGTACTGAGGGCAGAGCCTGTTCCTTTCGATGCCCTGTCGAGTCATTCTGGCTGCGGTATTGCAGCTTCGAGAGCCCGTGGACAGTCCGCACAACAAAGGAGCTACCTTGTTATGGATCAAAACTTATTACATTTGCTTGTCGTTCTAACTTTTCGGCTTTGCTATAAGTTGGGCCAAGATACATGTTGGTGGATAAGCTCCATCGCCACGCGAGAACGACCTTAGCATATTACCTATCGACACCTTTCTAGCTGGGAAATAACCAGAACGCGCGGCTCGCAGCAAGAGCAGAAAGTTGGACAACTGAATAAGTCAATGACCTCACTGATCGTGGGTTACCATGGTCGCAAATATCTGCCTGGGCCCCTCGCGCCGGTCAGCACTAAATACATCTGCGGAGCGAACACAAGATAAGCCGAGATATGTGGTCATGCCACCCTGTCGACCAACACCACTATCAAAAGTGCCTCGTTAAATCCAAGACGAAAGCTGTTAACTACGGTGTCTACAGCTTTGTTGCGAACATGTTGGCCAACCCCAAAGTCTTCGGATTCACCAAGCCACTGAATCTGTTCTCAAATAGACATGTAGCTCACCGCGGCTAGTCACAAGCTCATAGCTCCGGTCATGAGGACTGCTGTTACATCACACGTCTCTCCTAGAGAGCTCTCACTTTCAGATGACAGACTATATTGGTCTTTTTCTTAGTCATCAGACGAGACTATGGTTCCCCCAAAGAAATAAACGTTCTACCTCACACAAACGTGTTTTTCAAAGAGATACTTTGTTACTATGGAACTAAGCATTGTAAAACCAAGATGGTGCAGCTAGTAATAGCTAAAGAGAATTACAACTCATTCATAATTCTTTTAAAAACACTCCTTTACCTCTGTTTTGTTCAGGCCCTCAACTTCGATACCCTCGGTTATTCTCATAACGTTCTTGACATCTCCAAAACCGATTTTTCTTTTCTCTCGCTTTGCCATGATGCCCGCAGTCTTAACGATGTTGCGGATGCGCCGACCATTCACCTCGATGTTAGAAAGAGCCTCAAAGTCGGCCTCTGACATGACAGAGCCGTTCTTCTCCAGGAACGTCTTCCAGATCAGCAAGCGGGATGGTTTGTCCAAGGCCGGGTAGTTGATGGTTAGATGTATGCGTGAGTAGATGGCCGCGTCAAGTGATCGTTCGCGGTTGGTAGTGAGGAACAAAAGTGAGGGATAGTACTCCAACTCCTTCAGGAAACCTGTGTCTCGTTATCAGCAAGTTGCAAAATAGTCGATAATGCTACAAGGTTGAGGATACTCACGGGACACCATTCTGTTGCGCTTCGAAGAAGCATCACTACGTTTCTCTAGGTACATGTCGCATTCATCGATGAGAAGCACCGCTCCCCACCGTGCTGCGAGACTAAAGGCAGTAGTAAAGTCCATTGAACGAGTGGAATCTCTAGGACGGGGGCTCTCAGGTTCCCCGTCATCTCTGTCGCGACGGTTTTCATCCTCGTCATAGTCGGCCAACTCCATCTTAAACAGCGGCGCCTGGATCTTCTCGGCAACTGTATTGTAGGTTAGTGAAGGAATCTATAGCGCAGAGTGTTAAAAAGGGAGATTTACCTGACTCGGCCGTAAGAGTTTTGCCCACCCCTGGATCGCCGGCAAGGAGTGCAACCAGCCCACCGCCTGAGCGAGTTCAGTAAAGGGCATGTCGCATTTGCGAGTTCTTATCGAACATACCTTTGCCATTTATCAGGTCATCGAATGCTTCCTTATCTCTTACCTGACTCTCAACGAAAGCCAGTATGAGCTCCTTGTATCCGTCGGGAAGCACCAAGCTCTCGAATGGCTTTGTGTTCCACTTGATGTCGCTGATTCGGTCAACCTCAAAATTCTCTGACCAAATATGTTAGTGGGGGATGGATGTTGATAAGGACGAGTCGGGTGCTTACTCCAAGTCTTCTCTTTGAGGTCATATCCGTCAACTGTAGAGTCCATCAGCTGCAGATGAAAATCCGTCAACCGCTTTCTCGCCTTTTCTAAGGCACTTTCGTGATAACCTCTCCGGGCTAAAGACATTACGATTAACCAAAAACCTCAACTCGTTTTGGAAATCACATCACATACTACTTTCCACAGAAATACTTCGGGTTCTTTGCATGCCCCTCTGAAGTGGATCTATAATGGGGTTTATGATGTTTACCGGGGAATGGTGGCGCGGTCTCCGAAACTGGCGCCGTCCGTATCGGGGCCTGGAATCCCACTCGTCCACAAACTCCTCAAGAGGTATGTGCACACCGTTTGCTGGTGGTGAGTCGATAGGAGATTGACTGATTAAAGACGTGGATATCGTAAACAGCCTGTCGTCCTCGTTCCTGATAGCTGCTGTGAGGTACTGTCGGCGATGGCTGCTGTCGATCATCACTCGCAACTCCATGGTTGTATCAAAGCCTGGGGAATGATACGCTTTGTAGTGTGTACCAGCTAGGCTCGCAAACTTACGTCCTCTCTCCGTTAGTTTTACTTGCATTGCTGCAAAGTCGCTCAGGTACTTGGCCGGGAATGTAGGCAAGCTGCTGATCAGGCAAGTTCCTCGAAATCTATCGATTGAGATTTCGTCGTAGACGGTACCAAAGTTTTGATTGACCCCGCTCCAGGTAATATAGGCAAGATTTAGATCGATCGCGTTTTCATCATGTTGCAAAAAACACGAGCTAAGTTGGTAGAATCGGTCTTGGCGGCCGCTCTTTGTGTAGATGAGCTCTCCAGGCGCAAACAAGGTCCATAGGTAGTTGAATGTGATGACTCCATGAGCGACAAGTTCTTTGCTAACGGCGAATGCGCCTGCTAGCTCACGTTTGACGATGCCTCTCAACATGACGAGTACTTTTTTGACTGTCGCGTCCTGCTCCTCCACGACAACCTCCTCAAATCGTTCCCAGCGCCAGAAAAATGGGTGAAAAGGTGCCAGGAAAGTAAGATACTTGATGTTGTGGACGATGCCATCTAAGGGCCGGAAAACGTCGATTAGGACCTTGCGAGTCGCTGCATGTCGGATCTCCACAGAGTGAATGGATACTACCGTGCCGCTTTGACTTGGGTTGACTCGACGTCGGATGACCAGAAGGTTGCCAACTTCATCTTCATCATCGACTTTGTTGAGTTCTGCGAGATCAACGTCATTGGGGCACTCAGTCATCCAGTTGATGCAGCACTGGCACTTCCTGGGGCCCTCGTAGAGATCCTGCACGATGGCTTCCTCGTCTTGTTGGTCGATTCCAACATCTTCTTCACCGCGGATAGCATCAGCCAGGTGCTCAATGACCGAGAAGTCCTCGTCATATTTTGAAATATCGCTAACATCGATTTCTGTAAACATTACGATGAACAAAGTTGAAGTTCCTGGCAATCGTTGGATGTTCAATGAAGGCCAGGGAAGTTCGAGACCTTATAAAATAGAGGAAGTAAGGCCCAGTCAGCGTTAAATGTCAAACGAGATATCGCAGGAGTTTTGAAGACCGATTCAGAGCCGCAGAAGGTCGCAGTAAAATTCCTGGGCAGGACTCGGCAGTTGCCTAGCTGTCATCATGAACTTGATTGGTGGTCTGTAGGGCTGTGATACGCCATTTAGGCAGCATCTGCAACTCGTCGGATAAAGCCGCCCAACCAAACGAGAAGTTGCAGTGCCTCATGAGTAAAAGGGCACTCAAAGATTTGTGCTAGTTCCTGGTCAGCATGACACCACCGCTGTTCTCACATGGGCAGATGCGGGGTCACTTCAGCTGGCAAGCATCACGGCAATGAGTCCCTTTTCTTATTTGAACAAAAGTCCAAACACTAGAGTTTACTGCAGCTTTACTCGGGCACAGTTTGTTAAGCAAACACTCCCCAAGTCAGAAGAAGGAACTAAAGAGGGTTTTACTGTGAGAACAAGTCCCAAGAAAGCGCTTGCCACACACAGTTGGCTAATTTGGTCCTGCGAATCACTGACATCACCAGATTCAATGACGCTCAGTAGCACCGGCCTTCACTTCCGTTTTCTCCAGGTCAGCCGACTGGGAAAGTCGATCGTTTGGTGATGCGCGGTTCAAAACCGCGCTCAAGCCAATCTCGTTGTTGATCTCCTCCATGCGCTCAAAGTCGGCAGCGGCAGCCCCCTCCGAGCCAAACACAAGGTCCTAAGCAAGATGTTAAACAAGTTGAGCACCGCGAAGATGTCATTACGACATCGATGGCATGGGAAAACATTGAAACCTACCATTTCTTCCAAAGATAACCGTTTAGTTTCAGGGACAAAGAACCAAATGAAGGCGGCTCCGAGATACGTCAAGAGACCAAACAAGATGTAAGTTCCATAGGTGATGCTTGTTAACATGTCGGGAGTAACTTGTCCCACGCTTTGTTGTGAGATGTTAGTACAAATATCTCAGATACTGATACTCTAAAAGTAGCAAGGTCTTACATGAAGTTGTTCCTGTGATCAAGTTGTCAGAAGCATCCAGAAACATTTGAGCGTGGTTGCACTTACATCCAGTTACTGGAAGCGCCAAGTGACACGCCGTACGGGCGGGTACTCAGAGGCCACACCTCGGCGATAATGATCCACGCACATGGACCCCAAGAATCTGTTGTTCCGTTAGTTCTTTTGATCTCAAGCTGCTTGATGTAGGGGTGGGAAGCGGCTAACATCCGAAGTGAACAACGAATAACCAGACCATACAGACAGCGGCCCAGCCAGCAGCGGGCTGCTCGTTGAAACGTTCAATATTCTTGGCAAGAATCACGGCAATGATAATATGACAAGTTCCCATGCCGATAGCTCCGATAGTGAGGACTGGCTTACGACCAACACGGTCGATCCAAAGAACTGCAGGGATGGTAGCAATGAACATAACAACGCCGACCACACCAGTGGCCAGCAAGCTCGTCGTTGTCTGGCTGAGGCCCAGTTGTTCAAAGATTTGGGGCGCGTAGTACAAAACCTATCGCATGAATTAGTCTATTTTCCTTTCGCGTTGTCCCTTGACGTGTCAAACGTCTTCATGCCACAAATGAAATCGAAACTACCCGGACGTTCACTACCCAACTTTGCGAAACCATCAAAGTGACAGTCAAAGAATTAATGTGCAAGTAAGAATACAGGAATTTTGAAAATGGAAGATCATCTGATAACTAAACAAAATCAGCAACTCACAGCATTGATTCCTGTCCACTGTTGGAAAAACCTGAAAATACTATTAGTTTCATGATACTAACGATTTAATTTTCAAGTCAAAACCAACATTGTGACAGTTGCCACAATAACTCTCTTAAACATGGCCCTGGTCTGGAAAAGGGCTTTGATAGCGACAAACTGAAGCTTGAAGGTGTTCCACGCAGTCTGTTCCTGAAGGTGAGGAAAGTGTTCGGCAGTGCTGCGCTTCTCGAATAGAGACTGGGCCTTGATCTCAAGGAATTCAAGCTCGATTAGTTCATGGTTGTCCGGAAGATCGCGAAGGTTGGCGAGGATCTTTCGAGCTTCCTCTTCGCGGCCGTGGTGAATCAGCCAACGGGGTGAGAAAGGCATCCAAATCATTCCAACGAAGAGGATGGCAGCAGGGCCTAACTGTAAACATATGGGTACCAGCCAAGCCGCATCAGACTGCGTCGCCTCTGTTGTGCCTCCGATATAGTTGCAGCCACTGTTCATGATGTCAGTACAGCAGCAGTTGCGTAGGAGCATGATGTCGGCTTCTAGAGTATATGGGCACAAAACATACTAACTGCATCGCCATTAGCTAGAACGTTCGAGGAGGCTGGGGAGATACTTGCTCAATCCAGAAGCTGATCATAATTCCGAAAGTAATGGCAAGTTGTTGCAAAGCCACGAGAGCGCCTCGGACCTCGCTACAGAAATAGTCAATATAAAGTAAGGGTTACTCTCTACCGGTTTAGGTTTGCTAGTGGCTTACGGTGGTGCGCATTCGGAGTTGTACAGGGGCACAATCATCGACAGGCTTCCGACGCCCATACCTCTTCACCAGGTCAGTATCCATTTCAGTGACAGGTGACGGCTTAAATGATTTCTCGCCTACGTGATGAAACGTCCTCCCAAGATGGACTCATGACCACCGGAAATGGACGTCACTTGCACAATAACGCCAAGGATAAAGACCCCGGTTGCAATGAGTACGCCATATTTGCGGGAGCAAACTTCCGCAATGAAGCCAGATAAAACAGCGCCGACCCAGGCGCCGAGCTCCAGAATGGCTGTTAACCATCCTTTTTGTGTCGGGTTCTTGGTATATCCGTCCATGTCTAGTCATAACAGGTTATATCAGTGAGTGACAGACTCGTGAATGAAATTTGTATGCAGCATCCGAGGATTGTTAAATAATCTTACGCTTCTCGAAAGATGGCATAGCCAGAATTCCGGAGAACATTCTGCGCATTAAATGTGAGCTTTCTATGACTTGAAGATTGAGGGTAACAGGCTTCGCACCCTTGATTGTAGCCATATAAAACACCTCCAATGCAAGCGAAAGCAGCGATGCGGGCAACCTTCCAATTCTTGACTAGAGCTCGAGCACCACTGGCGCCCATCAGCGCCTGGCGTCTCTGCAAAGCAGCATCGTAAGCTGCGTTGCCAGAAGTGTGGCCGCCCATAGTTGTCAAATTATCTTAGCCAGCACTTCCCTCAGAATGATATGTTGATTGTGCGTCGTAGTAATTCGAGATCCCCTCGATCAGGTGCGTGTCGAAAACTTGGAGGTTGACGGAGAAATGGCACAGGGACAGCAGTTTGCAAGCTTCGATGGGAAAGTCAGCACTTTTATTACCACCAAAAATCACTCTTACAGCACAGCGGCACGGATTAAGTAACATTCGAAGATCTCGACCACTTTCTAATGACAGAATTCCACGTAAAAGATCGGCCCTATTACTGGGATTCTGGCCCAGCATGAACAGGGACAGATACCGAGAACAAGGATAGAGACGGAGACTCTCGGCACCAAGCTCCCATTCATTCCCTGTGTACATTACCTCACGCGTGAAACAATGAAACTCGGTACATGAGGTTCTCCGCCCTGTAAGACCCTGGACTGTTACCCCGCGTGGGAACGGTTACCCAACCCCATGTTTTTTGTAGGTTCAATACCGGCAATAATTATTTAGCCTAAAGACGCATGCTCTGTAATCCCTCTTTTGCCAGTCTGGGGGGGTTTTCTGGCGCTTATCCTCCGCCGATTCTGGGCAGGTGATTGGGTTGGTTGTATCTGTTTCCACTAATGATGCATGCAGGCCAATCCAGTTGTTGAGATTTCACAAGTCGGATCCTTTTGATTCCTCTTGCATGCCACTGCCACCTTTATGGCTTGCTCAGCAGCCGATCTTTCGTTTCGCTGGCTCTGCAATTTTCGCCGCTCGCCGGGATTTAGGCCGATTTGCGAAGCATCCTATGATCCATTTATAATAGCCCCTCACTGGGCGACCACAGGTCTATTGTTGCAACATTGAAGTTGATAGTGGAGCCCGAGTGTGAAGGGCATTATACGTGTAGAAGGGGTTTTCTGTAGTTTTCGGGTGTGCATAAGGGATGCTGCTTTTTTTACCATGAAACTAGCGTAACGAGATTGAGAAAACTGTCTCACTGTTTGTTTGCAAATACATAGCACGCACCTTGCCTGTGTGAGGCCAACGACCCTTCATTAAGCAAGATTAACTTAGACATGTCCATCAATGTCGACGCACCAATAACCACTTACGTCATATCCTGGGACGGCCCTAGAGATCTACTTCGGTCAACCTTGCCAGCCCTAATTTACTCTAATTTTATTCTGTTGGTATAACAAGGGGATATCCCGTAAGGGTATTCGTACGAATCGAAAGGTCAGAAAGTGGTGATTGTATTGCTTGTGGTTGTTGTTGTGTTGACTATCTATCTAGGAGTGAGCTGGGTGAAGTGGGTGACATGGGAGGTGGGGCAGTCAGCGCGCCCGCATCTTCCCATCTCCCATTGCTCCACCATATTCGAAGAAGGCATGAACAGGGACAACTTGTGAAAATAGAAACCCGATACTCCCCAACTATGTCATGTAAAAGCTTTAAGCGCCACCAGCACGCAATTCGTTATGATCTTCTGCCGAACAACAAACCAAGGATTCGCTGGACCCAAGTTCTTGACCCCGTTTCAATCAGCTTCGTGCGAAGGAGCTCGCCAGAACGACGAGGATCATCACCAATCGGTTCCTGAATCCAATCGGTGGGGATCTGCGTGATGAAATCGTACCAGTAGTCCCCCATTAGTCGGTAGCCCGGGTTTGTCGGGTGGATGCCATCCCTTAGAGCATCCATGGGAAAAGTTGAGAAATCGACGGCGAGAACATGTTTTCCAGCATTCTGTCGCATTTGAGCGACGCCTGGGATCAAGGATCGAAATTGAGCAATGTTTCTCATTTGCATCTCATCGTGACAACCAATAATCATTCCCACAAGGACCGTGGCGTCAGGACAGTCCTTGACGATCCTATCGATGAGCTTACCGAGCCGATCTGCGGCCCCTTGTGGATCGTTGCCCTCCTTGGCTACATCTGGATTAGGATTCATGTCATTTGTACCGGCGTGGATGATTACAAGGTTGGGTCTCTGCGCGAGAGATGGGCCAACATGGTCAGATATGAACTTGATCGTCATGGCTGACCAAGCCGCCTGCCATCATGAATTCCTCGTCAGCTGAGTTGAGCACCAGAAAGGACAGCCATCACGACATGCTTACAAAGTAACCATCAGGCATCGTGCCGCCCATAGTCTCCGTACCAGCGAAAACGACTCGATCTTCTGAGTAACACGTTAATTTACAACTGAAAAAGGTGACACAGTACTTCAACCTACTCGCCAGGTCATCTCGAAGCTTGAGCCTGTATCCATTGCCATCCCCACCGTCTGAGTCACTGAGAAAGCCAACTGTGATTGAGTCGCCAACACCGAGGACGCGGAGTGATGTCCCAGGCTTGATGGCCTGCCCAGGTTTGGTATTCTTGAAACTGAGCGGAGCGTTGGGGCCCATCATGTCCCAAACTTGTGTCCTGTAGAATTTGGCTAGATATCCTTTGTCCGAGTGAAATGATAATTTAAAATGATGAAATTTCCTCAGGTGCACTACTATTGTGTGTAGTTGAATTGGCAGAGCTTATGGGAAATCCATTAGAACTGGATCTGGTCCGCACGGTGAACGTTAGACCATGTGACACCTGTTTCAGACGGAAATGTCCATCGCTGAACCCAATTTAAATATGGTTGGAACATGCAGCAAGAAGCTGAGGGGCTAAGCACGGGCTGGGTTTTTCCAGCCCGAAACCTCGAGCTTCTGAGGTTGCTCGTAGACTGGAATGTGGCAGTCTAAATTTTCAGGTACATCCTAGCAAAAGCCACGGCTATGGTATTCAATTCCTGTGTGTCGGCAGGAACTGTTTGCTTTGGAGGAGTCGGTCTGGCTGGATACTCGACCGTTTATTAGAATTCAAAGGGCTCTTTTGTGGCTGAGGTTTTAGTATGTAAGCATTGCCCCTCTGACTAGCCCAAGTCAGAGAGGCATCAAGACGATACGCATCGCGAAGAGAGTTATTAGCCGTTGCCAGAGAGTATGGCGAAGTATTTGTCATTCATCCGGCACTATCAACAGATATCTAATGCTCATGGGCAGCCCTATGAAAATGGTTCAGAACTTCCAAATCTCCAACGCTGGGTCCAGCCACACAGACCATTGTCGTATTGCAGTACGAAAATTCGCCTGGAAACTATCGTATTGCAATACGAATGACACTGCCACTCCACTGCAGAGCACCCCTGAATCGTAAGCATTTCCCGCGCATTCGAAGAATACAGAATATAAAAGATGAGAGAAACCTGTTAAGCTTCCTTGTCTTTGAGTTTGGCACAGTCAACAATCTTTCTCATCCTCAGATCCTTTGCCTTTCCCAATTTGCTCCTCAATCCGATTTTAGTAAATTGAGGCAAATCCACAGGCTGTTGCAGACGCCCACTCTCAACTGTCATCTACGAGTCACTACAGAATTTTGACCTGGGAGACCATGGTCAACGAGCTTGACAGCGGCGGACCCTTTGGTCCGGTTGTTAATGGAACTCAGATTGTCTTCTACCACTACCGACCGAGTGGAGGAGCAGGTTGGGCATTTCTTGTTCTATTTGCCATCGGTGTGCTAAGCCACATCGGTTATTTGTTCCGGCTCAGGGCGTGGCACTTCATTCCGTTCATTCTCGGTGGCATCGGTAGGTCTCGGCAAATTGTATCTCCTGGCCGTCGGGTTTCTAACAATTCATTCAAGGAGAAGCCTTTGGTTACTATGGACGCGCAAAAGCACACGAAGATCCTACTCAGGTCGGCCCTTTCATATTACAGAACCTACTGATTCTTGGATCCCCGCCCTTATTCGCCGCGACCATCTACATGAGTCTCGGTCGTATCATCACAGCTCTCGACCTCCGGCGCCACGTTTCCATAAGCCCTCGAATAATGGCCTTCTTTTACGTTGTCGTCGATGTTGGCTGCTTCGTTACACAAGTTTTCGGAGCCGTGATGCCGGCTTCTGGTGATCCAGATGCTATGAAGATGGCTAAAACCCTCATCATGGCTGGCCTAATCGCCCAGCTCGCCGTCATTACCCTTTTCTCACTATCTTGTTGGCATTCTTACCGTTGTGCTCAACAGGAAGCGGCCGAGCTCAACAAGACGGATGCGGGTATCAAGTGGAGGAAGTACTATTTTATTACATACGGCGTCGCCTCTTTAATGTTCATCAGAAGTTTGATAAGGGGCATTGAATATCTCCAAGGCGAGGACGGATTCATCATGAAGCACGAGGTATTCCTCTATATCTTTGACGGCGTCCCCATGGTTACAATCATGGCGTTGTATCTTTGGATTCACCCGGGAAGCCTGGTCCGCGATGCAAAACGCACCAAAGGCTACACTTGGCCTGATGAGTCTAACATTATGTTGGAAAGGCGATAGGTTCCGAAACATAGTTGTATTCATAGTTTTCATTTGTCTAGGCTGGTTAGAGTTCTCCCTAAGTGCAGGGCTTGCGCTTCACCGTGCAACTAATTCTACCATTGAATCGTTGTCATTGCTGCAAACCTTACGCGGCTAACGCCTCATCCGCATCTCGGCGATCATTTAATTCTTTCGTTCTAACCATTTCTCACTGGCTTTGAAAAGCTTATCAAACGAATCTGAGTGTTGAACGATGCGTTGATAACTGTCCTCGCTGAACCTCTTCGCGAGGAACAGAAACCCAACATAGACGCAATCGGTGTAGGAAACTAGGGCCTGGTTAGCAAGATGCTGAGATCACTGGGTAGCCAGAAGTGGTGGATTTTACATTTATCCCCAAGGAAAAAAGGTCCATTGGTCTTGTTCAACAGCGCTGCCGCCTTTTGCAGCGAGTCCTTGGCGTTGGCCCAAGCCAGTTCGCCACCCTGCGTCTTTTCAAGTTCGTCAAGCGTCATGCCGTATATCTTGGCACGAGTCTCCAAGAAATATTCCGCGCTTCGCTTACTCAATATATCTCGAGGTGCTAGTGGCAAGAGAACGGGACGCAAAGCATCAAATGTCTTCTTGACCAAATCATACACTTGCTGGAGCACCTCTGAGTTCAGTTGGAGAGACGGCTCAGGGTAGTCGACTTCAATACGTTCGATGATCTTAGCGCTGTTCATGACGTACGTCCCGTCGGGAAATTGCACGGTGGGACAGGTAAAGAGGGCAACCTGGCTGGGATCACCCTCAAGCCCTGTAGGCTTCAGCCTGGGCTCAATGTCGGGGTACTCGAGCCACTCTGTCTTGTAGTCGATGCCCTTGTGATTGAGAGCCAACCTGACTGGAACCTTACGTCAGTTGTCTGCCGGGCACATCTTGAATTACCGCATAACTAACTTTTCCAAGGATTCAAAGACCAGCAGGTGCTGTTTCGGTCGGGAATGTCGAATAAAGTCAGTTGCTGAGACATTTTGCATTGAACTTGGAATGTCAGCAGTAATGATTTGGCAAGAGGGTAAGAACGAGGATATCTGCCGATTTTTGTAAGTAAGAGGGGTAACACTGCAGGGGGTAGTCATGATACGGAAGCGGAGTAATTACAAATCTCGCAGAGAGACGATCCCGTGGCGACACGGACACAGCCCTCCGCGCATCCTGCTTACTACGCATCGAGGGGACAGCTGGGAAACTCGCTGAAGCAGAAGAGAACTTAGCACCGGTGAGAATTATGGACAGCTCGCTGATCTAATACTCATTCACATAAAACTTGAAATTAGGTAATCGATTTTTGCAGATGCAGTAATGAACAAAGTACATGTAAAGGCTTGCAGTCAAACAATTTTCGTGAACTATTATTAGTATCGTTTTCATTTCATGTGGGAAGCTTTTTCCTGAAATCACAATTTGACACACTCAATAACAGCCTTTGGGTTAGGTGGCTTTGTGTTAATTGAACGGCTATTGTGATAACGTATCCTACATTCTGATTCTCTCTTTCTTTCTTTCTCAACCATATATCACTCGGACTTCCGTCCTACTCGATATTTACAAGATGAGATCGACTTCATCAGCAGAAGCTTCTAGGTTATCTTCCGGAGAAAACTGCTGCGCCCACCCTATATCAGCTCCATTTTTGCGGTTGGAGTACGCCTGTTTTGCAGCCGCCGGTGTCAGCGTCTCCCTCGGCCGAGCTATGAGAAAATTTGGGATTTGGTCACTTACTTCCCAGCCAGTCGAATAGGAACCAACGAGGTATTGGTGCCGAGGCCCTCAGCCATCTTCCTTAGTGCCGTTCCGTCCTCCGGAATGACGCTGCCATCATAAATGATGCCCTATTTGTGCAGGGCCTTGAAAATCGCGGCATAAAGACCATCTCAGGTTACATTGCCAGATGCCGCCAAGTAGTAACCTCTTTTACCATAACCTGTTTTGTCTCCGTTGATAATGGAACACATGATCTGAAGGTACAAAGATGTGTTGTCAATGGCATGAGACACTGGCCAGGCCTGATGTCTCTTGAGCATAACCTGTGATCTACAGTCTCTCCGAACAATTACTCACTGGTCTTCCGGAGGTTATTTGATGAACTCGAGTGATTTCTCTCGTATTTCATTGACATATTGTACTTACAGACGATGTACGGCACAAAGATGTAAGATCGCACGCCATTGGCTTCGGCTTGTTCAATGATAGTCTTATATATCTCGAAGGGCTATAGGTCAATGATATATTCAAGCCTGTTTTTGTTTCCCAACTTGATTACTGACCATTTGCGTTGCATAATGCCGAAGTTGGCCTTTTGGGACTTCTGGATTTGATACAAGTTGGGTTCGGTGTCGAGCAATGGTTGATCTATTGGAGTCCCACCGTAACTTGAGAATATTTGGTTCCCGTTGTCTTGTGTATATAGCTAGTTCAGGTTTTATGTGTTATTCGCTCATGTCTTTATCACTTTGCTGTCGACTTACGCGGAGAAAATGAACTTCTTGCCAAATCTGCCGCATAACCTCCCAAAACGACTTGATGAAGTATTCTTGACCAACAGATTAGAAGACCCTAATCAAGTGAAAGGCAATGGTAATATGGTAATTTACAATAGCATTGTGGACTGCCCTCTCGTCTCTGGGAGAGAACGTCAGTGGCTCAACTCCGTATTGCCTTACAGCTTCTCCTTGGGCGTCTTTGCGAACTAGCGCATACAACTTGTCGTATCCAACGATACCAGCGCTGCCTTATCGTGCGAGTAGAGTACAACCAAGATGACCTGAAGCACAAGTGATGAGAATGTTGTACTTTCTACTGACCATAGCTCTCGAGCTTGGTTGCGAGTGATTGCTAAGTTTTCTAGGCCAATGATCACCGCACACCAAGGTAGTAATTTCAGCGCTAGAAATCTGCTTCCTAGGAGCCAACCATATTGGATAGGTCGACTTATTAGCAATACTTCGGATGATCCGAGGTATTTGCCAATTAGTCGCGGGGTTGCTCGCATTGTTGCTTCAAACGATTTACCAAACAGGATGCCGTTCGTAAGCAATCGAATGACTGCATCTTGACATGTTGGGGTAAGATAAGCAAAGTTCCGTTTGTAAGCTGGGCAAATCAGTCAGACCTCCTAGCCTGCATGTGATCATCGACAATTCGTGGTTTGACTGCACAAGTGACAACCGGCCAACGTTCAAGTCCGAGTAAAGCGATTCTTAGTATGGATCAAGGACACAGACCATTCTCATAGCGTTTTGCCGTTACACGTAGCTCTGAATTGAGCGGACTGGAGGATCCACAACTATTACGGATAACGTTCGCTTTAGGGTTTCGTGTGTCCCACAACCAGTGTTCGCTGCAGCAATAATGCACTTGGCGTCAGGGCATTTTCAACAAGTTGCATCTCAATATCCCCGATGGCACAATTGGCTAGCGCGTCAGACTGTTAATCTGGAGGTTGGTGGTTCGAGCCCACCTCGGGGAGATATGGCGGTTAAATTCCACTCTCGAATTGAGATCAAACCTTCATTTTTATTTTTGACTTGCTGAGGGAACGGAATGCTTGAGTGGCACAATCAAAATCCGTATGCGAAAGGACCTATTGAGCTTGTTATTTGTCTTTCTGTCACATCGTGTTCAGGCAGCCCTGGATTGTCTATTTAACTCCCCCACCAGATGATCATCGGGGTCTGAATTCATCCTCACCACCACTTAATCATGGAAATGAGCCAATATGCGCTTTTTAGAACAGATTGTGTACTTGGCGAAGCTGCACTGACAGGGATATTCAGTGAACCCAAGGACCATCAACGGGCGTGGAGACTCTTTTCGGCTGCCGTTGCGACCCTAATTAGCCAGGAACTAAACGACTTTGTGATATATACGAACCCCAATCTGGCAGGAGGATATCGAATATGCCAGGTACCCGACCATAACATGCATGTGAAGTCGTTTTTGGCAGTTAGCTGTGAGTCCGTGGCCCACTTCTTGGCAAATGCCACACACAGCCAGAACGTTGCAGCGTGCTATCCGGGTGCGCCAAGAGGCAATGGCAAACCCACATATGAGACTACGGCCTCGCACAGAAATTCCCACATGATTCTTGCGTCATTAAGACTCTTCAAATTCTACCCAAAATGCGTCTCCATCTATTGTTATGGGTAGTGGCCCTCGATATTACAGAAGCAAAAACATGGTCCAGATTGGGCAGAAAACATGACGACAACCAGAATACCATCCCGGAGACCAAAAAGTTTATTGTTGAAGCTGAGCCAGTAAGCTTGAACAAACTCATGAAAGAATGTGTTGTATGTACTGAAATGATACACTTGCAGGGCGCCGCACTTGACGACTTGTCACGAAAGATAGAGGCTACTGGCTCCAAAGTTCTCAAGTCTTTCGATAGCGATATCTTTTGGGGTCTCAGCGTTGAGTCTGACATTAACAATCTTGATACTCTGAAAAAGGTTGGTGAGGTCGTTGAAGCTTGGCCCGTAAAAACCTATAGACTTGCACCTGTGATACATCAAGCATCGTTCAGTGACGACGCCACGGCAAAGAACTGGTCTATCCACTACTCGACCGGAGTAGACAAACTTCACGAAGTCGGTGTTTTGGGCAAAGGCGTGAAAATTGCTGTCATTGACTCAGGAGTTGACTACCATCATTCTGCTGTAAGTTGTCTTCTTGAAGCTGAGCACTGCCTTGCAAAATTGGTTGACAACCTCAGCTCGGTGGTGGTTTTGGACCCGGGTTCACTGTTTCAGGAGGCTATGATCTAGTTGGCGAAGGTATATGAACCAGAACGACGCAATTTCACTTGAAATGTCTTTGAGGCCTAATGTCTGTTACAGAGTATGATGGATCCAATGAGAAAGCCCCCGATGGGGATCCTTTGGACTCACTTGGACATGGCACTCATGTTGCCGGTATCATTGCCGGAAAGAGCGACTTGTAAGTCAACCTTGAACCCCTAGCATGGACAGGTTCATGGACCGTTAGCTGATTGAACAAAATCCCACAGCTACGTCGGTGTTGCCCCGGAGGCCGAAATTCTTGCATTTAAAGTCTTCGGCGCTGTAAGAACTTGAAGGTTGTAATCCATAGCACATATGCTGATTTTCGTAGTTGGAGGGTACTGATGAAGACACCTTGATTGAAGCGACCATCATGGCGTACGAATCCGGTGTAAGTCAACCCAAAGCTGTCAAAGGCTCGTTTTACTCATTTTTTTTTTCTTTTCCAGGCAGACATCATCACTGCAAGTATCGGTCGTGCGAACGGCTTCTCAGACGGGCCCTGGGCTACTGTGGCATCCAGAATCGTCGAGCAAGGAGTGATCATTACCATTGCAGCCGGTAATGATGGAGATGAGGGCTCTTTTTATGCGAGCAGCGGATCGTCCGGTAAGGAAGTTCTTGCTGTCGCTTCTGTTGACACCAGTCGTGTTCCCGCCAAGCCATGGCATGCAACGTTCGATCTCGACGGCGTGGCCAACACTACTCAGCTTGCATACATACCTCCAGTCAATAGGGGCCTTTGGAATATCACCGGCCTACCGATTCTGCCTTTAGCTTATGACACAACTGACCCAGCAGAGGCATGCAGCCCACTACCGGACACGACGCCAGACCTCTCGGACGTAATTGTGCTAATTCGAAGAGGGACCTGCACACCTTATGTGAAACAGACTAACCTTGAGAAGTTTGGCGCTCGATACATTCTCTTTTACAACGATGAATACCGCCCATATGAGCTGGTTGCGAACTCGGCCTACAAGTCTCAGATCGCGCTCATCGATGCCAAGGCCGGCGCAGCCATCATCGAAACCGTGAAAGCAGGAGGCAACGTTACTGCGGACTTCACCATACCGGCGGAGAGCGACTGGGCTGTTGGATTTTTCGACGCCGCCGGTGGAATCCCTTCGCAGTATACCAGCTGGGGCGGGACGTATGACTTAGAGCTCAAACCCGACATTGCCGCACCTGGTGCCAACATATACAGTACCTATCTGGACGGCACTTATAAGGTACTCAGTGGAACTTCCATGGCAACCCCCTATGTTGCTGGCGTGGTAGCTCTTTACATCAGCAAGCATGGAGGCCGCTCTGTGCACGGAAAAGAATTTGCCAAGAATCTCTCAAGACGCATTATCTCTAGTGGAGAAAGTCTTCCGTGGCAGATTTTCGAGCCTCAGGGCCTTCCTACAGACTTCGGATATTTTGCGCCCATTACGCAAGTAGGAAATGGTCTCTTAAACGCAACAAAGCTCTTGGAGTATGACACATCACTGTTGTTCGAGAAGTTTGCACTCAACGACACTGAATCATTCAATCGGTACCACAAAGTTGAGATCACGAACAATGGTGCCGAAACGGTAACGTACAATTTCACATTAGAGCCCGCAGGTGGTTTCATGGCTCAAGGAAGAACTTCTGGGCTTCTTGCAGATATCCTCGACGTGAAGCCTATCAGCATCCTGCCGGCTGTCACCTTTCCTTCGGGTGTCTTCCGAGTCAGCCCTGGTGAGACTAAGCAGGCCCAGTAAGTCCCGAACATAGCTGTTGATGCATTTGGACACTTGAGTTCTGACTGTTTAGATTCAACTTCACGCCACCGATAATTGGCGATGAGGCAAAACTGCCGATCTACAGCGGCAAAATTGTAATTACAGGAAGCAACGGCGAAACGGTTGCCATTCCTTATATGGGTATGAGATTAGTTTCTGCTTGTGGCTCTTATTCCCAGCTACTGAATCTTTTTTAGGTGCGGCTTTCGACCTGAAAATGCAAATGAGAGGCAAAATGTTCCCCAGAATTATCCCTTGCAGAGATCGGGTCCAGGCGGGCAAGGAATTGATGCGTATCATACGTAAGTATTCACATACGAGGCAGCACTCTGGATTTAGAGACAAGTAACAGAGTTTTTCAGGTATGCTTTCAACACAAGTCGCGCAGCGCAAGATTTTCCAAAAGTCCATGCACAGCTCAAATGGGGAACGAAGGAGTTTCGATGGGATGTAAGTGATATTGAAAAACTTCGCTATCCTCCGAACCCTTTCGAATGCGGCTTCTGACTGTCTCGCAGATTTTCACGGCAGACTATAATGAATCGGACTGGAGTTATCCTCCTGTTGTGGGAGAAAACGGCTACATCGGGGCGGCCACGTCCTCAACATATGCCGCCAGATTCATAAATTTTGATCCCGCAACGATGGACAAAGAAAAGATTTCGCCTTTTCCGATGCGGGGGATTGAGCGTACAACATCGTGGAGTGAATTAACGGATCGCTTCTGGTGGCTGGGCAAGTTAGCGAATGGAAGCTACATAACCCCTGGCAACTACACGTAAGTCCAGTGCGATACAGTTTGCATGCAAGTAGCTATTGGAACTAAAAGCTGATGAACTGGCGCACAGGATGCGGTTTGCTGCGCTTGTACCCTTGAGCAATCCGGAGCACTCTGAAAATTGGGATATTTGGAAAACTCCTGGAATCACAATCCTGCCTTATACTCCATGATGCACCACGAAGCTGAGGTTCAAGGACTCGAGCATTCACAGAGGTTTCGTGTTGTTGGAATTTCAAAGCGGAAGTGTACATCCGGGGAGTAAAAGGAGACAGTTTTCATCTTAGACAATCGTAAAGTCCTTGAAAAAAGCGTATCCTTCTGGGTGTCGTAAAGCGTACTTTCTTCCTTCATCATTGACTCCCACCTGTCCAGGTTCAAGGTCTCCCTCCACCTCGTCGATCCGAACCATCAGTTGACCGTCCATAGCATCGTGTACATAGCAATCTCCAATCAAATGAAAGCATTCTTCTCCGTTACTTGCAGTCTCTTCCCGGGACTTGCGTAGGACAAATGGCGTCCTAAAACCCTCGAACAAAACCACATAGTCTTCTGTCTCTGCGTTCCACGGCACAGTGCCCATGAAGTAGTCAGTCAAAGTTTTGGTGCCATAAAACTTCTTCGAGGGTTTTCTTTCTTTTTCGCGGCGTCTTGGACCAAGTCATCTTCTGTTTTAGGGCCTCTGGTGCCCATGGCGGCCCATCTTCGCCCCCGCTGAGCTTCTTGAAATGGCACAGTGAAAGGCACCATGCGCTTTTGTAGGTCAGCTTCGACCTCTTCATCGAAGTCAAGCAGCCACTGAAAGATTCCTGTCTGGTGAAGTCGGATTCCTGGTTCTCCAAGATCTTCTTCTGATTCCGGGCCGCGGGCGTAGAAACGTCGAAAAGCATCTACTCCGGCGAAGAAATCATCTGACGGTAATGGAGGTGATGGAAACGTAGCTGATTCCTTGCACCTCTCAATTGTAGAATCCGATTCCGGAGGTTTCTCTGTGCTCTTCAGAAAACCTCTTCTCCCAAGTCGTTCTTTCTGCCAGGAACAGTCGACAGCCAAAGTGCGGACCAACGCATTGTCAAACCCCTCTGCAATGTAGCGTTGTTTGAGCGCTTCTTCGGCAGCACAAGCTAAAAATGTAAGAATGAAGTTTTTCGCATCCTCATCGTTGAAAGGCGGAATTTCCACTTCTGGGGCATTCTCGAAGCTGTTGAATGGTAGCAAAGAGCTGTCATGTGAATAATATCTCCAAGCAGGTCCTGGTAAGTTGATTCGAGCGAGGATCGTTCCTCGCACTACCAATTTGGGATTGCTGTCTGAACTCAGAAGAGATATCTTGGTAGAGGTGCCGGGCAAGCAGTCGTACAAATGCACCGGCAGCGTTGAGCGTGACTGCATGGTCCAGTCGGGCGCCCAAGAGGGAGGCCCTGGACATCTTGGTCTATGCCCGCGTGGTGCAACAAGTTTGCAGTATGGCCAAGCTCTACCATCTGAGCAGCCACATCGGTGAAAACCTTGGCTGGAGTATTTTTCCAGGTGTAGTCGGGAATGATCGAGCGGGCAACAGAGTCGTTAGTGAGGCCGAGAACCCCATAAATCTTGTCTCGCGGATCACTAGCTAGGTTGTTTCTAGTTAAGCACAATAATTCGAGAAGGCTGGATGATTGTAGTGCTGCTTTGCCGAGGCTCTCGTCGGTACCTTCACTAACATGATCGACGACGTTGTCTTCATCGCTCGCCCTGATATCTGATGGCTTTTTGTTGTCTTCCTGGATACTTTTTGGCAATGAGATCAATGCTTTACGCCGATCTCGCAGAATCTTGAAAGAACTAACGGGACTGAGATGCAATATTGCGTTGAACTTGTCCGCGTATGCCCCAATCCGAAGCGGCCGCGGAAGGCCATGCTGTTTTGCAAGGTCCCAGAATTCTGTAATTGCATCCAAGCTGATTGCACTTGAACCATGAAGAACCACAACCTTTGCTCCAAGGACCACCTCCTGCAGCACCCAGGTACGGAAATACCAGTCAGTAGTCCAGAATTGCACTAAATTGTCCCACACTTGGCGTCCGCTTTCCGTGTCCGGGTCGGGAAGGCTCGTTTCTTTCCATTGCAAGTCGGACAAAATTTTCTCTCTTCGTTGATCATCCCAAATTCGCGTTAGGTACGTCATGATGCTAATAGCACCCTGGACATTTGTGGGCTCGTAGGCGTCATCCACGGATGCAGAAGCGATGTCAGACAAGCCATTATGTTTCCTTGAGTCGGTATGGACCTTCTCTTTGACGGGAATCTCGGTACTGAAGCTCATCATGTCTTGCATACCGAGATTCCCCAAACGGTCTTCTAGAACCGTCATTTCGGCATCCGAGTCCTCAGGCTCAGTACACCCGTAGGAGTAATGGCCCGGGTGGGCAAGCACCATTGCGGCTTTTTGGTAGATGTTTCCCATAAGCAGGACCTGTTCACTGCGCTCGACAATATTCTCTTGGTTGATGCAAATGCCGTCTGCCCAAAGCCAAGTTTTGGGATGCCTGTTGAAGCACGTTTGCAACGCATGGAAAAGGTTTTGTGTTACCGAAATCATCTGCCCGTTGCAGTTGACTCTCATGAAACGTTCCGGGTCTCCCCATACATATGAAAGACAAAAGTAGGGCGGTGTATCGTCAAGGCTGAACGTCTCCAATTGAAGATGACGGGTGATACCATGCTCATCTGGGGGCGCAAGTTTTAGTAGTCGAAATTGTCGAAGTTCCGGGGCCAGAGGCATATAGTCGAAGGGTGTTTCTGTATTCTCAAAAACAACACGCGGTGTTTCCCGACCTTCATCATTCATGGGGTCGTCCTTCTCATTTGGCCCTCGCGTATCGTCCAGCTTGCCGGCGTAAGACAGTTTGGCATTTTTATCGGTCTCGGCCTTCCATGGCGTTGTTTGAAGAGACACTGTTGTAGGGTCAAAGCCATTCTTTCGGGCAAGATATAGCTTTAAAGCGTCGGTTGAGCCAGAAGAAAGCTGATCAAGCGCAATCTGAAGCTCGTAGCCGTCCGAGTCATCGAGCACCTCTTCAACAGGGGACTGAGGCTGTGGCATGTTGATGTTTACAAAGTTAATGGTTTCGGATACTTCTTCGAACTTTGAGGTTGTGTTATTGCTCTGGACTTCCTTTCCTATAACTGAGGCTGAAGGTTATCAGATCTTTTTGTTGAGACAACTTAGGCATCAATGTTTGGGTGTGGAGGATGCTGACAGTGGCGTTCGCAAGGACAACGAATCATCGTTGGGCATTTTAAAAACAGGTAAGCAAGCAGTGGGGGGGTTGACCTCGTGAGCAAATCAAGCATATCACGTAAGCCGCTGCTTTCTCTCCCTTCGACTAGTATCTGATAGTTGATCACACATGAAAATGTAGAAACACGGATGGTGATTCGAGTATAAATCAACAAGTTGCCCTCTGTATCTATCCCATCTGCACGCTAATTAGCAGACAGAGTACTATGGCGGAGAGTTTCTCTACGGGGTAAAGTAACTGAGGCCATGAAGCTCAGAAAACGACGAGTAAAAATAGGATTGCTTCCGCTTTTGAGAAATGCGATAAGAAGCCGAATAGCCCTCAAGCAGAGTTTTCTCGATCACCAAATTTGGTACGTGATTGGGCTTGGGCTTGTATCTTTACAGTTCTTAGAAATCCCGATTCTCGACATGATTGAGCTAGAGGGTCTGGTCAGGAAGTACGAGAGCGCTCGTTGCATAATCTCTGTCGTTAAAAGTCTAGCCCACCATTCTGCCGCCAATGAGCGCGCCTATGTAAGAAAGTCATCGCGTTGCATGCAAGTCGGCGTAAAAATCCTATCTTGAAGGTCTGTTTTCGATGGTTGGTGCTGGCTGTGCAATTTTACCAACTGGCACTGTGCTTGCTGCAAAGAGGGTTTCTGTAGATGAACGCATAAGCAATGGATCGCTAACTTCCATCTACAAAGCTCTGGCACGGATAACGGATCGTCTCGGCTCATCCACTCATGATAAGAGTCTCATTGTGCCACTAGTCGGGTCTTCGACAAGTCTGCGCTACATGCTTGGCGACCTTTTGTGCAGCTAGGCAATGGTTTTCCGGTTCTCCCGAGTACCGACCCCAGCAGCATATCTTCTCGGATAATCAGGAATACGCAATGGTTTCACCATGACTAAGGCAAGTGAGAAAGAAGAAAAGAACCAGACCGCGCAACGGCGTTGACGACATGACGGGGTGAAGGACCAAGACTGCGACTTTAATAGAGCTTGGCTCTTGGCGGACCCGAAGTTCCCCTCACCTCCACCGTCGACCTTCCCGATCCGACTTTCGGTTCGTGGGTTTGCCCCAACTGACGACGGCCGATTGGGTGCCAATGTCTCGGCGGCCTGGGATGAGGCATGCAAATTATCGTGTTTCCTGGATCTGCAATGACACTTTTTTGTCGCCGCGGTTGACCGTAACGCCCAAATATCTGATTGGAAAAGTGACAGCTGGGTCTGATAGAAATGCCGCGTAAATAAAAAGCTGACCTAGCCCGTTCCCAGCTTGCCCCTCTTGGCCTGCTATTTTTTTCTTTCCTCTTTTTTTTTTTGATCACCTTCCGCTGTCTTATTGTCAATTTACAAGCAGCCATGAAGTTCTCCAAGTCTGCCGCGGCTTTACTGTCGCTGGCCTCAAGTACCGCTGCCACAAACACAACCTGCAGGCCCAAGATTGACTCCGAGAAGCTCCAGGCGGACCTCACGACCGAGAAGTAAGATACAACTGTGACGCCGAGAACGACTCCAATTGACTGACATGTTTCTATGAAATAGTTTGATGGCCAACCTGGAAGCCCTCAATGAGATTGCATTTGCCAACGGGGGAAACAGAGCTTTCGGCCTTCCTGGGTACGCTGCGTCAGTTGACTATGTCTGGGATCGCGTCTCCAAGATCCCAGCTACCAAGGCTTGGAAACAAGATTTCCCCGCCACCTTCGGTCAAGTCGTCTCGATCGACTTCAACATTGATGGAGAGTCAATCTACGTCTTTGGCTTGACCTACTCCCCCTCCACCAGCGACGAGGGTATCACTGCTGAGATTGTCCTTGGACCCGAGGGAGCTGCCGGCTGTGATACCGCAAACTACGAGGGCTTGGACGTTCAAGATAAAATCGTGCTCGTCCAGCGCTTCCGATGCCCGACTGGCGGTACTCTTGCCGGCAGAGTCCGACCTGCCGCCGCTGCTGGTGCTGCCGCTGTCATTGTCTATCATGACGTGACGACCAACGCGACGGCTGGCTCATTAAGTGCGCCTGACCCGGAGGGCTTCGTCCCCGCCGGGTTTATCAACCTTTCTGACGGCCTGAAAATCAAGGAGCGTCTCGATGGGGGTGAAACTGTCGAGGCTCACTTCCAGCAGACCCAGGTCGTCGAGGAGCGCATCACTCAGAACGTATTTGTTGAGACTGAAGAGGGTGACCCTCACAACGTTATTATGGTAATAGTGTACATGATTCACCCGGCTTGGTACAAATTACTGATATCTTTCAGCTCGGTGCCCACTTGGACAGTGTCCAAGCTGGACCTGGTATCAATGACGACGGTAAGTGGCATCCGAAAATGGAGATTAGAAAGCAGACTAATAGGCTTCAGGATCCGGCACTAGCTTGCTTCTCGAACTTTTCCTCGCCTTGACAAAGTACCGAACTAAGAACAAGGTCCGCTTCGCCTGGTGGGGTGCTGAGGAGAACGGTCTGCTCGGCTCCAAATACTATTGCTCCAGCCTGCCTGCCTCTGATGTCGATGACCTACTCGTCTACCTCAACTTCGACATGGTTGCTAAGGGTTTCTTTGGTGTTGCCGACACTGACGGAAGCACCCATGGAAGCTCTGGGCCCGCGGGATCAGACGTTGTTGAGCACATCTACGAAGCCTACTTCGAGAGCCAGGGTCTCGAAGTGACTCCCGCTGTCCTTACCAACGGCAGTGACTATGCTTCATTCTGGCAAATACTCCACAAGCCCTTTGGTTTCCTGCACACCGGTACCGCGGTTGCTCAAGATCCTTGCTACCACCAGGCTTGCGACACCATCGACAACCCTGACCCTAACACAATCACCGTTAATGCTAGGGTAAGCTTTCTGTTCAATCACAAGTCAATGAAGTTGTTAGTGGGCGACATAATTGACAAATATCGCAGGCTGCGGCTCACATCTTAACTGTTCTATCGCTAAATGGAACCGAGCTCATTCCCAAGACTCTTGTCAACGCCACCATGCTGACGCACCTACAGTCAAGAAGCTTCGAACCTGATGTCATCCAAATTGAGGAGCTCGAGGCTCTTGGCGAGAGGCACCTTGGATGCGGACACGATATCTAGTAGTAGATGTGGACTTTCATAGGAAGCGCGACCTATCTTGCAATCACTGCGCATCTGCTAGTCTTTACTGGGCAATATGCAGAAGGGGCCAAACTAAAAACGGAAGGCTAGGCGTACAAAAAGTTTCTGAATGAAAAACATAGATCTATCAACTGCTAAGTTCGGTACCATACGCGGAAGTCACAATGTGAATTCTAGTCAAGACTAGAGACGATTATGGGAGCCATTTGTGAGCCTGTCAGGCGAAGTGCGACAGGTTTGATATTGCCTTGAAACTGAAAATCCTCCAAGATCTTCGGGTTAAGCCTGTTACATGGATTGTTGCTGTGTGAGAAGATTGAGTTGAATAGGCTTGGTCATTCGAACGTTGAAAGCATGTAACGCATATCTACAGCGTCTGATACTCGGTTTGCAAAGCGGAACGCACGTTGAGGATTCCCAAGATTGCTGCCACAATACCCCCTACCCCTAAGTGCTTCTTGTAGCTACAATTAGTACACATGTCAGCGAATGCTGCACAACCCCACCTCCGCATTAGACAGCTCATCAAAGGACACTGCACAGCCCTACTGGGGATCTCTAGATGTAAGCCTTATTATTTTAGTAGATCGGTGACAGCGTTGGTCCAATTGTATCTTCGTACATCATCGAGTTATCCTCGGAGATTGTAGCTCTCCGTCCGCTACCAATGAAGTAAAGCTTTTAGAGATTGTAGCTCGGCAAGGCCGTCAACTAAGCATGCTACGCCATTCCGCCGTGGAACTTTTGGCACATTAGCGCATCGGGTGGACGCTATTGCCTCTGTGTTTGAGACCCAGGAGGCAATTCCATGAAGCATATGCAGGTGGTTGGTGCGGGCCGTGATCTAAAAATTGCCCACCATGCGTTCCAACGTCTGAATGATCAAGAGAGCCAATGACAATCGCAGTTGAGACTATACGAGCTGCCTTTTGTGATTGGTTGTGTTTCAATCCAGCCAATAGAAGCTATGCTGACGGTAAATTCAATCTCAACCCCTGGAACCGACGTGCAGAGCCAAGAAACCGTTATATTTGATGCCGCCGGGGGTCTCCCTCATCCCCCCGACGGACTCACCAGGCAGCATCTTGGACGTTAGCAAATGTTAAACGCAGAGATTTCCGTTGTCTGTAAACAATCACCTTTCTTCAACTCGCACGACCAAGAAGTTGACGCGATAAATCGACCCAAAAATCCCGTTCGTCGAGTTGAAGCCAATTGTTGAATGTCGTAAGTGCGAGGTTTCGCTCGAACAGTATACACAAAGAAATCACCATCGCGGAACTCGACGCATGACCAATCAGTCACACTGGGACGGCCAGCCAATCATGGACGGCACATCGTATTTTCAAGACACGCAAAAGATCTACCAAACGTCAACCAATGCTGCAGCACGACACCAAAGCCGCGGTCTCCCGCTGCTTCCACGCCCGGGTACTACGCTTGCTGCCAATCAAGCCATCGAGCTCGCATTGAGAGACCCAAACGACGCTCCTCTTCCCAGACGGAAGCGGGCTAGCAAGCCAAAGGTCCGATCCGGGTGCCTGACATGCAAGATCCGGCGGGTCAAATGCGACGAGCGTAAACCCACGTGTAGCCGCTGCGAGAGGGCAGATGTTGAGTGCGACGGGTACATAAAGGAAGCAGTAAGCCCTAAGAAAACCGCCCAGCAACAGCAAATCATTTTGGCGGCGCAACAAGCGAATCGACATCTGCTCCCGAGGCCGGGCGGGTCGGGGCACTGTGGGCCGGCTCCGATTCCGGCTGCTCGACTCCGGAACAACCCTTCCTTCTTACAATTCGACCAAAGCGATGTATCGTACTACGACCTATTCCGATATCAGCTTATTCGAGACCTTGGGGGTTCATGTCAGGCCGACTTCTGGTCACGCATTGTTCTCAACGAAAGCACAAGAGATCCGTGTGTTCGCGAATCAATATTGGCAATTGGGGCGATTTCTCAAACCATCTTCTTTGATGAAGAGTCAAGCAAACTGTTTGGCGGTGTCCCTCCGTCTGCGCTCCGTCCTTGGGGAACACCGAGATCGTACTCGACTGTATTTCTCAACAAACACCACAAGGCAGCTTTACTACACCATGTCAGAGCAGTCTCCATATACAGAGAGCGTATTCAAGCGTCGTCTGTCGACACCTCCCCCAGATCGGTTATCATTATGACCTTGTTACTCATTGCATTCGAGTTCATCCAAGGCAACATGAAGAACGTTGACTCCCTGATGGGCACCGGTATGCGTCTTTTAGAGAACAAAATCACATTGCTACACGGTTTGCAATCCGGAGATGAGTCTGGAGGCGGAGAAGAGTACCTCCCTTCTCAGTTACGAAGCAATGTTCCCGACGACGAAATGGAAGACATTGAACACCTGCTACCGTGCCTGTGCCTCATGGCCGGATTCACACACTTCTTTACCTCGCACCGGAACAGCGTGCTCTTGATGAACAGCAGTCCGAAACTCCAGCTTCCAAAGCCAGGTGTCACCGTTCTAGCAAAACTCCAAACCTTATGGGGCCAGTTCTTCACGCGAGCTGTTGTGCACGTCATGCGTACAGTACACGACCAGCTCAACTACAACCCGATGGATTTGATCAAGGCAGCAGAAGAACAGGAAAAATTCGTGGAGTACATAAGCATGTGGAATGACGTTTTGGAAACGTACCTTGGCGATCCCAAGATCGATGCGGACACAAAAAGAACACTGGACAGCATACAGATTCATCGACTGCTGATTCATATTGTAATCAGCTGCAGCCTCGACCGCAGCGAGATGATGTACGACATGTTTGAACAAGAGTTCAGGGAACTTCTGAGTCGGGTCATTCGCTACCTGCGAGATCCTGGCCCGATATCGAAAGTGTCCTTCACATTTTCGGAAGGCCTGACATCCCCACTAGCTATGATCATTGGCAAGTGTCGGAACCATGACTTGAGGATGCAGGGCATTCATGTGCTGAACAACCTGTCATGGAGGGAGAGCGCCTGGGATGGGCAAGCTCTGGTGGTTGGCAAATCGGGAGTCGTCTTGCTCGAAGAGAGAGGCATGGACGAGAACGGGTTCATCCCGCCCGGTTCAAGATGGATTTGGATGTCGGGTAAGTGGGATATCGAGAAACGAGAGCTTCTAGCGACGTATTTCAGGCTCAAGCCGAACGAAGACGGCACGCCATTCCACGCGCAGCTCACTCTCGACATGGATAACTTAACGTATAGTTGTAGTCTAATAGGCTGCCCGGGACGCCATGACCCTTTTGAGAATCATGGATTCTGATTGGGTATGTCTTGTCTTGGTGCTTTTGATAAACGTTGGTTCAGTAAACGAAATTTAGCAAAATAATTATCTGCTTAGCCACTTGCTACTTTAGTGAGCAGTCTAGCCGGCTCGGCGGCCTCTTCAATTCTCTGCTAGATTCTGGCTGGGCAGGTGATATGTCATCCTGCATAGTGAGATCGGAAATGAGCTCCTCAATCTGTAACAACAGTGGTCTGACGGGGGGTGCCGTTGACGGAGTTATGTGCCAAGTGGCCTTCCTGTAAGAGGTTGGCGCCCATGCGATGACCGAGCATGCCATGGCCAGCTGCCGATTTGGCTTGGCAACTTGGCAAATGCTTAGCCATACATGTGTGCAAAGGCCAAGCTAGAGCCTCTAGCAGATCAGCAACTGCATCTCATGCGGCGCACTTAATAATGTTGTATTTAGTTTGCCCCGCGCAATAAGTTGTGCCTGTATTGTCATCGTTAGGTTGCGTGTCTATACTGGTGCGTCCTTTGATCCAATCCAAGGTGGTTTTAAGAAAGCACAGGGTCGATGTAGGAAATAGCACTTACGGGCAACAGTCTGTCAAGGAGTGCTAACACATCCTCGTTTCCCTGCGAAGTGTGAACGGATTGCCCTGGTCTGTCGGAGTTCTCCATCCTGCCCATGATAATCAGACCTATTCGTCTCGGGAAGGTGTCTTCAAGCTCGCCTATCCAATATCGGCAACGCTCCTATTGCACTGATTCTCGATCGCCTCAACAGATGACAGCATGGGTCTTCGGTCGGTTGTGGCAACACCCAGGTACCCCTAGGCAAAATGCACAGCTGAGTCTCTTGCTAGGCCAGTCTCGTCTTTTCTTTCGCCTGGCAACAAGTCAAATTGCCAAGTGTTCTCCGAGCCGATTTGCGGCATTGAAATACAATCAAGGATGATGGCAAGGATGGAGAGCGGTCGCTTGGTAGTCTGGATTGGCCATAGGCTGGTGGGATGCTACTCGTGTCACCTCATGTTCATTGCGATGTCGCTCTCGTTACAACCCTGAATTACCGCAGGGTTGTGTCTGGACCCGGCACATGAGATCAGAATAGGAAGGTCCTCTTCCGCGCGTCGGGTTGATTGGCAGCAGGGCTACTCTTCGCTGCGTGCCCAGCCGCCAAAAGTGCCGCATGCCGGATCATGGGGAATTCGCCCAGACTTTGGCCGGCAGCAACAGACCAAATCCTGGAAAAGAAACTAAATGTCGACTGAGTAATGAGGGTGAGCAGTGAAAAAAATGTCTACCAGAGTGCAGAGGGCTGCGAATGCCGCGGTACCCAAAGGGACATCAGCATCGGTCTGCCTGTCCGGGCAATTAAAACACCGCTTCAACTCCGCCCTAGAGCGTTGTTTACCCCGCAGCAACTGAACTGTTACCTCACGGGACATCGATCGACAACATAAGCTTCCCTCCCTCGGCTTGTCTCGACGCCCTAGCACAATCTCTCAATTCAGGCACATATCCGTCGACTCTGCCGTGAGGAATACGATATTTTGTCGGTGTGTATTGGTCGACTAACCGGATGGACCCCGTGTGCCCCAGCCATTCATATGTTATCGGGATTGGCCTACTCCTCCCAAGATGATTGCCACATACCTGCTGGTTATCGACGGGACGTCGTCTAGTGTAAATAGGCACTGATAGACTCGTGTTAAACGATTAATACTTACCTCCTTCCCGACTTGGAAACAGACTCGCTCGTGTGTCTTCCCGCACTGAACGAGAAACAGTACCAGATGCCTATCTCATATTAGCCTTAGCCTGGCTCTGGTGCCGGGGTAGGTGCACGCCGGCGTTCGCCGCCTCCCTGCCTCTAGCCGGACCTAGAGGCTAACAAAACTTAGTTGCAATTATGGTTCTTTCATTCAAGCTTGATTCCCTTCTTTAGCGACGTTCCATTGCGATATGACTTGTGGAGAAGATCCCAGCATGCGGCGACATGCCAAGAGCTTTAACGCAACGTTCTTCCCCAGGTTGCTGTGCACTCAGACTCTCGACCTCGTTTCCCGAACGGAATCAACAGGGAAGCAGCGACTGAATAGGTCGAGTTGCCTTGTTGGCCCTTTCTGTCGCCTACCGCACGTGTATCCTGCCTATGTTCCTTCCTATCCTCGCCATACTCCGGCACTCGGTGCATTAGACTTGCTCGACCCCTCGCATCAACAGAGGAAGCATGTAGCCACTCCAGCTCGCACATTCCTCTTTTGTCCTGAGTCCCGGCTTGGCAGACGTTGAGAAGCGCTCGCCGATGAGCTAGCAGCGGCATTTTCGACCTAGGTTCTTATCTTTGTATGTTCGTCAGAGTTGGGTATGCCTTCACCCGAGTATATATACTCGAGTGAGAACCTTGATGGACAGCCTTTTATTCTCATCACTCAACAGCATCGGCAATCAGACCAAACAGCTTCATCTTACCAGTATCACCTGCCTAGTTCTCCGCCATGAAGTTCCTCGCCGGTCTCTCCTGCTTCGCCGCTCTTGCGAGCGCCGTTGTTGTTGACCTCAACAAGCGTGACAGTCCCATCGACGTCAAGATCGAGGCCGTCGGCAACTCTGGTGTCAAGGCTAGCATCACTAACACTGGTGCCTCGGACCTCAAGGTCCTGAAGGCTGGTTCCATCCTCGACAAGCTCGCCGTCGAGAAGGCCGAGGTCTTCACCGGATGTGAGTTCACTCTTGTGCAAACCCTTCTTATCTCCCGCGTCGCACTGACACTCGCCGATAGCCGAGCAGGTTGCCTTTGACGGTGTCCGTCTCCGCCTCGCCACCTCCGGAATCGCCGAGGACGCCTTCGAGGTCATTCCCGCTGGAAAGACCGTCGAAGTCGAGTGGGATGTCGCCGAGGTGCACGACCTGAGCGCCGGCGGCAAGTTCGACGTCGCTGCCAAGGGCTCTTTCTCTTTCGCCGATGCTGAAAGCACCGACATTGCCGGCACCGCCAGCTTCAGCTCCAACGTCCTCAGCGTTGAGGTTGACGGCGCCGCAGCCGCCAAGGTCCGCCGCGACTTCCATGAGAACGTCAAGCGCACCGTCGTCCAGAGCGACTGCACTGGCACCCAGCGCACCGCCACCACGACCGCCCTTTCAAACTGCCGTGCTCTTGCCGCCGCCGCTTCCTCCGCCGCCGCCTCCGGCCCAGCCGCCAAGATGACCGAGTACTTCAAGTCTTCGTCGACTTCTACCCGCTCTACCGTCGCCGCCGTGTTTGCCCGTGTCGCCAGCGAGTGTGGCAGCACCACTTCTGGGGTATCTCGCCAGTACTGCACTGACATCTACCCTGCCTGCTCTTCCGGTGTCATCGCCTACACTCTCCCTAGCCAGAGCTACATGGTCAACTGCCCTTACTTCTTCAACAGCCTGACTGCTCTCTCTCGAACATGTCACGCTCAGGATAGGGCCACCACCGCGCTCGTTAGTTTCTGCAACCCTCTACGGATGTACTTGGGATCCAGCTAACCACTGTAAACACTCTGCAGCACGAGGTCACTCACCTCTCCCAGATCAAAGGAACCACCGACCAGAGCTCTTGCTATGGCTACAGCTGTGTCCAGAGCTTGTCTGCGGCTCAGAACTTGAACCATGCCGACACCTACTGTAAGTTTCACCCCTTGAACACACCCGGCTTGAGATAATGTGTACTGACTTATGCCTTCATTAGCTCTTTTCGCCAACGGTTAGTTGTGTCCTGAGCGATATTCGAGTTGAGATTACTAACATTGAATTAGCTATCTACGCTGGCTGCTAAGCGAATCACCAACAAAGTTGTTGGCTCCTGGTTTATGGTTGGTTTCTCTATCGGATTACGTTTGTCGGTCTCTGCGACGATTATGATCCTTGTGAGATGACCGTATGACAGCCTCCCGAGTCGAGAGGGTTGCTGATTAGGTGGCGAAAATTGAGATATGGTAAGGGATTTGGATGATTATCGTTCTTGTATGTAGTCGATTAGGGAGTCAGGGTTTCAGCTCTAACTATCCCGCTGTGAATACAACTATGAGGTGATGAACCAGACAAGCTTTTTGCCATTCTCTCTGCCTTGGCCAAACATCTTCTTTTGATGGAATTGACCCCTCTTGAAGTGGGTCCTACTCACTCATGATCATTTACCTCGGGTTACGCATTCACTTGTGGGGGGATCGGCAGACCGCGGATGACTAAGGAAAGGCCTCGGTGCTGCCATCTGCTAACCTTCATTCGTTCCAAATGTACAAACTTTGAAACTTTTACTCCTCGTTGACTAAACCTCGCAAGTTTCTTTAGAACAGCCAGAATAGCGCATTGGCAGCGGCGAATCACATACAATCATGGGTTCTTTTGAGGAAATCATTGACACTGCTGTACGGAATCGCGATATTCCAGGCGTTATGTTATATGCCAAAAACACCTCAGGTGCGTTGAACCCCGATCATTCGTTCTGGTTTCGACTACTTGACATAATACAAGAATCAGCTGACCGAAAAGGCAATTTTGAATATTCTCACATTATCGGTGACAACCTAGTATCTCAGAAGCCTCTCGCCGCTGACAACATTCTTACAATCGCATCCGTCACGAAATTATTCACAACCATTGCCGCCCTGCAACTAGTGGAGCGCGGTATTCTCTCCCTTGATGGAGATGTATCCAAGCATATCCCGGAATTGGCGAAGAAACCTGTCTTGACTGGGTTTACTGAGTCTGGGTCACCCATTGAAGTCCCGCGCACCAAACCAATCACCCTCCGCCACCTTCTCACCCACAGCGCCGGGAACAGTTACGACTTTCTCAGCGACACCACACGGGAATGGCAATCATTTCATAGCATCAAGCCAACCCGCGGGTCCACCGTCGAGGAGCGTTTTGGTTACCCTTTGAACTACGAACCCGGAGAGGACTGGGCGTACAGCTCCAGTCTGGACTGGACAGGTAAACTCATCGAGGCTGTCACTGGGAAGTCTCTGGAGCAGTATTTGCGCGAAAATATTTGGGACCCGGTCGGTGCGCCTAGCTTTACTTTCGATGTTGCGGCCGTAAGGCCCAGTTTATGGGGAATGAACACCCGTGATAGAGACACGGGAAAGATTGTTCGTTACCATGGTAGAGATTTGAACCAGGGAGTCACGGACTGTCTGGGAGGACAAGGTTCGTATGGTTCGGCGCCGGACGTCATGCGGGTGTTGCACTCTCTCTTGGTCGACGATGGGAAGCTGCTGAGCTCGAGCATGGCTGCGGAGATGTTCAAGCCCCAGCTGTCGGTAGAGGCCAAGAACAGCCTGCTGAAAGCCATGGAGGAGCCTGAGTGGGCTGTTGGGCATTTCCCGGTCACTCGCGAGTATGACTGGGGTCTTGGGGGGCTGCTCGTTGACGGGCACAGCCACCCGAACAGACAGAACGGGACGCTGATGTGGAGTGGGGCGTCTAATGTTTTTTGGGTAAGTCATCGAGGCTAACCAACAATTCAATCACGCGACTAACCCGTTACAGTGGATTGATAAGCAAACTGGGCTGTGTGGCTTGTTTGCAACGCAGATGCTGCCGGCCGCGGAGGAGAAAGTAAGACCATACATCAAGGCCTTCGAGGACGAGATGTACGCGAGAATCAAAGGGGCCAAACCACGCGCTGCACTCTAAGAGCATTCCCTGTGGTTATATACACACAGACTTTTCACGGAAACGAATGATGCTCATTTCGGACCATATGATATCCAACGGAATCGTATTCAAACAAAAACATATATTCAACCCTCCTTAAATGACACGGCTGAAAAAGCAAAAGCATTGAAAGTGAGAAATAATGTTTATCTTTTCGATGCACAGCTTACGAAAGTTGGACATGAACATGCGAGCATATCTCAAGTTGCCGAATCTCGCAGCACTCCAGGCTGAGCTGACAAGTTGAGGTGGCTTGTGGCGCCGGAGTTCAGGTAGGACTAGCCGCTGGCATATAACAGTGCGTTTCATGTTTCGGGCTGAGGGCATTTGGTTCTATAGCAAGCGTCGATACATCACCATGTCTGATTGAGTTAAGTGCTGTCATTAGGATGTCCTTGCCTAGATGGCGCCTATACCGGCGACTCTTGTGGAACAACAAAATAAGTCATCGGATGATCATATGGGTCTCTTTTTTATAGAGTTCAGGGAGTGCCAAAACTTACTCGCGTAAACTATGTTGTGTTGAGGTTCCTTCATATCGAGATATTGGCTTGCGGAATGGCTTACGGCACGGCCCGGGGTGCCCCCTCCCGTCCACGTCCTCCGGGGCCCTGCCCCTCTGACGACACCACCTCAAGATACTCTTTGTGCTTATGAGCAACTGCGTCTGATGGATACTATAATCGATATCATAAGCTGGGACTTGTGCTCGTGAACAAGTTTTGCAGATGCGAATGGCTTTGTATGGCCTCATAATCGAAAGTTGATCCGGGCACGAGCACAGCAACAATTGAAAGTGCAATGTGCGCGATATCCGTCGTAAAATTCTTCAGGGCGTGTTCGCGCGTCTAGCAGATGCAAGTGTTGCGCGCTGTAACCCGCAAAGTTCCAAATGCGAGGGATCCCTGCATCTAGTAATCAAGTCTGAATGAGCTAGCCATGGGGCACGAAGGAGGCAGCGGGCTGCTGTCCTCGTCACCAAGTTTCACTGGCACGACCTTCCCTATGAGATCAAGGAGCCGAGATCGCCGTGCAGGGAACCAGGGAGAACCTGACAGATTAGTCGCAAAACAAGATGTTGAGAAATGGCTAGAGTGCCGTGCGGCATCCTCTGACCCAAGACGATCGCCCCAAAAATTCCTCACTACCGCCAAACGCGACTTGGCAAACTTTGGGGAGGAGTCCGCGTGGAGCGTCCCGCGAACCGGGTACAGGTTCTCAAGGCGAATTCCTCCTCCGGGTAGGCGGATCTTCTCTTCTTTGGCCCCCTTCTTGTCGAGGAACACTGCCCACTCCTCCCGTCCCATTTGGCCGCTGGCACGTGTCTGCATCCTTGGCAACCATCGCTAGTCGGTGGAATTGCGTCTCTTTGGACTCCAAAAACTCCAAGTCTGGTTGGAGGGTTCTGCTGAAGATTCCCCACAACCCCCAGTCCGCCCAGGATGAGCTGGCCGTTTTCTTGAAGGCACTGACCATCAACCAATGCGAACATGCATGGTCCAGTGTGTGGTATTTTCATGCGAGAGATTGGGGATTTGCTGGTGAACGGGGGGGCGCCCCCTGTAGTCCACGAAAGCTGGGTTTGAGTTTGGCCGTTTAAATACTTAGGTAACCACTCCATAATCTTCGCACTCGCACCCCGCCATTCCCAAGGCCGAACTCTTTCCTGACAACGCCAATTCGGTTAATTTGAGAGCATTTGGCATGGCGGCACAAGGAGAAGAGACGCCCTCCTCCCCAGTGGCTGGCGTCGCGGCTGCTGCACCGCAGCCCGAGACCGGCGCGAACCCAGCCACAGGCATAATCGTATGGATAAACTGCCGTGCAAACATGGAATGGGGCCAGCCCCCGTTTGCTGACTTGCAGCGCGGTTACCACAGGCTCCAGATGATGGTGAAACCGACTCGGCCATCAACGTTGTACGTAACATTGCAGTACTGCCGGGTCACTACACGCTTCTGTTTACTCCAGGAGTGCATAAACAATCGTTGACCTATTCGAACCCCAGTCTATCCGCGATTCCCTGACGTCCATTCGCTCCTCCGTGCTGCATTTTGAGGACGAGTACGGGCGCCTCTATCACTCCCATTCTCGCGGCAGTGAGTCCATTGAAACAGCCAACGAGATGCAGTGTGTGCCATATTAATTCTCTACAGAATATTACTTTCCCCACGATAATGTGCGACATCAGTTCTCATACACATTCATGCTTCCACTCACGTAGGATATCTAGGTCGAGCAAGATCGTTTAGACTTGCAGCACGAGCTCTTTGTGAGAACTTTTAGGGGCCGACTCTGCACGTGTCCAAAGTCCTATGGGGCTAAGAGGGTACTTGACCTCGGAACAGGTACAGGCATCTGGGCGTTAGAATATGGTCAGTCCTCAAGGCCCTTTCGCTGCGTCCTTGTTTGCGACATATACTCACATTGACTTCTGTCGTAGCGGAAGAACATCCCGAGGCGGAGGTAAGAGCTATTGCGGGTAGACTCATGCCATCCCGTGGAAGTATCTAAGTAATGTCACAGGTTATTGGGGTCGACATTAGCCCAGTACAACCGGAATTGTAGGCTTGCCACGCTAAACTTCCTCAAACAAGCCAGCTGACAGAGACATAGTATGCCGCCCAACTGCTCTTTTGAGATCGATGATCTTGAGAAGCCATGGACATGGTCAAAGAAGTTTGACTTCATATTCTCCAGGGCGCTGAATGGTAGCATCTTGGACGCGGTAACACTAGTCGACAGCATCTACAAGTAAGTCCTCCTCGACTGTTCCTTTACCAAGGTTTCACGCGAACGTGTTGTGTTTAGCCAACTTGAACCCGGCGGCTGGTTCGAAGCCCAGGACATATCGATGGAGGCTCATAGCGACGACGACACGATACCAGAGAACAGCTCGCTTGTACAATGGGCCAACGAGGTCGTTGACGCCATGGAGAAGATTAACCGCTCGCTCAAGCTAGCCATGCAATGGAAGCAGCTTCTGATAGATCGCGGCTTTGAGGACGTCAGGGAGACAGTCTACAAGTGGCCGACCAACACGTGGCCTCGAGACAAGACGATGAAGGATATTGGCGGCTGGGGGCTGGCCAATCTCGACTCCTTCCTCGAATCGGCGGCTCTCGGGACGCTAACGAACATCAAAGGATGGTCGAGGGAGGAGGTCCTCGTGTTGTGCTCACAGGCGAGGAAGGAGATGCGTGACCCGAGGGTTCACATTTGGTGGCCTGTGTAAGTCTCCCAAATTTTCGGATGTATTTGTACGATTTGTGGCTAATCTTTGGGCTACAGATACGTCGTGACCGGCCGTAAACCTAGCTTGCCAATCCAGGCACCCTTGGAATGATATGCTGCTGCAGGCTCTTCGTATCGTCGCGAGTCCTTATAGTCATGAGAATCTTGTATAGTTCGCATATTCACTTAACACGATAGCGTTTGAATAGTCTTACATGCTCCACCACCGATGACTTCTGAGGCCCAATGCCGGTATGTTGGGTTTTTGGGCGCCGTATTCTACGACCTATCAATCCCGCTCTACAAAAAGCAAGGAATTCAACTTTGTGTTCCCAACTTTGCACAATATGCGGATTTTATCAGCTCATTATATGTCAACCCACCCCGCCTTACTATTCGTTCGCCACCACTGTTCCCCCTTCAGTGCCTTGCTCTTGGCGTTGGGCTCGTTTTTGGCTAGTGCTATGTGGTTAACTGCCGTTTCTCGGTGCATTGGAAACATGACGGAGCTAAAAACTCACTCTCTTCTTCTGTACATGTACCACATCAGAGTGACACTGAGAATTGCAAGTCCTCCAAAAAGGATGAGAATCTGATATCCATATTTGTATTTCGGCGCATCATAGGTTGGGAACAGCACCACTAGCATTGCGTCAGCCAAAAAGATTCCTCAACAACAGCTGCATACTTACAGGGCACCCATAGAACCCATGCGTAAGAAACGACGTTGGCGGTGGCCACCAAAAGCTGTCGTAAACTTGGATCGCCGGCGTTGAGTCTGTTTGCCCAACTCTGAATTGAAAAGTAGGAGTTAGCAGAGCAAGACAATCTCGTAAGTATTTAGAAATGCTCACAATGAGGACGGGAGTGGCGGCCGATCCAGCGTATGACAGATAGTACGCGAACATGAGAGCGCCCTTGGGAATATACCAGACAGAAAGCAGGATATTAGATAGAATCATCAGAGCTTGAACGATGATAATCATGAGATAGTTCTGTCCTGTGTGGTCGGCAATGATGCCCCAAATTACTGTTGCAACGATGTTCAAGGCGCTGCCACCAGTGGGATAAATGTTTGCGTCTACAACGCTATAGCCGGCGGCCTTCAACCACAAGTTGAAATAGCTTGTCGCCGAATGGCATGCAGCGACCATGCTTCGCGAGAAGGTCAGCACATTACCTTGTTAGCCTTGGCGGACTTCGACTCACGTGTAGGGAACAACAAAAACCCATATTTCCCAGCCAAGATAGATGCGCTTGGCTTCTTTCCAGGTCAACTTCTGCTGGGCCTTCTGGCCGAAGTTTTCGATTCTTTCGATGCCATACTTAATATGCTATAACCTGTGCTTTAGCTATGCAAATCAAGAAGCATGAATCATTGACCTTACCTCGGGCGACCAGTAGAACGCTTTCGTGTTATGGGGCAGATCTGGGAGCCCAAAGTAGCCCCAGATCGCGATGGGAAGAGAAATGATCGCGTCCATGATGAACAGCCACCTCCATCCAGCAATTCCATGACGGCCGTTCATGCTGGTGTACAGACCAGCTTGCAAGTACCCACTGAACATACTTGCGATAGACTCAACCTGGAGAAGAATGGCCAAGCGCTTTGTGAGTTCCTTGGGGCCGTACCAGCCGCCCAGCATGGCGATGTAGCCGGGGAACGCGCACGCCTCAAACAGTCCAATGAAGAAACGCAGAGCATACATCTGGTATTGAGGTCAGTAAGCGATATTCTAGATGATAATGAACATGAAGTCTCACGGTTTCGATGTTTTTGGCAAAGCCCATGCCAATCACCAACAAAGACCAAATGACTTCACAAGATGGGATGAGTACTGATGGTCTGATGATGCTCAGTTGTGACATCTGGGCAGGCACACTGCCGACCATAATTCCTAAACTGAACCAGGTGTTCAGCCAGTTGCGTTCATTGCCATATAGACCAAGGTCTGCCTGCATGCCACTGATGAAGGCATTACCTATTCGACTTAATCAGCAAAGAAGTTTGAGGCTGAATTATGTAAGTACTTACTGTAGTTGGTTTGATCCAGATACTTGATAAAGTAGCCAAAACAAACGGTGGGGCTAGAGATTAGGAAAGTGGTGTCAGTATCATCTGTGAATTTTAAGGTGTGTATGACGGCCGGGAAGAAAACCGGAAAGTCTTACAAGAAAAAGGTGTCCAGCCTTTGGACATATTTCCGATACTCTGGGTCTCCCTCGACGGAGTCCCAGACCAGTCCCACGGCCTTCCTCCACCAAGACGACTTAGTCTCACCCGCAATCGTCTCGGTCACAGTCACAGGTCTGTCGTCTTTGCCGCTCTTGTCGAGGTCACTGTTTGTATCGGACAGTGCCGCGGGGGCAATGGCTTTGGTGTCCGACATGGCCTTGAGTACGGATTGAATAGAGAGATGGTTCTGGGTTTGCAATCTGCACGAGGTTCCCAGCTGTCTGGAATGCAGCTGCAGCTGGCTGGCTCTAGATCGCTATATACTTTGGACCATCGAAGAGAAACGATTTTTTCCGAACACCCTAACTGCATTTACTCAATTCAGGCAATTATTCAACAAGAGCTAGATAATTCAATCGATCTGATTTGCCAGGGACAAAATGGTGTCATTGCGGTCCTAATGAGCTAGACCAGTAAATGCTGCCTCTCAAGTTTATGTGGCCCCATGTAAACTAAAATCGAGAATGCCGAAACTCCATACTTCCACCCAGGCATGCAAACCATGAAATTGCTTCGTCGGTCAACGTCGAATTACGAGGGAGCCGTGCCGCTGTCGGCGGGTGTTGTGGCCCGAGTCACGGAGCACCGCATGTCGTGACTGGGAGCCCCGCAATGTCGTTATCTCACTCCGCTCTGTCGTCTTGTGTAACCCCGGCATCGTCTGCCGGTACGCTCTCGCTTGGCAAAATTCTTGGCCCTTGAGCTTTCTCTTCTTAGGTTGGGTGTAAAAAAGAAACCCCAAGAGTGTTTCAAAGACATCAGCTCTCAGAGAGGCTGTAATCCGTTTTGTTCTGTAGTGAGGGTACATTCGATGAAGTCGGTACCTCACACGAACAGAATGCAAAACATTTCATTTGATTCTCATCAAACGTTCTCACGGCTACGCCATTATGGCTGGATTTGGTCAGCAAGGGCTTCGTCCCCACCAGTTTCAGCAACCACGTGGTGAAAGACTGATAAAAAGCCTGAATGCAGAGTCCCGCACAGAAGACCATAAAACATGCCCACAATAAAGGTTCCATCACTCAAAGACCATCGGGCGAATATTGATTATCTCCGCAATCGCACACCTCATTATACATGGGCACAGCACTGCGACCGTGGGGGCTTATCTAAAGCAAATCCCCCGTGACTTTTCACCAGGACTTACCGAGAATCGTATCCTCGTCGGCAAACCTAATCTTTCAGATCCGATATCAGCAGCTTCTCAAGCTCAGTGCGAGAGATAACGAAAAACTCACCACTCAGCAACACACAATGACGCCAGAAACCCTCCACCTATCTCTGGAAAATGTCGACTTTCGACTGCCAACGCAAGTGACAGATGACAACAGTGTCACGGCCTTGAAGAGTCTAGTCTTTGAACCTCTTCTTCGATGGCATCCGTACGGCCACGTCAGACCTGGCCTGTTCGACCGCTGGCAACATTCCCCCGACGCCCGGATATGGGACTTCCATATCCGTGACGATGCTGTATTTCACGACGGAAAGCCATGTACAGCAACTGATATAGTCAGCTACATCAGTGGCCTCCTAGACTCACGGGACTACTTTGGCATGCGTTGGAGCTACAGCCGCTACTTTGCACAGACCAAATTCTCAGCTGTAGACAGCCAGACAGTAAGGGTTGTCAGCTCGGAGCCTTTTGCAGACATTTTGGGCGTGTTCTGCGAGTTCTGGCCTTCACGCATTGACAAATACGGCAAGCCAGTCCTTGGCACAGGTCCTTTCCGTGTGGTTGAGTTTGAGCGCAAAGATGGTATCGGAAGAGCGAAACTGCAGCGGCTGAACCCAAGTCGCCACAGTAATCCGCACATCATCATAGCCTCGACAGAGCCAAGTGCCGCGAAGAGACTCCAAATGCTTCGTACTGGCGAGGTGGACGCTGCCTTGAATCTCGAACGAGTAGAAAACTTTGATATACTGGATTTTGATGATTCACTCAAATGGGGCAGAGTCACGAGCACACTCTCGGCTATCTACTATCTCAATTGTATTGAGGGCATCTTCACCTCACCTGAAGTACGTCTTGCTGCCAATCTTGCGATTGACAACGAGGCGCTGGTAAAGGAGGTATATCATGGGTTTGCACTACCATCTGCCACCATCGTCAGCCCCTTCCATCTTGGCTTCCCAGAGTCACAGTTGAAGCCAATTCCCTATGACCCCGCTAAAGCCCGAGATCTATTGAAAGGCTTGGACACGAGCACGCCATTGGTGCTGAGGACGCCGACCTATATGCCAGAGCATGCGCTGAAGATCTCTAAATTCGTGGCATCATCGCTGAGGGCCGTTGGATTTGAGGTTGAAGTCAAGGTTGAGACCAATCGACCCGAGTACGCTCGTCAGATTGGCCTCCAGAAGCAGATCGGCAGCCTGGCATTGTTCGATTCGACACCCAATAGCACATTTAGGGTACTAGACGACAAAATATCGAGCTCTTCCCACGCTACTTGGTGGCTTGGTTATCACGACGGCGAGGTCCAGCGATTGATTCATGAGGCGAGAAACAAGGTGGACTACGAGGATCGAGCTACCGCATATGCGGAAACGTTGAAGAGGCTACAGGAGAATCCTCCTTGGCTGTTCATAGCGCATCCTGAAGTTATCTGGGCAACCAAGCAGGATGTTGGTTTGCGGATCGGACATTCGGGCATCCTTACACTTGAATAAGCCAGTAGGAGCGCCAGGAAATACCAGCCCCATTAGAAATAATTTCAACCCTAGCATGACGTTGAGAAGAATTTCCTGAAAATAAAGTACTTGTTTCTGGGTTTCCATATATCAACAGAGCCAGGGGATACAAAGGATGGAAGGCATGATTGCTTTTCATCCTCGAACATCGCCCTACTAAAATGCACCCAGCCATCTTTGGTGGATGTGCCTGTTCCCTTGCATGCGGAACCTCCGCCTTGGACCCGGAAGCCTGGATCCACCAGTCGGGCATTTCGGTATATATGACCGGCCGATTGCGCAATTCATCTTCGAACCTCAACCGATTTCTATTGAGAACATTATGGAGACAAGCACGACTCCTTCGTTTCACCCCCAGCAAGAAATTGCCAAACAATTTGGCAGCGAACCTTTGTTGGCTCTGCCGAATGGAACAATCATCAGCTTAGCCACTGGCTATATTCCACTTCTTGCACGGTTTACTTTCGAAGACAAAGCTGCCAAAGGCTTGCGAAAGCGCAAAGCAGATGAAAAGCCGGAGCCCCCTATCTACTTCTCTGCCCTGGAGTTGGTATGCGACAACCAATTTCTGCTTCTGACAGGGCCGAGCGGTAGTGGCAAGACGACGTTTGCGAAATACCTTTGCTTTCGCTTGACGAGTACGGATTTCGACCAAGCTCGGCTACTTGTTCGCAATGACTTTGGCGATGCGCGGGAAGAGAAATGGAATTCTAGGCAGCTTCTGCCTTGCTACTTTGCGCTAGACAACGCTCATTCCCTGCGAACGCTGGTCGAAACTACGATCCCCAACATTATCCGGACAGCCTCAACTGAGGGAACAGCCTTGTTGATCACAATCGATGCAATCGATAGGGCGGGCGATGCAGGTCCGCATCTTTTGCAGCAACTGCTCTTACTGTTCCGCGGGCATGAGAAACATAAACTACTTGTACTCGGGATTCCAGATATCTGCAACCGTTGGGTCTTGCCTTTCGACATAGTGCGACACCACTTGCTACCATTTTTGGAGTCTCACCGACGACAGGCTGTTTCAAAGCATCTAGGATCCAGGTCATCGGGGGCTGATATTGCCACGGGCACTGCCGCAAAGAACCCAGCATTATTTGCACTTGCGCTTCAAGCTGAACATTGTGGTGATCGAGCCGAGGAACTCCTTGATTTTTGGCTTTCAATCGTCTTTTCGCAAGTGGGCGCCGCTCAAATTCTCGCCGAAAGCGCATACAACCGTGTACGCTACGACCAACCCCCCCGGGTGCCAACCAAACTCTTCTCAACCGCGGCAACCAACATCCCGGTGGTGTTCTGCAACGTTGTCCAGAACTTACTAGCTGCCAAGCACCTAGCAGCCTTACCTTCATATGTCGCTGTCGGATTGTTCCGTCTACAGCCTCAGGCTCATGCACCCATCGTACAAAGCTGTTTGGTTCGTTCAATTTCCTCAGGGTTCTTGGATGGCCTTGTCGAAGGTCTTCTCGGCGGTTCGCCCATCGAAAGCCAACGTGGCGCCCTACTTGTGGCAGATTTTGTTGGAGAGACCAAGAGGTTTCGAGATGAGATAGCCAACGCGATGCTTTGCATTGTCACACAAGGAAGTTTGTCGGCAACCGAGCGAGAGAAAGCTGGCCGTATTCTTTCTAGGCTTGATGATCCACGAGATTTGGCATCACTTGCAGAAGTCCCTGCTGGAAGCTTTATCATGGGTTCTCAAAGCCACCCGAACTCACAGCCTCTGAACATTGTGAGCCTACAAAGCTTTCGCATCGGTGTATACCCGGTTGTTTCCAGGGACTATTTCGCCTTCACCCGAGAAACAGGCCGCGATTGGATTAGCCCAGACGGCACAGACCCTGAAAGATCAAATGTACCAGCGACGGACCTCACATGGCACGATGCGAGAGCTTATTGCACTTGGCTGACTCCTCGTTGGCGAAAAACCGGCAAAATCGGCCCCAACGAGCAGGTGCGCCTTCCAACAGAACCGGAGTGGGAGCGGGCAGCTAAAGGCGACCTTATCTGTACCGGGAGTGATACGCTGGTTTATCCGTGGGGTACAACTTGGGAGGATCAAGCAACAAACAGTGAGACAACAGGCCTCAACTCGACGTGCGCGGTTGGTCTTTTCCCCAAAGGTTGCTCGCCTTACGGCTGCTATGATATGGCGGGACATGTTTGGGAATGGTGTTCGACTCTTTGGGGCGAGGACATGGCAACCCCATCCTTCCAATATCCGTGGCAAGATGATGGTAGAGAAGCACCGGATGCACCCGAGCAGATTAGACGTGTGCTTCGAGGGGGCTGCTTCTCGAGTCCGGAGATCAAGGCCAACTCTTCGTATCGCGGCAGCCTTGAACCATCTGGATTTTGGCGTGGAAACGGCTTTCGCATCGTTGTTGCTCCGGTAGCCGAATGAGCATCTTATCCATTGTTGAAACGCAATCAACTTTGACTTGTCATTTATTTTTATTTTTGTTTAAATTAAGGTTGGTGAATGGCACCGGGTAATTACTGTTAGAAATACAAGTCAAACCGATTAGCGAGATACCTTCGTCGGTCAAATGCGATGGAGGTGCCGATGTTCGCCGAGTCTCCACTTTGACATTTCCCGGCGCGATGGAATCAACCCAGCCGGTGTCGGAGGCCATCGGCATCGTGGGCCGGGAAGCGCCATTGTGGGCTCGGATCGCGTCATTAGCCATCAGTTGAAACTCTGCGAAGACTCACCTCGACTTAGATATCAAGTATGCCGCATGGTCCTGTTGTCAGCCGCAGTCTGGGTTCGGGGTAATAATGTTAGATTTTCCCTTCCCCGTTCGCTAACCAACGAGAACCTACGATTATGCCCATCAACACCAGCTTCACGCTGCCGGAAGCGGCAAATGCCCTCAATTTACCGGACAGCCCCGCTGCGGCGTTCTTCATCACGTTCACCACTTCCGACCACCCAGACACTGGGGTATCATGGTGTCCTGACGTAAGAGCTGCGTTACCGCACATCAAAGCTGCTTTCTCAGCGGACAGTGCACCCGAGATGGCTTTCGTCGAGGTCGGCCAGAGGCCGGAGTGAGTGCTTAACTGAGATAACTTGTCTCATCCTTCTAGTGGTCATTCGCTAACCTGGTGTAAAAGGTGGAAGGTTGCTACCAATGTTTTTCGAACCAAATGGAACGTGCACAACGTGCCAACGATTGTACGGTACCAGCGCCTAGATGGTGAGATTAGAGAGACGGGTCGCTTAGTAGAAGGCGATATTCTCGACGAGAAACGCCTCAAAGAACTCATCAGCGAGCATTAACGGCAGAAGGATCGTGGACTGTTGGTTTTCCACCTGCAGACGCTGCATGTAAGCTTTCAGGCGCCGTGTACCTGTGTCTTGGCAAAAGCTTGCCTCAAATGACGTACGGTCGAGAGCGATCCAATTGCTTGGTTTCTTCGACTAATAGAAGAATATTTCGTCATCAACGATGCTAGTGTTTTTTTTGAGTCTCAGGCAACAGCATTCGACATGTTTTGTTGCTATGTTTGTCGCCAGATTCTCGAGCCATCGCGGCTGGCTAGCACCTTTTCGCACTAGCTCAACAAGCCAATCTCGCCCACAATGGTGTTGAGATTCAGGGGCACGGCAAATCCTTCGAAAAAAAAAAGGGGACAAACAGAATATCAATGCTTGCCCGGCTCTGCTGTCTATCACCCCTCCCCGTCCTTCATTGTTTCGTTCTCTTGTCGAAACCATTGCCGTCTCTTTACATTGCATCTATTTGTTTGACGTATTCAAGCTGAATCGTTATTGTCCAAGTCGCTTCCCGCTACTCTTAGCGAGCCACGATTTGCTCCGGGACTTCGCCTCTCCTGCTTCACCATGATCTCGTCCACACTCCTCGGCCCGTTGGGCGTCTTACTAGCTGGCGCGTCAAGCGCCGTGGCGTTTGAGAGAATAAGCATCCAGTCTACCGTCAAGGCCGATACCGAAGTCGAAGTCACGATCCGCAACGACATCGCTGACGGAACCCGCTCTTTCGATGCCGGCTTCACCAACTACAACCTCTACCTCGCGACGACACCGCCCGGCTGGGGTACCGGCCCCGTGTGCCTATTGGCCAATGGGACCAAGATCGACGTCACCTCCGTGAAGGTCAAGATTCCCGCCGACGCAATCCCCGACTCTGCCGATCTTATGATCACGACAATGGAATGGAACTCGGACCCGAAAAAGGACGGCCCGTCGGGTTTTGAGTACAGCAACCAATTCACCTTCTCTGGGGGAACAGCGGAATGGGGCAAAACTGAGCTTGACGGTTCCTCGCTGGGCGATATGGATCGCATTCCGTGCTCTGCCTACGCGTGCGCCCGCAAGTGCAATGACAAGTACTTTGACGAGAGAAACAAGACAAGCGAGGATCCCAGCGTCTATCGGAACACGTACGAATGCGTCGCTGCATGCCCGGGCACCACGTTCCCTTCATGGGACTCCATTATCAACGACAACGGTGACGGTCAGGGCTCGGGCTCCAGTGCGGGCCCATCGGGGAGCGCGACAGTGCCTGCTGCATCCGCGACGACGGCTTCAACGTCCCCGATCGGCTCATCCTTGTCGACCCCATCATCAACCACGCAGTCCGGTAGCTCGCCTTCCCAAACTCCGAATGGCGGTCCCCAACTGGCCATGGAGATATCGGGTCTTGTGATGGTGGGCCTAGTCACACTCTGTGGTATTTTTTAGTCTCGAGAAGATGCGTGTGCTGGCCAAGCTTTGTAGAACTCTAAGCTAGCCTACTCTAGCTAGCCGGCAGCCCGCTGACCCAGTTATAGAGGGCGGTCAAGCAATTTTCACGGCTTCCAGCGTGGTAAGCCCCCCTGCTTCTGCTAGAATACTACCTCTTATTCGGCGGCCGCTCTGCCTCATACCATTACCGCGAGAAGGAAAGGGATTAAAGTTTCGCTGAGCGGATACGGTATCAGCAGCATCTGTTGGTGACTCCAACTTCAGAGGGGTCATTATCCGTACGTGTAGTATCGAGCTAGATTCGTCATTGCATACATTTGATCGGCGAATGGCCTGTATTTGGTAATTTGCTTCCTTGGCGTCCAACCATGATTCATACCGAAACTCCCCAGCTTAAGCTTTGGAGGATGTAGCGATCCCCGGCCGCGCGCGATCAAAAAGAGTAGAAGTTCGCCGGCATTCCGCCTGGGATGCGATGGTGGTCCAAGCGAGGGTTTTTGAGGTTACTAAGGCACAGGAGCATAATCCCTATCCGCTACGCAGTAGATTCCGTCTGAATCATGGATAGCAACTCGAGGATGCTCTCAGGTGCCACGCTGACTCGAGCCATGGTCATTAATGAGACGCACTGAAGTTAAGAGTATGCGGCAACGGCGCCATTTCCCTTTACAGGGTAGTCTGTGTGTTTGTGATTTCCCCTAACGCTCTCGATCATCGATATCCCTTTGATTGTGGGTAGCCCTCAATAGACGTAGTGCGAGTATGGCTAACCAGAAGTGAATAAATATGAAGAATCATCCGCGGCAAGAAGTGTCAGGGGGGGGGGGGGGGGGGGGGGGGTAATGTTGGCGACACCAACGATGGCCCAAACTAACCCATGACTTTCTAGTCATACCGATGGCCCTAGTGTGAGCACATTTTAACATGGCGAGGAGGACACGGGTCCAGGACATCTTACACTCTCATATGTGATACTGCGCTGGGGTCGTTGCTCAGCGATCAAGTCGCTGGTCGTTCGATTGGTATCGTGCTATTCTCTTACATTACAGTGAGCGTAATAGGATGTTTTCAGGGAGGCACTTCAACTACAGCCTATCGATCAATCCTCCACCAAGACCCCGTGCTCATAAATGCCTAGGTGGATGCGTCACTGATCACCTGGTTGTCGAGCCTTAGAAGTGCGTTTTTTGACAGATCATGCTGGGGATCAGTGCAAGAGGCCCCTTGATAATAAGACGTTAGACACTGCCATTTGAATTTTAAAAGAATTTGTAGACTCGCCCAGCCGAGTCCTGACATGAGACGTAAAGTTATGGAAATGATCGCAGACCTCAAGCCAAGAGATGAGGGCACATTCACAATGTCACCACGAGGTTTCACAACAAAGGGCTAGAATGTCGAGCCTTGCCTACACGTAAGACTCATGCACATAAATACTATTGTACCAAGCCGGAAGGTTGGATCAACATTATAACCTGGCAGCTGTTCAGAACTAGCTCGCCCAACTGCATTTAAATCAAATTTCTCATCTTGGTGTTGAACGTTGGTTGTTCTTCTCTCTGGTTCGCCTAGGCCTCGGACGCTTAGTGGATAGATGCATTGGTCCCTTTGTGAAGGGTCGGAGGCCTATGTGTTCTTTTTGCTGATAATTACCGCGACTCTTACCATCACGGAGTCTTGACGGTCCTGTTGATGAACAGCCCAGACTCAATGTTCGATTATTCGGCAACTAAGTATAATCTGTAGGAATGGAGATTAGTCTTAGATCGTCAGTCGTACAAGTCAACCCTCATAATGCAGCGGGATCGCTGTTCCATAAAGGTTCTAATTATCTAGATTTCAAGACCCTTGTCCTTGATGTTGCATCACCCATCCTGTTCGGGCGCACATCCGGCGGATCGCCTGGGAAAATTGGGCGGAGTGACAAATCACAGCCAGAGCAAGCTCGTTTTCGTTTTCGCTGCTTGCAGTAGGCTTATGTGAGCAACAAAGCCGATGGACTACGCTTCCATTTACAGGCCGCATTTTACCCACCTGAGTCCAGACAGCTGCCCCTCTGTCTTCAAGTCGAGCCCGTGCGTACCGAGATCCCACGGACTCCGCGGCTGACAGACTCAAAAAGGCTTGAAAGGTCCTCCGGCAACCAAAGGGACGCTGCAGCCGGAACTCATTCGCAGTACGTGTAGTCTGGCAAGCGTGAGAGCTCCAGGATACTCTCGACCTTGGTGGGATACCATGGACCCGGGGCCGCACACACCGAAGACAAGCGTTATTCCGAGAGCGGTAGGTCTCACGTTTCGGAACCCGCGCCCGGCGCCGCGTATCTCATGATGCTGACCATCCCAATCCTGCTGTAGTGTCATAACTGCCGAATCCGCAAGGTACTCAGAAAATTTTATTTAAACCCCATGTAGTGGCGGACTACTCCGGGCCCGTCCGGACTCTGGTCCGGTCCTGGGGTTCCGCGTGTTCGCTAAAGGCTTAGTTGGGGAATGCCCATTGAACTAATAATCAGAGTGTTAGACACGGTGTAACCGAGAAATTCCTTGTTCTAATTGCGTCACTTCCAAGATAACGTGCCGCCCGGCGGGTAGACCGGTCGCACAAGCACAAAGACCGACAGCGGACAGAACAGACAGGTAGAGAGACGAATGCCGAGCCGGTGCAAAGCTAGAAATTGAGCTGACATCTGTGCAGTAGCTTCGACGCAGCGTTTCCAACTATTCAACAACTTCATGACAGACTAAATGCTGTCGAAGAGGCCCTGAGAAACCAAAGTGAACCAACTCCAAACGGAACGACTTCATTTTCGACGTCAAATACCATACCGACAATCGAGGATGATTCAGTATCGCATCACTGCCTGTGGGAGGACCACCAAGTCTCGTACGAAGGAAACTCATCCTTCAGGCAACAAACATTGTTGGCAAGCCAAATTGAGGAGCTCAGGCTTGAGGAAGCTCAGACGCCTGGTGTTGTAGATGAGCTGGCCACCTTGCGAGGAATCTGTCACAGACAAGAGACACCGCCAGATACATGCTCGAACAGAAGGGCCCGCCAGCCTCACACCTCCAAAGGATCTGAACTACAGGTTCCGCCGTCAGACTTTGTAGTCCGCCTTCTTCGCACAGTGACGGGTAGGTTTTGACGGCTTACTCAAGACGTTTGTGAAGATGCTAAAAATTCCCGAAAACAGACCAATCAATCTTATTTCTATTCTACGCAGTCGAGGACCGCAAACAAGTCGAAGACCTATGTCGAAGAGTCTATTTCTCTGTCGAGCCGGTGACAGTTGGGGAAATCACTCTTCTTCATGGGTACCTCTCAGTCCTCTTGAAGGATATCGACTTCAAGGCACATCCCGAGCTCAGTCGCGAAGAAACAGGTCGTTACTACAACCTTTGCCATTCCAATTTCAAATCGGGTGTTGAGACGTACGATGTAATGGCGGTGCCGACATTCGAGCATACACTGATATTGTCAATAGCGGCAAGTTGCCCTTCGCCAATCCTCTTTTCCTGCTATTGTTTTCATTTTCTTTCCGCATCTGGCAGATTCTTGCGATGGGCATCGCTAACAAAATACAGGCGCTGAAAGCACAAAAGGATGGAAAGATGCCGCTACAGTGGAGTGTAATGTCCGCTGCCACCAGACATGTTCTCGCACTGGGCTATCACCGAAAAGCAAAACTGGCCGCTTTACCACTACAAGAGGCTCGGAGGGCACGGCGGCTCTTTTGGCACGTCTATTTCGCCGACCACGGCCTGACCCTGACCCAGGGGAAGGCACCAATCATCCAAGACATGGACGTTGACGCCGAGTCGTATGAAATCTCCCAAAGACCTGAAAGACGGCCCTGGGACACGGTGTTTAGCGCGTTTATTGAACTGGGTAGAATCCAGTCAAAGATTTATGAGGGCCTTTATTCGCCGGCTGCATCAAGGTCCAACGAGCAAGAGCGACAAGTCGTTGCGGATCACCTCTCTAAGCGGCTGTCGCAATGGTATGAATCATGGCGAAACGTGGATTATACCCACGCATATCGCCAAGAGCTATTCGAGTTTACTTTCGATTCCTTCGACGTCGTTTACTACTCCATCTTGACCCTCACACACCGTGGCGCAAGCTCTTGCAACTCCGCTAGTGGTATTTCGAAAGAGTGCTTCGACGCAGCACGAAAAGGGTTAACTGCTCACGCTACTGCCTATCTTCGATCTGTCTCTGGTGGCCATGCGTCTCTTTTCTCTTACGCTGTTTGGTAAGTCTATACACGCGTTATCTCATATAGTACTGATGATATGCAGGACACATCTCTACTCATCCTTCACCCCATACATCATAACATTCCTTCACTGTATCGGCAACTCAAACACGGAGGACCTGAATCTCCTTCGAAGCACCCTTGAAATCAGCGAAAGGCTTAGTGGACTTGTGGACTCATGCAAAAGACAACACGAGTTATGCCGGGCACTATACCGCATTGCTGAAGCCTACATCAAAGCTAAAAAGGGCCTTCCGTGTGTTGAAATACCGCTGGAAACGGCGATTCATTTACCTTTGCAGCAACCGACTACGGATAGCTGGCCCACCTTTGACTCTACCATGGAGCCAAATACGTTCTCTGAGCTTCACGTTGAGGATTGGAATGGGAACTATATGGGACAGATGTCATTTACGCTGGACAACCAGCTGGGAAAGAATAACCATGAGGAATGACCTGGTCTTGTACTACACACCTCACCCTTCTGGATAAAACATAGTCCCTCTGAAACAATCTTCAGCGCAGCCACTGGAAGTCATGGCTGTTGAATCGCTAACAACTTGCTCACACCAGAGGGCCTTATGCATGCACTGAGCTCATCTTCGTAGTATGCTGCGGGCCGGGATTGAGACGGACGACAGGCCTAAAGGCTTTCACGCCTGGGTATATAAGTTGCTGTAGGCGGCATACATCAGGCAGTTCAGCAGAACGGGCATTCGGACGCGCCGGCATATGAACACATCACTGAGGGCGATTTTCATATCTCTCTTGACATCAGCGCTATTTGCAATTTACCAAGCACTCTGCAGATTTCCCAAGGGCCTTCGACTTATACTTTGCATCGTTACCAAAGGATCAAATTCATGCTACAGGCACGAGTACCACATGATATGTGAAACTTTACCTCAGCACCAGCCTCTTAGAGTTCTCCCATATTGTCAGTATCATGCTTCACAAGTACGTCAAGTTGGTTCAGCTCCGTGCATAAGTGTAGTAAGCTTTGACTGGTCCGTTTTTCACCTCTATGTATGGCTTTACAAAGTCCCCTGAATACACATTTTGGTGGCCCTGTGACGGTTACTTCTATGGGTTTACTAACGTAAGATCCAACTTGAAAACATCTCAGACTTTCAATACTGACCCAGAATCTCGATTGGCGTTGTGAATGTCACCCAATTATCCGAATGCGAGGGGTTTCCAAAAGGCTTGAGAGCGGCATACCTCAGTCTATTGAAAGCAATCAGCCATGATCTCTGCATCACGTATATATGAAATTTTCAGAGTGTAGAGCGACTTACGTGTAGTTGCCAACAGCAATCTGACTACCATTCGCCAGCTTTCCGAACCACCAATTCTCAAAATTGAAGTTGCTTCTCGCCTGGTTGATCTTTGGATAGGACAGAGTGTCTTCAGGATCCCACCTGCTCGGGTCGAAGAATGGTGCTTGTCCGGATCCGACCCAGTAGGCACCAGATCCGACGTAGCCGCTCTCGCCGACGACCGGTGGGTACACCCATTGTCTCTCGGTCCATCCCTCTCCGAATATCTGTGGGAATAATCAGTATCACATTTTGTGTTCAGAGCCACAGTAACTTCTTACATCCCATCTGAGCTCTCGTGTGCCCCAGATGATGTTGTGGAAGATCTTTGGAAAGTCTTGTGAATCGAGGGTGAGATTGAAGGTGAAACTGTGTAACAAACGTAATTTCAGCCTGTCTGATAACGAATACGGTAGTTCTTCATGCGGGCTCACTTACGATGTCTTGCCTCTGACTACAGGAGCGCCACTTTCAACATAGGGGAAGCCATTACGGAACAGGGGCGTCAGCTCCTTCCTCAAATCGGCCGCGACACCTATATTCTTCTGTGATTAGAAAACACCGGCCACAACCACTCATACTGTCACTTACCCGCATACGGCACCGAGAGCTCTTCACCGTTGTCACCGGAAACAATGATCCTGCCGCTGTACAACGGAAGAACTGCTGTGTTCCAGCCAAGCGTATCCGGGTTCTTGAAGTTGATGCTGCATCATGAATTAGGAGCTAATTACTACAACACGTTGCAAGCGGTACGTGAACTTACGAGACAGTCTTGCTTTCGCCAGGCTTCAGAGTAAAGTCGCGAGGAAGGCTAACCTCAACCGCCAACTTCTGGGGAACCAAGTCGTTGAGGGTCTTGACCTGCTTGTCTTGGCTGGCGCTGTTGAAGAACAACGTTTCGACACCGTATGCATCTTGTGCCGTGAGGTGATAGGTCACAGCCTGGGACCCTTCGTTCTTGACAGTAACGTCGTGGTATCTGTTGAAGTAGCGGGTATCGTTCAGGGCAATTGGCTTGAAGTCCAAAGTTGTGTTTGAATGAAGCAGCTTGAAGGCATCCACCAGGCCGTTACCAACTTGCGGCACGGGCGCGGACAGCTCGGAATATTCGGACTGGTGGTACCTAAGCGGGCGAGCACTCGCAATGATTTGCTTGCTGAGGGCCAGAGCGATACCGTTGCCGTGCACCTGTCGCCCGCCAAATGCGCTGATGTATAGGGCCGCTACGCCGGCAACGTAGGGGCAAGACATGGAGGTGCCGCTCATCGTTGTCCAGCCATTGTCGAGGTACGTGCTGTAGATGGAGCCACCGGGGGCCGTAATGTCAGGCTTGACACTGAGATCATTGAGGAGGCCCCAGGATGTGAAGGAGGATGCCCGGGTCGTGTCAAGAGATGGCGCATCGGCGGAGGCAACGGCAAGTACGTTTTTGCCTGACGATCCGCTGCTGGAGTAAAAGGCGCCCTGCGAGCCGGAGTTGGCTGCGGAAATCGTCACGACGACTCCTTGTTCGACGAGTCGGGATGCAACTACTGCCCAGGCCTCCTCAGCCCAACCGCCTGAACCTCCGATGCTGGAAGTGATGATGTCGACCTTTGACCAGCGTCAGAAATGGAACTCGGAATCTGGCCGACCAGTATCCTCATGGAAGATGTCATCGGCTAAAAAGGAGGAGATGAAATGTACTCACGCCATCATCATACGCTTTCAAGAAAGATTCGATCAGGGTTGCAGCATCGGTTGAACCCTAGAAGTGGAGGTGAGCAAGTTGTGCTCCAAGAACCTGGTGCTCTCGACGGTGACGTTTTACCTGTCTGGACATAACTTTGTAGGCATAGAGTGTCGCCTCGGGTGCTACCCCGGTGAAACTGGCATGAAGCGTCAGAGAAGATGGTTCCTTGGCTCAGGATGTAATCTGAGTAACCCACTCGTCAGTCTTTCCGGCAACGATACCGGCGACATGGGTGCCGTGGCCCAGGAGGTCCAACGGGTCAGCATCAGGCTCCCTTTCGTACCCGATAGAAGGCCAATCTATAACATCAATGAGTTTTATATCGGGCGAAGACATGCGCGTTTGAGGGTAGCGTACATTGATCGCCAACGAAGTCGTATCCGCCGGCAACCTTGAAGCCCTCTCCGAAGCCTCCGCCGAGCTGTTCAATTGTCAATCACTGAATGGAGATCCGGACGCAAACGGGGAGGTTTCAGCCTACAGCATCGTGGTTGTACCAGATGCCGGTGTCAACAACACCGACCTTGACGCCCTTGCCAAGAATTCCCTTCTCATGCAACTTGCTTACGCCCGTGACGGTGTGTGCGACGGACGGGACGGCTTGGAGGCCAGCGTCGACCGGAGCAGAAGGCTCGAGATACACGGGGTTGTTCGGCCAGACATTGACGACGTCTGGCAGCTCAAGCAAGCTGTCGATGTTCAAGTCGATGGTTTCAACGCTGGCGCCGTTAAAGACGTTGCTGTCAAAGCTCTTTACCACCTTCACACCATCCGTCGAAGCAAGAGAGCTCCGCTTGCCAACTGTGCCCTGCATGCAATCGTTAGCAAAACAACGGGAAAGGGAGATTCACGACCGAAGATTCGTACTGCGGCATATTCGACAATATAGCTCTTCGCGAAACGGGCTGCGGTCTCGTCGGGAACGCCCTCTTGCTGAGCGGCGATCCTCCTTGCCAGCGAGAAGGCGATGGTAAAGCCCCACGCTCTCATTTTGGTCTGACAAACGAAAAATTCCTAGAGAGACTGGATGCTGGAAGAAGAACTTCTCAGTTGGGCGGGGCCCTCGCATATTTGAAGCATCACGACGACCCGAGACTGGAGACATCACGCGATTATCCGGCCTCTTTTTAGATGATACTCTACAAGCAATCCATGCTACTGCCTAAATCGTGCAGGAACCGTGGCATTGATAGATACCCTTGTGGGTGAACTGCGTTCAATGACCGATCACGCAGGCATGCGTACCTAGTCTTGGAAAACAGGGGCGAACAACGCACCTCTGGAGAGCCGGACGTTGGTGTTTTTTGTGCAAATTCGGCCTCTGTACCCAAATGAAGTGCGTCCGTACCATGGTCAAGACGGTTCATTTTAATCTCGTATTGCAATCAGCACTATGGACATTGGCAGAAGCCATGCAGTGTTGCATCGCAGGGCGGTTAGGTGCGCCAAGAACTAGTTGACCTTCCGGCTTTGGCATGTTGCGCTTTCGCCTGCAGCATTGCGTGCTGGGGATAGGATATTCCTACTCGCACTCGGCGAGCATTGAGCAGTTCATCTTGGTCGGTACTCGCGATTGAGGAGAGTGCGAATCGCTGGAGGGACTTTGTTACCTCTAAATACACGCAATTCAGTTACGGCTGATGGATGCCTCTAACGAGATCAAATGCTCGGAGATCTCTCACAAAAGCACGCAAAAGATGGCTGTTGTTTCAGTGATCCACGGACGGCAGAGTGAGCAGTCTACGTTTCGGCGTTTATTGCCGTGTCTATGGGCCATCGTTTGGCTTTTTGGGGCACGTTTCTTATGTTCCAAGCGATGAAGTTTTCGCGATCCTCGACGTTCCGAGCTGGCCGTCGTTTTTGGCCACGGCCACCACGGAAACGTGCGCCATCGTCGATGCAATGCACACGCCGTCTCCGAGGCGGACGATACGCCGAGTGTAAAGTTGGATTGATCATGGGCCGTCGCATCACGGAATGTGGGATTTCCCCAAAATCTTTGAGTTGTCGAGTCCAAATACCGACTCAACCAAGACAAAGAACCAAACCGGCGCCCATGATTCGTTGACGTAATCACCCAACCCGCAAAAAAGTTCTCCGTCACTCGGCCAAGTCCCATCGTTACCACTCACTCGCTCTCACTGCCACCCACCATCCAACCGGCTTCAGATGTTTGTGACCCCCAAAAGATTGGCATTGAGAACCGTCCGGTAAACTTGGCACTAACCCCCCGCAGATGGAGCAATTCGGCCTCGCGGCAGCGCACTCGGGCGCAATCAACCACATCCACGCCATCCACTTCGGGCCCGCCGCCGTGGAAGTCATTAGGGAGGTGCGCCTGGCCGTGACCGTCGTTGTCATCGGCTGGGTCGCGGTCACGGGGATCCGCACGTTTTTCGATCGCGGGAGGCATTGAGGCAGTAGCCAGGGTCGGCGGTGACGTCGCACGGGGTACTGGCAGCAGTCGGGGAGAGGGAGGGGAGTGAGGCCATGAACATGTTATTGAGCCACGGCTGCGAACTAGTAGGACTCGGGGAGTATTGAAATTGTCCGTGTTTAGGCATTCGATGACAGCCGGGGCGTCCCGGAGGCTGGTGTATTCGAACACGTGCAAAAGGATGTCTGGAAAGACCTGGGGCTTCTTCAGACTGGCAGAGTCCTCAGTTCGTGGACAGATGGGATGGTAGCGACGTGAGGTGAATGGAACGTCCTGTGTTGTACTTGTATAAGATCTCGGAAAGCTCAATCAGACGCTCAGCAGGCCATGTACTACCACGCCAACATCTTCATACATCATCCAGCCCTGTTTCTGCTGTGTGCCCATACACGAATCCTCGGCCAAGCTGGCTCGCCCAATCCATGGCGATCACGGCTGGAGACTCTGCTCATTCGTCGGTCTTCAGACAACACCACACCCTCGTCCCCGTCCGACAATCACGCTCATGGCCCCTATCGTTCTTGCAGACCTTGTCCCATCCGTCAGGGCAATTGGTGTCGCCTGAGGGTGCCGGCTCGGACAGCCGACAGATCTCCGCTGCCGTTCCATCGGACTCGGATTGTGAACCCTCTTAGCGCGAGGGGACGCCTACGTCAGCATCGGCGTTGAATCCACGTGTGCTACGAGCAATCGCATCAAACCGCTGATGACTGGCTCGGAGGGCGGAGGTTGAACGGGCATGCGCGCATGTCGGTTGCATGGACTGGGTGGTGACGTACCGAACGGTATAGCTGCGGCTACGCCAACGAGGAGAAGCTGGCGAAGAGTCACAGGGCCCATCTTAGTATGCGATTTTGTTCAAAGTGTCGGAAATCATGGCGTTGTGGACGTCGCCGCCTCTGTTCTGGCCGTGACTATGGTGAGGTTCTGACTGACGATGGCATCATGCCCGCATGGGAATGAGATGGAAGACGACGAGAGTAGGTCCGATTCTTCGAACTGCCCCCACGGTGAATGAAAAGCAGACCGCAGAGCAATGTCGGAAAGTCGCATAATGAAACGGGGCCCTATGATCTCGAAACGGTCTGGAGCGAGGGGCAGTTTGCGGCCTGACCCTTGCCTCGCGAAACTTTGCGTCGAGCAGCACGCTTACTCGACGATGGCAAACTTTGCACTGGCCGCCGGCCGAATGGGCGTTTCTGCAGCCAGTCAGACCCCGACGGGACAGAACTTCGTCAACTTGGGTCACAAAGGGCATTCGGCATCTCATGCTCGTCGACTTGCTCACGAAATGGGACCCTAGAGTCATCACAGACGAGGAGACGTCTTGGACAGTTGGTGAACATTGAAAAGTTTGTAATTACGAGTACCTAAAGCGACTTGCACATGTATGTAAACGGAATAAATAAACGCTACTCATCATCACTCGTAAAAGATTGTCATCTCATCTCATCCACCCGTCCTCGCATTGATGCCGTGTTCCCGTCCAATCATTATCCGTTCCCACGTGTAAACCCCATTACTGTTTTTTTCCGTGTACCCAAGAGCATTGGAACCAGCCGATGCTCTTACCAGACGCCTCACTCCTTTTCATCCAATCCAAAGAACAAGAGAAAGAAACACGGGGGGGGGTTCAGCAAGCACCGTAGCGGACACCCCTCTTGCCCAACTCCTTTCTGCCAACAGGGTCCTCGGGCATGATCCACCCCTCGCCCTCTTGGCCTCCCGCTTCTCCGCCAACTGCGGCTTGGGCATCCAGTCATCCCTCGGCAGCGCCTTGCGTCTCGTCCCCTCGGCCGGCGCGCCGATCTCCGCCTTCCAGTGCGCGACGCGGCCCCCTGCGGCGCGTCGTCGCCGGCCATCATGCAGAGGCCCCAGAGCGCGAGGCACGCCGTCAGCGGGATCTCGCCGACCTCGCAGTCGGCGTCGTCGGCGACGGCGCCGAGCTGCACGGAGGTGACCTCGAGGAAGCCAAAGTTGGGGACGGTCTCGGGCCCGTTGCGGACGATGACGAGCTCGATCTCGGTGAGGATGAAGCCGTAGCGGCACGAGTGCTCGCGCATGGCGTGGTGCAGGGCGGCGAGGCCGCGGAGGTACTCGACGCGCTTGATGTTGCCCTCGACGCGCATGCCCGTGTTGAAGCGGTCGAAGGAGCGGACGAGGCCGACGACGCGGGCGGTGGGCTTGCCGCCAAAGATTTGGGCCGCCGAGGCGGGCTCGCCGGCCGGGGAGGCGGTGAAGAGGAGCTCGGAGTGCTTGGAGTTGGCGGAGACGGCGGGCACCGAGAGCTGCATGGGCCGGTTGGAGGAGATGGCGAGGGCGGCGTTGAGCTTGGGGAGGTAGTGCGAGGCGTAGATGCCGTGCAGGGCTGCCTCGGTCTCCGGGTGGCGGGCCGTCTGGGCGGGGGCGGGGAGGAGAGGCGCCGGGACAGGGCAGCCGAGGAGGGCGGCGGCGCCGGGGAGAGAGAGAACGGAGGAAGCGTTGAAGGTGGTCCAGGGGCGGATCTGGCGGACATCCCACCAGAAGTGCTTGGTGTTTGGGTCCCGCAGAGGGAAGGAGATTGTGCGCACCAAAGAGGGAGCCGGGTTGGACTCGGTAAGGTAGGTCAGGAGGGTCGTGCTGGGAGTCGGGTCCGGGGTGGCCGTGGCCGACAGGCTGAGGGGGGAGGGCGCGCGAGGAGTGTAAGAAGGGAACATGTAGGCCTCTGTGGTGGGCTGAGGTGCGGCAGAGGGAACGTAGGAGGGCATCTGGCGGTAGGTCGGAAAGCCAAACTTCTCGAGGGCGGAGCCGTCAAGACTGCAGGTGGAAGCGCGGCGGGATTGCATGTCATCGGCGAAGATGACGGGCGAGCAGAGCAGGGAGGAGGTGGACTGCTCCTCGGGCTGGCTGCAGAAGGAGGACGGCATGTTCCAGGTGATGGTCTCCGGGTTGGTGAAGCTGCGGGAGTGAGCCGGGCGGAAAGCTGCGGGGGCGGCGGGGGCGGAGGGCGTAGCCCGTCGGGGAGCCGCGACACGGGTCTTGGGCGAAGTCTTGATGCGCTTGGGGGGCGACTCGATAGCTTGGTCCTGGGAGCGGATCTTGGGCAGCAGAAGGGGGCCGTGTTGGCGGATCGGAGGCGAGGCGCGGGACGGCGTTGTCATGCGGGTGCTCACCGAGTCTGGGGTGGACTCGGCAGCGGAGACAAAGGAGTAGACGGAGCCATTGGAGCGGGAACGGCTGTGGCCTGGGTTGTGGTGGTAGGGCAGGTCGAGGAGGGAAGCGTCGAAGGAGAAGCTTGGCGGTGTTGATGGCTCGCACGAGGGGAAGATGAAGTCGAACGACATGTCCGCTGCCAGACTGAGTGGTGTTGTGTTAGTTGGTGTGTAAGCGAGGGGAAAGGCAGGGGGTTCTCGTACGTGGACATATTGGCTGTGAGTTGGTTGTGTCTAGGAAGACACGATTATGGGATTATGGGAGGTGGTTCGTGAGTGGGAGGGGAGGCCAGCTCCAGAGTCTTGGGTGTCTGAGGGTTGCGGGTGAGGTGTAAAAGCAGGCGAGGTGCTGTGAAGCAGGGACGGGTTGGCCGCGTTCAACGAGACCAGCGTTCCAGGATCTAGGTGTATAACTTTTTGTTTTGGATTCCAGATATGCAAGCAATAGCAAACAGACAAGCAGGGAGACAAGGAGATGAGGACGAGAGGGCGAGAGTGGGAAAGGGAGACGAGGAGACGAGATGAGGATGGAGAGAGGAGGGCCAACAGAAAGGCACAGGAGACGCGGGAGGGGAGGACATCTTTATCCTCGAGTTTGAAGCTCGCAGCCCAATGGATGTGGCCGCGGTGATGCGGCGCGCGACTGACGGCCGGATGGGAGGGCGTGTGTGTGGCCGTCGCCCCGGCCCCCAGGCTAGCCTTGGGACTGACCGTAACGTTCGTCGGGTCGAGGTCTGGGTCTTTGCATCTGCACATACATGGAGCCTGGAGGGTACAACGCAGCGGTGGGCTTTTTCGCTGCGCGCATCCGGCTTGGATGGAGGTGTGCTCCCGGGGCCCCTTGGACGGATCGTGGGCCTCGACCAAGGACGACTGACTGGCGGGAAGGGGACGGATGATACGTATCACTGGATACGTAGAGACAAAAGAGAACAAGAGCTGTCGTCTGACCCCGGCCGGTCACGAACGACAGTCGGGAAGCAGGGAGAAATGAAGCTACTGCAGAAAAAAAGGACTTACAGATGGATGCAGGCGTCATTCTGGAAACGGAGGTCCAAGTCTGTCCACCGGGGCGATGAGGAAGCGCAAAATGTGAAACACGGGGAAAAGTGTGTAGATGCGTTCCCACTCGGAAGTACATGCACGGCGTCTGCATGCAGAAGAAGAACTTGAAGCTGTTCGTTCGGCCGGCGGTGGACGATGTGTCAGGGCCGATCTTGGTTTGGGCCGTCGTGGATGTGGACTTTGGAGCTTGGAGAGCCGTGGGTGCATCTGCTTTCCAAGCCTGGCCGGGAGAAGCACGGCCGGGGGTGTGGTGTGTGGACCCTATGGGGCGGAGCCTGCGGGCGTCACTCGCTTGTCCTGCGCACTGTCTGGTGCTGCCCAGCATTGGTTGATATCGACAGTGTTCATCATTCTACAAGCACAGTACGGCATCCACCACTCACCGTCCACGACAGCTGTCTTGCATCAACCGCCCTTTGCCTGGTTCCCACAAATCCCACCAAAAGCACCCCTGCAGGGCGTCTATGACTCATTTTTAGACACATGGCAGTTGAGCCGTGCAGTAGCTCAGCTGCCCTAGCTCTCTCGCCCATCCTAGCGTCTTCCCTGGCTTCACCCCCACATCGACCGGCGGGACGAACGACGACGACACAAACATCAACAAATCCAAGAGATGCGCCTCGACGCCGGACAGACGCGCCCCGTGTGCCCGCGTCCGTGTGCGGCCATCATTCGACGCGATGTCATGCGTTGTCGCGACCTGCGATGCGATGCCATGCCATGCCATGCCATGCGCCAGCCTCGGTCACGCTCTGCGTCGCGTCGACGGACGGGAGAGACGGCTGTCGTCGCGACCTGTCCGCGAGGGCATTCCCAACTCGTCTTCCACTCGCTCTGCGAGCGTGCCAGCGCACCTCGCCGCGCAGTCGACCATCATGTGCCGTCTCGGTTTCTCGTGCGATGCTCGCCTCACTTCCCTCGTCCCCAGCCCACGACATGGCGTACCGCCTACGCCTCGTCCACCCCGGCTGACCACTCTCGCCATAACGCCAGCCGAGCGGCAACCGAGATTACCGGCGGCTGTCGCATCGTGCTGCGTCTCCCACTAAGACACCTCCGATCGGGTCTCCCACTCTGGGTGTCACCGTCCGGCGTCAAGCCGCCTTCCACTCTCGTGGCTGAAATTGCACTGTACAAGAAAAGAAACAGCCGAACCCCGCCTCAACCCTTGCCGTGTTCCCCGAAACAGGCGCTCGCTCGGCTCCCTTAACCGCCCGGGCGGCTACGGGCTACACAACTCTCTTCTCCTCCTTCCCGATTCCGGACGGCGCTTACAGTCCCCCCTCGCTCCACCCTCCCGCAACAGACACTGTGAGGTCGGACGAGAAATCAGGCGGGACGGGTCTCGAAAACAGGCTCGAGGAAGAGGCAGCCGCCTGCTTGATTGCCAGTCTCACCCTCTAACAATCCCCCCCTCACGCCCTCACACGCGTACGACTGACCTAAGCCCCTCTGGCCCCGAAGTCGGGCCCCAAATGCTGACAATGACGAGGAGGACCGATGATGCCGTCTCGCTGCTCACATCCTTACGTCCCCCCGAGCCTCCTGCCTCGTCTTTCGCCGCGCATGGCTCGGTGTGTGAACAGCACCGAAATGTCTAAGCCTCGCATCACAACCGCCGTCTGCGACGTTGACTAACCGTAGAATGTCTCGAATGTATCAAGGCGGGTATTGTGCGACCGTTGCTGCTCCCTTCTCACTGAACGGCGGCAAGCCTACGAGTCGCCGGCTGTTCTCTGCTCCATGATTCGCAAAACCTCCCCGCCCGGAGGCAGGGCTTCACGCCGCCGCCATCTCTCCTCTCGGCCGATGTAGTACGACTCTCGTCCTCGTGAGATGGAAATGGGGAGACAGAAGGCATGGAGCGACACTTGCACAGCCGCACCAGAGCGCTTAACCCTCCTTGCTTTTCCACATTTCCTCGTCTCTCCTCTTCTCTCCCTCTCAAGCGCCACACCAGACCAGTCAGCATCCATCATGTCCCCCGTCCTGTCTTTTCGTCTCTGCTCGCTTGCCCTTCCCGCTCCCGCGTGGCCCGTGCTCTCCACACGTCTCCACACGAGTCCGTCCCTGGCGCTGGTCCGTGTCCCGCCTTTGTCATCCAGACCTCTTCAGCCCCGTCTCTCCCTTCCCATTGGCCGTCCGCCACGCGCCATCATCCCGCCCAATCTCGACGCGCCGCAGATCGTCCAACCTGCCAAACCACGACCCGTCCGTCCAATCGGGTCCCGGTGCTCCTCCAAGGCCGTGTCTCGACCGCTTCATTGGCCCAGCCGTCTTCCCGGGATGTTTCACGACCGCCTTTTTGTTTCTCGATTCATGGGTGGGCTCCTTCGTCCACCCCCGACCTAGCCTGGCTTGCGTCCGGATAGCCTAGCCTTGCCATGCATGATGAACTCTTTTGCTTCCTTAGCTTCGCAAGGAAGGGTGACTCACATCTCGTTGTCCATCACCGTCGCCGGTGGACCTTTGGCCAAGTCGTACACAGGCCCGGGAGGGGACGGATCACTGTTGACCCCAACGACATGCAAAGTGCGAATGATCCCCCCCCCGGCAGTTCGGGTCGGTGACCTCTTGAGCGGGACAAACGCATGGAGAGGCACAGCCAGCCCTTCGGAGCCTGCCCGGGAAAATCGGGGGGGCTGGTTTGAAGACCACAATCTGCAGAATGGCATCACCGAACCTCGACAGAGACCTGACCGACATCATCGGGGCCGGCCTTTTTGGGCCTTGACCCCTTGCTTCAAGCCCGCAAACGGCCATTGAACGAACAAAGGCAAATAAGATATTGTCTAGGTATCCTCATGTATCCATTGTCTAAAGGGTAATCGTCCTCGTCTCGGGGGACCCGTTGGAAAAACCATCCCTCCCAAAACGAAAAGAAAGAAAGAAAAAAGGCCGTCTAGTACACATCCCACGCGCCAAGGACGCCAAAAGGGTATCCGTCAAAAGTGAAGAGGTCTGTCTCTGCTTGCTGCACAAAAGGACAATCCAGAAAGAAAACAAGTTGGAAAAGTAGAGACCAGGAGTGATTCCCGAAAGGTGTGGCCTTGTGCTGCCTCATGCAGGTGATGTGGCTCCCCCATCCCACACACATTGCTCCTGCCTGTATTCATCCGTTGCGACGTAGAGAGGTGTCATGGACTGATCATCCGTCCCACCACGCCGCCCGCCCGCGTCCACTCGCAACCACCACTGGCCGAGACGCGTCGCATCTTCCATACAACGCGTCTCGTCCATGGTGTTGAAAAGTCTCTCTACCCCATCCACGACATCCGGACCACCCCAGGCAGACGGAAAAGTCGACGACGCAAGGTAGTGCAGGGTCTAAAATCCTGCTCCATTCGCCACCTCGTCGCCCACTCTCGAGCTCGCACTGCTGGCTCCCTCGCCCGCATCCGTCCCCATCCCCTCGTGCGTCGATTGACTCGTACCCGGCTGTCCTGAAACGCTTGCCAAAGAAGCGGAAGCCCTCTCGAGCTCCGCCTTGCCTTCTCGCAGTCTCCGTAGCGCCCGCATCATCCCGTCCAGCCGGAGTCGCTCCTGGATCACCATGCCCTTGGCGAAGTCCTTGATCGCCCGCCGCCCCATCTTCTCGTGCAGGTCTTGCCACCCGGCCAGCTCCCCGGCCACCACCTGCTGCGAGTACCGAAGCTCGCGACCGAGGTCGTCCACCTGCTCCTGCGACTGGCGGGCCTTCTCCTCCCTCTCCTCGTTGAGGCGCTGTCGCGTGTCGTCCAGCAGGCCGAGTGGCCACCGTGTCGATCGCGTCAGCGAGTTGTAGTTCCTCTCCGCCGACTTGCGCGCAGCTGATATTTGCGCAATCTGGGCGGGCGGTCGCGAGAGAGCTGATAGGAGAGCCTGGATTGTCGATTGCGACGCCAAGAAGGTCGAGTGGAAGATGCCGTAGGGATTTGACTGCATAGGTGCGATGGTACGGACGTACGACTCGAGTGCTGCGATGTACACTGGTGGCAGGAATGGCAGCGTCGATACGGCGCGGTGCAGAAGAGCCGATGCATCGTGTAGGTCTGCTTTGGTCAGCGCGCGCGATAACTGGTCGGACCAGACAAGTGAAACTTACCGGATGCGACAACGGCGATGGAGTTGACTCTTCTAGCCACGCTCTTAGTCGAGTAGTTGACGCTCCGCACCATCTCTCTCGCGTGGTCCACAAACTGCTCAACCTCGCGCACATCCTTCACGGGCTCGTACTCTTCCCGGACCTTCTCAGCTCGAGTCTCGGCTTTGAGGTTGCTCCTCTGCTCCATCATGCCGAGCTGAATGTCAGGCACCAGAAAAAATTCCCAGAGCATCTCATGCGTCGCGAACGTTGGGTGATTGAGCATGATCTTGAGAAACCAGTCGGCCCGAGTCTGGATATCTCTCAGCACCGCTCTCGACGGCTTTGAAGGTATCTGAAACGGCGACCGCACACCGGCGACTGCCGGAATCCACGATGCCGGATTCTCCAGCGCAAGCAGGTTGCCGAGATGTTCGAAATCGGAGAGGTTTCGGCGGCTCGTGGTAACGGTGTAGCTCAAGTGGTCGGCCGGGGCGGCCGATTTCAAGACCAAGCGAATGGTCGCATCTTCCACAAAAAAGGCTCTTACGACACCGGTGATGCGGGCATCCGCGGCAGGGGGCATGCTGAAGAGCGCCAGGTCGTCAATCTTATTTCGGATGTCATCATCCTTGGCCAGTTCAACGGCCGTCAGGCTTCGGAGCTCTCGGGCTGCAACGTCGACGCGTGCATCCACAAACAGTGTCCTGACCATGTCCAGTCTGCCATATTTGCTGGCGACCATCAGGGGCGTGAACTTCTTTTCGTTGGTAGCATTGACGTCGACATCGCACTGCTGGAGAACTCTGATGGCGAGCTGCGGGTCATTGACAATGTGAAGCAGCGTGTTCCCCTTGGCGTCCACATGATCATCAATGTGCAGCGGAAGCCCGTCGCCTTGCGCTTCCGTGGCCGCATCAAGGCCGGCATCCACCATTTCGCGGTAATGGACATGGTCATAAGACCGGCACAGTGCAAAAAGTGGCGTCTGGCCATTCTTGTCTTTTTGCCGCCAGGAGACTAATTTCCCGATCCGAGAAATCAGAAACGGCGCGTGGAACAGATAATGCGCGCAGCTGCGACCCCAAATATCCTGCTGGGCAAAATACTCAATGAGCCGCTCTTTTGACGCCGAGGTCGTGGCAAAGTCGAGAACGATGTTGATCAGCTCTGTGTGCCCCAGCTGAACTGCGGCGCTAAACAAAGTTGTGTCCTCGTTATTGATGTCGTCCAACACCACCGAAGGCGGGTAATACTCATTCAGTGACAACAAGTATCGCAACAGATCCGGTCGCTCGTTTTGCACAGCCATCATCAAGATTGACTCTCCGAATAAGTTGTGTGTCTGCGATAACCGATCGATCGTAACATCTCCTTCTAGCACGCTGCCGATGGTCCCGTTGCTCGTCGCTCTGGAATGGTACGAGATCTCAGACCCGCTGGACATGCTTCTTGTGTCCATAGCAACCCTTTTCACCTTCCTCGGAGGGGGGGCAGAGGGAACTCAAGCTCGCTACCGTTGTCTTCGGCCTGAAACGGGAAGACATGGCTGAGGCCAGAGCCTGACGAAAAGCGATCCGAGAACGTTAAGGCGGTGGATGACCTCCTGGATGTAGAGCCATTGGTGTAGCTCCAGCTACGAGACTGCCGTCGACTTGACTCGGGAGAGTCGTAAAGATCGTCGTCAATAATGGCATTGGAGTCTGGCTCCATGATCTTTTTCAGGTCATCCAGACTCCCGTTGCAAGCAGCGTCCCACAGGGCTTTGTTCCGTCGACTAGCCCTCCGCAGTCCTGCCGAGTCCAGTACGAGGTACGCCAGTACAGCTTCGAACGTGCTCAAAGCATAGCCCATTTCACCGTTGTCGACGTCGTCAATAAAGATGAAGTGTCGGATGTAAATGAGCCGGGCATGCAAGTGTCTTACCTGAGCTCGGATGACCACGAACAACAGGAGCGAGACAAGTGTATCGGCGTTGACAGTGAGGGTTGGTTTTTCCAACGAAGAGGCCGCTTGCGCCTGAGAAGAGTTTGTCAAGTGCGTCACCAGCTTCATGGTGGATAGAAGCAAGTCAAGCATCTCTTGTGGACTCATGGCGGTTGTCATCTTCTTGAACTCCTCCACGGCTAGACCGAGCTGTATCGTGAGTTCATGCTTCCCCCGGGAGCCGCCTTCGATGGCAATTCCCAGCTGGGATAGGTCGATAAACTCCATCTGCCGAATCTTGGCCTCCAATTCAAGGTCGTATGGTCGTTTTGACGCACTGAGGCGCGGAAACAGGAGGTGGTGCACATTCTCCGAGACGTATCTCTCAATAAGCCTCTCAACGAGTGGGCCCGTCAAGTCCGTCGTTGCTCCAAGCATCGAAAGCTGTTGCTTGTCGACGCCCTGAAACAGATCGATTGCCGCAGTTACGGCCGTCTCGAGCGACGCCCTCATCACATCCTCGTCGTCCTCGGCGTAGAAGTTTTCCGTAACGGGTAGCCCATTAGGTACACCGTTGGGTCGCCTAGCCGCGGACATGCTGTTGGATCTAGCCTTCCGCATCGCCGTGGTGATCGGTCCATCGGGCTCAGGGTCGGGTATTCGGAAGGCTGAAGGGGGCGGCGGGAGCGGTCGCTCGAAGACGGTCGAGAATTCTCGAAAGAGCTTCTCCAACCCGGGCTGCATCTGTCGCGCGATGATGGGGAAGTGGTTGAGGAGGTCATGGAAGCTCTTGATATCCTTCTTGCGCGGCAGCACGGCGCCATCGTTGCTCTCGGAGGCGGACGATCGGCTCTGCTCGAGGGCTTGCCTTCTCGCTATCCCTTCAATCAGAATCGCCGGCTCGATCTTGGTTTCTTCCCATACCCCCACCAGCGGTCGCGAAATATAGTAGATGAGCCATTGACGGGGCTCGAGCATGTCGGGGTACCATGTCGAATCGTTGAGCAACTGTGCTTGCGCAAGCGATTTAAAGCCTGCAATCAGCGCGTTAGCCATTGGCTGTCTACAGAAAGCCCATATGTGGCGGGCGCACCTTTATTACTGTAGACATGAGTGTCTTTGATGACAACTGTGCGACCGTTGATGGTCTGGTACTGCTTCGCCTTGCCCCTCAGCTCTCGCAGGTTCTGCGCCGCGTCCTTGCCCCCGGCGGCCGCCGCGGTGTTGGATGCCGGTATGCGGAGCACATGGCTAGCTAAGAACTCCTCCGAAGTGATGACCTCATGGAAGGTCGAGCCACTCTCGATCTCGCGACATGTGAGGAGTACGTCGGTGGTCGGAACGAGGAGGATATGATGATGTACCGGCGTACACTGGGAGGGCAGGGAGCTTCGGAAGAAGGCAGCGAGAAATGGATTTAGGGGTTGCATTCATTCGACTGGCGCTGGACGTCCTCGACCAGCTCACCCGGCCGGGGAAGCCAGGATTGCAGGGAGAAGGGAAGTAACGAGGGTCGGGTGGGAATTTGGAAGCACGGAGGCGCCGGGGGTCGATGAGCAAAGCAGGACGCTGGCAATGACAGGTTCGCTGGATAATGATCGAGGTCGCCAGGATGGGGAATGTGAAGGCTTCGTTGTCGGGCGCAGGCCGTAGAGAGTTCGCAAGTGTCGTTCGCCAAGTGGTGAAGTCGATTAAGTCGTGATGAGGAACAGGCTGTGATGGTCGCGATTCCCCTGGACAGATAGCAGCAAGGTGTTGAAGCTGATGTGGGCCAGGCACTGACCTCACCCAGGCCGCACGTTCCACTCCCACCCACTGGACGCCACGGCCCAGGGGGCACCGTGGCCCGACTCGGCGCTGAAGGGGTTCGCTGCGAGAAACCGGGATCCACCCTTCCGCTACGGGAGGAATTGATTCGCTGGAAGCGGGGTGGAAGCCAGAGCGGAATGCGGAGAAAGAGGGTTTCCGAAGGCGACGCTCCCCTTCCCCCTTCTGTATGCCGGCTTCAGACAACTCTATCTTATCAGCCCCGTTCCTCCCGGGGAACCTTCCGCTCCTGGACATCAACCAGCCACATTGTCGAAAGACTGAAGCCCACAATCCAGTGAATTCCTCACATGGACGCATGCATACATTATGTTTTCCGTCCGGCCGCAGGTGTGGGCTTGTCGACATGTTTTCCCTCGCTGCGCCCTTGATGATATCCCTGCGTGTCGTGCCTGTTGGATCGATACCCCGAAATGCGCGGATATGCTACGAGAAACGGGGGGCGTCAACCTAGATAATAAGTTAAAAGTTGAGAGGTTCACATCGCATAGTCATACGAACGCCCTGGTGTCTGCAGCATCAACACATATTTGGGCTTCACCTAGAAAATCCTAAGCACACTCATAGGTCACGTCACGTCAACTTCAGGGCGTGTGTCACTTTGTTGATTGACGTGGAACGCTGGAACGCTCCCCAACACCCAACACCCCGTCTTGGCGTTACCAGCTACTCTAACAATGGTCCGAGAAGCCCCATGACACCTTTTTCCAAGTGGACGGACATGAGGTTCACCTGCTCAACGGCACGAAGCTTCTAGTCCATATGTATGCCGAGATGTCCTAAGCCACAATCGGAACCTCATTACAGGTGGCTGTTTGCCGCTCTCCCCTAACCCAAATCAATGGAGTTGTTCATGGTTTTCTGATGCAATCAGCGATATCTCTTGGGTGTTCACGTATAAACCTAGCACAACAGGTCTTACATCAGAGTAGTATGTTGCCTCTACAGATTCTTAGGACGAGTTTACTCGGGATATCTCTACCATGGCTTTTCGAGACGCAGTCACAATTCTTATTTGCCACTTGCGTGGGTGGTTCATAAACATCAAAACTCCATGTCTTGGTCTAGCTTGTTGCTTGTTCTGCCACGGAATATATTTTATCACAGTGTCAAGCCTAGAGGTGGCGGACAGAACGACTGGTCAGATATCCTCGTCTATTCCTAGAGAACACGTGTTCAGCGGAAGCTTTTGTACCTGATACCAAAGTTCAGAACCCATTCGCAGACGGGATCTAAGGCCGCCCATTAATTCGGATGGTGGCCATGTCAAGGAATGGTTTCGATCAAAGGGCACTTTCCTCATGAAGCTGTCTCGGCATTGATACAATAAATGTTATTCAATGTTCCTAATACCGCAACTTAGAGCTCTGGTCAGCAGCTATAGTTACATCATCATTGCTTGTGGAGCACCCAACATAGCTCAACTTCATTATGCTTGATGAACATGAGCTGTGCTAAGAGTCTTCAGATCCTAGTCCAAATCTACTAATCACTGTCACGTAGTGCCCAAACTTTAGAGACAGATTTAACAATGTACGAGAAGGTATTTTGGATCATGACATTAACATGGCTATGCTCGAACGTGCATACATGACGCTTTAGGCGTCGGGCAATTGGGTTGCATATGACGCCATTAATAGCATCAAGGCACGTGTATTATGCAACCTTTAACATACAACAAATAAATAACATAAGCTAGAATAAACAAAGTAAAGGCTTGATAGCTTGGCTACAGTTGTTTATAATGAGCATAAACACTAGCCCCTAGCAGAATTTTCATCGTTGGCGCAGCTCCACTTCAATCCCAATCCAACGCAAAGTTTTCTTCCACAGACTATTTCATTTCGTCAAGGCGATGATTCGGGGTCGTCGCCTATAACTCTCATAGAAGCAATCGAAGGAGGATGATGAAGACACAAAAGGACAAAAGTTAACCCGTTAGAATGGCTTTGCCAATCGCGGTGAGGATTTGAGCCTCACGCGGGGGTCGAACCCGCAACCTTGAGATTAAGAGTCTCACGCTCTACCGATTGAGCTAGCAAGGCGGGTTAATATGATTTGTTGCGGAAAACCTAAGTTTTGCCTACTATGTATTAAGACACCAAGAAGACACAAACGACGTTGGTCTTCATTCTTCTCAATACAAATGTAAGAATAATTTCCAGTCAAACCCTGAAGAATTTGACAGATGCAATCTATTTAACAAGTCTTTGTCTCTTCTAAAACTGATGAATTTGGTCCTTGCGGTACCCAAGCTGTTGCAACACGCCTGGCGCGCTCCTTTTTCCAACCAGGGCCGCTTCCATTGCCGGCGGACCGCACACAAACACCTTGGTCTCAGCACCCTTCTCTGGCACTGCCCCGACCTCCTGCAATAATCCTTTCGTCACATAACCCTTCCTGAAAGGCGAGTTCGGTACAGGATTGCTGACGGTGTAAACAGCCTTGAACCTCCCAGGAAATTCCTTCTCGAACTGTTCGAGTTCCTTCTTGAGTAAGACGTCCTGGTCTGAGTTGACACCAAAGATGAGTGTGACGGCTGTCTTGTCCTCCGGGTTGCGAAGGATGCCCTGAGCCAGCTGGTAGATTGGTGTGATACCTGCGCCGCCTGCAATTAAAGTGACATGAGGGTAGCTGTTGGGCTTCCACTGGTGGCCCTTGATGGCTAGGGCGAAGAGCAACTTTTGACCTGGTGTGAGGGAATGGAGGTGCGTGCTCTGCTTTCCATCAGGGTACTTTTTCACCATGAGCTCCAGATAACCCGTGTCGTCTGGTTTTCTGTCAGCGCTGCAATTCAGGCTGAACTTGAGAAAGCGGTCTTACCCAGTGGCTGAATAGGCGTGTACGGTCTCGCGACGGGGAGCCATCGACCCTCGGGCCATGACATTGTGAGGACAGCCGCTGCCTCAGTGTTAGTCTCATTGACTGCAGTTAAATAATCATCAGTCTCACATGTTAATGAGAGCCCGCTAACAGCCTCCCTTTGCGGCAACTTGAATCGCAGACGCTTCGTGTTGTGGTTCACCGCTTCCGAGCTCTCCAGCGGCAACGACACGAATGCAGGCCCCGCACCGAAGACCTTTGGCGGCGCACCTGATTCCGCGGACGCATTTCCAACGAGAAGCTTTGACATGATTCCCAAACCGATGCCTCCTGCCGCGACGGCTGCCGCGACGGTCGTTGGCCGGAAGCGGCGAACTGCTGCTGTTGATGCCATATCGGATAATAGTACGGTAATGAGTGGTTCAAGGGGGCCGAGTCGATGTTATGGCGGCGCACTGATTCTAGATGCAGGCCTTGGGTTGACGTTTGGCAGACGCTGAGCAGCAGGGCGACCAGTTGTTTAAAAGGCTGAAAGCCTGAGCTGAGTTGAGCTGACGCATGGGACTTGCATTGTCGGGCGATGGCGGGACTGAGACAGTTTGAAGGATCAGGCGATGGTGGGGTCTTGATAGCCGGTGTGATTTCGGCCATCCCCAAAATGTCCGGGACCGGTCGGGCCAAGTAAGCACCGACCACAAGAACAAAGACGTTCCACCAGAGCCGGCTTTTCAGGTTAGCCGGATGGAAATGATGGATGAAGTTCGTATTATTTCCGTGTGGAGTCCGGGGTGTTTCCAGTCTCGAAATATTGATCAACGGGCCATGTCTGGCGTATTTTCAAGGCGGCGGATATTGCAGCCGGAATGGAGTGATGCGGCGCCGTACTCACGGGTTACGCCGCGGGGCACCACCACGAAATAAACCTTCCTCACTAAAAGACCAGACGAGATCAGCAGCAGCCTGAAACGAAACACTCAAGTGATGCGGTTCTTGTTGCCTCATGCTATTCGGGGAAATCATTTCGCCCTATGCTGTTTGTCTGCACACCTCTTTTCTCTCTCCACATGAGCTGATGCCTGCTGTGGAGCACAATCTCAATGCTTTTGGGGGGTTAGGAGCCGTAGATGATCTGTTTTAAACATGATCCTCCTAGGCAAACATCCTCAATCAGAAATCTGTTGCCTAGCCGTTGGGTAGCTTATGGGGCACTCAATCTCACCCAGTTGACATCCTCTTCACTCAAGTAACCCATATTTCTTCCCATCTTGGTCTTGTATTTCTAATCTTGCTTTCAACTATACAGTGATAGTAAGAATTGAAAGGCGTTGACAAACATGAGCTTTTAGTTTGTGTCACTAGCTTTTACGAAGCTGCACTTCATGATGTGGCTCAAGGTCTGGGCTGTCTACATCGACACCCGATCACAGTGTCGTCAGTTTTACATGTGTAAAATTCGATTCAGCCAACCTCAAGTGTCATGAACTTTCGAGGACTCTAATACTTCCATGACTGCTGAAGAGAATATTGTATGGGTGCAATGTTACTTGCACAGGATCAGTCGCATAATCAGAAGCTGTTTCAGGTTGATTTAGAAAGGTGGACAAAGTTGTTGAATAGGTTTTGACTTAATCACAGTCATCAACATGTGTTGTTATCAAAAAGGTTGTGATTCACCATCACAGCATGTTCTTGACTATCACTTCCTGGTCTCGGGAACTCAAATAAAGAGTGGCTGCTTTTTTTTCTTTAGTTCAACTTGATTGTCAAAGTCTGAGCCCAAAGACAAGCAGAGCCACAATTTGCCAACTAGTTAAATCTAACTAAACCGCAATCGCACATATTCAACGGGGTGCTCTACCTCAAAGACTGCATCCCTTTCGATATGATGACGACCAGACGAGTTTGTTAAAAACCACGCCGCCAAGTGTCAGGTTATCAAATCGATTATTGGAAACTTATACGATGCCAACTACCATCTTTATGCAGGAATATGCGGCACGTGCAACTTTTTGCGACGGTCCAGGGGTGGCCACTAATAAAGAGACGCATTAGGTCAACGACTTCAGCTTCAATACCTCACCTTCGCTTGAATAAATTCGAAACCTGACCGAGGCCGGGATGGTAGACAGTTGTGTAAGACAGAGCTTTCTTGACAAAGAAGACTTAGGCGCTGAGTCTGACAAAAAATAGTTGGAGGGAGGAAAGCGTGGCGACAGGTGGACGGGCATGAGATTTGTTTCAAGCCGAGCATTGGGAGTTGACGCGGCTCGGGAGTACATGTATTGGCTGAAATATTTCAATAGGGGGCAATCATCGCTTGTATATGTTTGGCAACGGCTATCGTATACAAGTGTGAACATTGTAGGTAGAAATGTGGAGTGTAAGATAACTTGAAATCGAGGAAATAGTCTATTTTAGCGCTACTTATTACATCTTTGAATTCTAGAGCATCAGGTAGTGCAAATGGTTGGATTGAAAAAATAAGCCGCAAGGGTGCGATAAATTAGAGAACATAATGACTGGTGGTAGCTTTGTAATTACCCAGTCTGAATGGACGGTGCCAGAAAATCTAAAATGTAAACAAACACTTTGCTCTTCACGAAGATTGTCAAGGAGCCCCAGTATCTTAACACGATCAATGGCGGCCTTCTGGAGTATAATCCTCAGGCGAGAACATTTGGTTCGAAATGAATCACCATGTGGACTGGAGAAAAGTAGCCCACACAAGCGACTCTGTGCTAATAAACCTCAGTACTCCTACAATTTGATACTGCTGTTCTAAAACCAGGCCAGAAAGGTTATTCCAAACCTAGACCTTTGATACTTCATAATTCTGCTTATAATTATAAGTTACAAGTATTAGAATGAAAGAAATCATGTACACACTGTGATTCCTCCTGCCTCGAAATGCTCTGGCATTCACTGGCTAGGTCCAAACATATGTACACGTAAGCAGTGACCCCGCCGCCAATGGTCGAGCTCGCTGTGAACTGCCTAATCAGGAAATGATCTACCTGCTTACACTGTCAGGTCGGCTTTCTTGTCTGAATTGAAGCTAAATACTTCAGCTTGAATCATCATGCTTATAAACCTACAGTGTTGACCTTTGAAACATGCAACTTATTCCAATTGTGCGAAAACAATTGATTGTTTGTCATGTCGTGACCGGTTTTTTAGGGGTGCCTCGTTCGGAAAGTCAACACGAGGTGGCCAGAAAAGTAATTGAAGGAAGCGAACATATAAGACAGCTAGCTTGTCCACCTTCAAGAAACCAGGGAGAGTCTTCAAACCACAATCTTCTGACTTTCGACTATACAGCATACTTCTACCAATCTTCCATATACCTCTCTGTCTTCATTCTAATACCGAACCATCCAATATGCGCGTTGCTATTGCTGGCTCCGGAAGCGTTGCACGCTACTTTGCTGAAGAATTCCCGGCGACAGGTATCGACGTCGTCATCCTGACCCGGTCATTCAAGCCCGAGTTCGAGAAACTAGTCGGCGTCCGGCAGTTCGTCACGGACTACTCCATCCCGTCCATCCTCGAGGGTATCGAGGGCTCTAGCACTCTCATCTCGGCTATCCTTGATTATAAGCCCGCCTTCGTCGAGGTCCACCGACGCCTCATCGAAGCTGCCAAGAGAAGCAACACCTGCAAGCGCTTCATACCTGCCGAGTACGGCGGCAACTTGGAGGACTTCCCGGATCAACCAGCGTTTTACTCCCGCCTCCAAGGAGTCGTCCGCAAGGAACTAGCCGAACAGGATGAACTCGAGTGGACGCTGCTGTGTACGGGCTGGTTCGTGGATTATGTCGTACCGAGCCGCAACCGGATGCTGCAGCACGAAGGAGATGCGATTCCTGTCAACGTCGAGACTGAAACCATGCTGATACCGGGCTCTGGCAAAGAGCCCCTGGACCTGACTTCTGCCAGAGACGTGGCCCGCGCGGTTGCTAAACTGCTCCAGGCCCCTCAATGGGAGCGACACACGTACCTATCGGCAGAGAAGTCCAGTTGGAACGACATTGCGGCGTTGATGCAAGAGAAATACCCCCAAATGAGCGTTGAGCACCGCAGTCTCAATCAGCTGATCGACGATATTGTTGCTCATCCCAACCCCGAGGGCGAGGAGCGAATCACGGCAGAGTACGGCATATTCTCTGCCAGTCACGCTGGATCTTTGCCTGCTGACAAGGTTGCGGCTCATCGCGAAAAGTACTTTTCTGGAATCAGGTTTAGAACGGCGAGAGATCTGCTGGCGGAAGTTGAACGGGACCCGCAGGTTATCGTCTAAATTGCTCAATTTCAGGATTGGACAGCATCTTAGTCACAATCAATATAGTATTACGTCGAACTCCGGCATTTCTGCGAGGACGCGAGTCCAAGGCTTTGGTGCAAACCCGGAATGCGCAGTGTCACGGCGCATCCAGACCTCTTCAACTGCGAGAAGTAATGTGTCCCACGTAGCAATACCCAGTAACTTTCTTTTAGAGAATAAGTGCCTCATCCTGTACCGCAGTTCCGGTGTCGCAGCCTCAAAGGCAACCGCTGCATATATCCACGTGTTGGGGCTGCTATTGTTTTGGAGCAGCTCGAGATGCTCCATGTGGTCCACGCACCTGGAAACCATGCTCTGAATCTCCTGTTCAGGGCCCCGTCTTCCAGAGTTGCACTTGAAGTAGAGCAGGCTGGCATAGTAAAACAGCGAGCGGTGATGGTGCACCATGGCCGAGTCTGTGTTGCGAGTGTCGAAATCTGTAGACGGCTCTGGCATGGAAAGAGCGAACTCGATCTCTAGCTGATCAAGCTCTTCCGGAGATAGGCAAGGGGCTTGTAGTAGTTTTGAATTGAAAGAATAAACCAGCTCAAGAGACTGTGCTGGCATAATCTGGCTTTTGGACATCTCCACACCCGGCAGATAGGTCTTCAACGGGGCGGGAAACTCCAATCGTCCGAGGTATTGTGACTGAACTAACGCAAAAGCAGAGGAAAAGGATTGATACGTGAGTGCAGCAGTAGTCGACTGGTTCCAGGTATCTATGCTGGTTTCCTCGAGGAGATTTCTGGTCACCTTGATGACCTCCCGCCAGGCCCCTGGCGTACCGGTGATGAAGTGGATGAGTATCCATAGACACAGGGTAGCAAGGCTGGCCATCCGTTCATCGTGTCCCTTGCAGTTCAAATTCTGCATGAGATGATGAAAGCTCAGTTGCTTGTGGTGAAGCATTAACCCGTCATCAAGCTGATGGCCACTAAGATTCGCCCGATGGGCTGCAGAAATGGCGCAAACTGCGTGAAACAACGCGACCGTGCAGGTGGACTTCGTGCGGGCCACCCGACTCCCCTCGAGTGTCATCGGCGAAACAACGGTCAGAAAAGGATTAGCCGGGCTCCGGATTGGGATCAGTTTATGTGCAAGGTTTGTCGCCCAGTGGTTAATGAGTTCCCGTTCTCGGGCGGAAACTGATAGCACCTCCAACGGTCTCATCGGGCCACCTATGCGAGGTATAGACAGGTGATCGAAGGAGTCATAGTGGCCCCTGCCGCCCTTCGACTTTTGTTGAGAAGATGTATGCCAAAGCGAGGGATGTTGGTCTTCTTCCAGCGGCCAACTTGAACTGCTGTCCATTGCCCATACGTCGAGTTCCCGAGTATCTTGCACCGAGTGGACCGCGTCATCGTAGTTCCACAAAATGGACCTTTCATTCAGTACTCCTTCGAGACGGTCTGCCTCATTAATCGAATTTTTGATTGGATTGTGTTGGACGGGTCCCAAGCTTCGTTGAAGGTCCTCCGACGCCTGGTCTTTCGCCTTCGTAACTCTGCTACGTTGGTCGGTAAACCTGCATGTCTCTGGCGTGGGTCGTGGTTCGGAAGCTCGGAATGTCGAGAATGGGTTGCGAACCGGAATATTTGTAGTTGAAGAGATTCCATGATTCAATGATTGCCGAGAAATGTCGGATGAAGGGATTGCCTCAGCCCGTACGCGATTCTTATCACCGCTCTTCAGTCCTCCTTGACTCTTTGGGGCAAGCCAGGTCAGTCGCGTGCCGTACCCCTGACAGTCGAAATTGCCCGTAATGCAGCGCTTGCATCTCGGTCGCTGCTCATCGCACTTGACATGTCGCTGGCGGCACGTCCAGCAGCCCGTAAAGGTCTTCTGTCGTTTACGGCCGGCGGTCTTCTGGTGCCGTTTTGTGGCTCTGTCAGCCGTCGATGAACGACGGCTTGTGCCTGTCCGATCTTCATCATTGGTACCAATTAGTGGCGATTCATATTCCATGCTTGTAGAGCAAACGGAGCTCAGTTTTGTGGCTAGATCTAGATGATGAGATGTTGTGCCCGTATCTGGTGTCAGGGATTTGGTGCCTCACTGAAGGTCTGTCGCAGAGACGACTCATTCCTGGTTGAGCTGCGGGGTATGATTAGTAATGCAGTCTTGAGCCAAGGATCCCGCTCGGTTTGTTTTCCACCCCAAACTTGGAGCTTGTCGGTCTTAAGGAAGACCAAAAAGGTCTCCCTCTAGGGAAAGCCATTACTTTCCATTCAATAGCCTGCAAACAATCTTATTTACTGGGTATCTTGCTAGCAAAAAGGAAATTTTTGTCCTGGAGAAGGCTCATTAGCCAGCGCAGATCTACAGGCTCAGGCCCAACTAACCCGACAATGATCCACGCAAATGTCACGCAGTTAGGACAACCCAGAACGTATGAGGTCAACTCAAGCTTAAGCTTAAAACGTCGGGCGACTCTCCGAGGCCAGCGAACACTCAAAAAATCTTTGACTCAACCAATGAGACCTCTGTTAGTCGTTGATAGCTTGTGCATAAATTAGAGTGTACATTTTCCGTGATGGAGCGTGTCATAACTCTGTGGACCAGGACTGGTTTTCCGTTACAAGGGTAAGGAGGTCTGGTGATAAATCTTGGCGTCAGCAAGTTGCAGCAATGCAATATCTTCACCTTAATTCCAAACCACCCTATCTCCACTCGGCAACCCTTCGATGATCCTTAGGACTTTTTCGAGCCAAATATGTGATCCCATCGTTCTGTTCCCGCGAAACCTAATGTATTCCATGGTCCTTTGGAGTCATTCAAGTCGTTCTTCTAAAGTATTTTGTAAAGCAGCTGATACCTATCATTCAACAGCTTGAATAGCAATAGAGCGAGTCGAATTAGGCTTGGTCAGTAAGTCGTATTATGGAGGTACAAGGATTGGGCCCTGTATGGCCCCTGGTAATTGTTGGCAGATGTTTCACACCAGACGGAGATGTAGTGCTAATTAGTTCAATCAGACCGCGCCCAGAGATACAACTGTACAGAAACGTGATGAGTGGAATGTTCCGCGTGGAGCGTCCACCAAAGAGGAGCAAGATCCAAGTTTTTATCACTGGAGAAATTACGGGTAGGCTTGTTGGTGTTGAGAATTAGCCACGAATGAACGTTTCACATCCGTGCACAACAGCACCATCTGGGTTAGCATTTACCAAGTTGTAATCGTTTGCACGGATTCCATGGGCACAAGACGGCAGGGTTTTTGAAAACCACGCGGGAAAATGTAAATTATGCTAGGGGCTGCCGCGACCTAACTACTGTACAACGAATGATGAACCAGCGGAGTTGTTGACAGGTTCTTACCTGGGTGGGATTCCCTCCTTTAATTCCATCGTACCCTTTGGAGGTGCAGCCCGTCAGAACAAGAACGCCTACTTAAGATAGGACCATCCATACTTTGCAGCAGGCTCTTTCTCCTATCAGACAGTTACTGATCGTCTTAAGCGCCCGGATTAATAAAGTCTTTTCAAAATCCTCACTCTGTTCAATCGCTCAATCATGGGCTTCGCAAAGATCATCTGGACAGCGCTGTTCGCCAGCGTTGTCGCAGGCCAAACACTTACGATTCCTACTCGAGTTGGTTCCATCATCTCGCTAAGCGCACCTAGTGCGATCTCTGGCTCCAAAGACCTAGGAAACAGAGAGTACGACCGCGGTCGATCTTGCGAGACTGACGTTGAGACTCCCGGTGGCCATCCGGTCTTCATTCTGGAAGATGGCGCGACTCTTAGCAATGTTATCATTGGCCCAGGTCAAGTCGAAGGTATTCACTGCAGAGGTGCCTGTACGTTAAAGAACGTCTGGTTCCGTCGCGCTTGTGATTGTAAGTTGCTAGCCCGCCACCCACCATAATGCTGCGATATCAGTCTCGTTGAAATTATACGCAAGACTAACTTCTCAACCAACCAGATTCAATCGTACTCAATGGAAATGGAAACGTCCTTGTGGAGGGCGGCGGTGTTCAGGGCCGTGCAGAAACAGCAGTCTTCCACAAGGGCCGAGGAACTGTCACCGTCAAGAACTTCACTGCCATCGACTCGGGCCGTCTGTACCGCTCATGCGGCGATTGTGCCAACAATGGTGGACCGAGAAACATTGTAGTGGAAAATCTGAAGGCCAAAAACATCAATCTGATCGCTGGTATTAACTCCAACTTCGGAGACACTGCTACTGTGGCTGGGTCCTGCGGCGCGGGTGTAACGAAGGTTTGCCAGGAGTTCAAAGGTGTCAACAAGGGACAAGAGAGCCCCAAGGTTACAACTACTGCGAACTGCAAGGGTCAACTTTCCCTGGGTGCTTGTTAGTTAGTTAGGCCAATGGTGCGTCTAGTCTCGCAGATAATGAACTAGAGTACAGGAACAATTGTTAAATGTCGTCACATACAAACAATATGAAGTTTGGATAGCTTTAAGGTGTAACTGCATAAAACTTTCTTGGTATTGAGACGTCTTATCATCATATTGCAAAACTATGCTCCAACACTAAAATCTTGCTCCATAGCCCGCCCTTTCAAAGGTGACGTTGGGAGCCATCAATAAACACCCACACTGATGTGGATATACTTGCCTCCTTTCATACATCCGTGCTGTCATTAGAGAGTCACTCTATTCGAACGTTCAGCTGGAAAAAGTGTATTGTTGTACAACAGAGCAATAGATTTCAATACGGCTGCCTTCTCCCAGGGACCCGAACGCTTTCATCACGCTAGTAACGGAATCACTCGCTTTGATCCCGGCGTGCACGGCTGCTTAGCGAAAGAACGAGAGTTCGAAAGCTAAAAGAGGATGTCCTCTTCGTTCCCCGGGGGCGGAATGGCAGAGATATTGCATGGCTGGGATTGTTAGAGATCTAAATTGCTAATACTACACTATCGCAGAGCAACATGAGGCTGCCACTCACTATTCTGCTACTTATGGCCGACCGCCTTACCAAACGACCTCGCTCCATGCGACCGGTCACCCCACGCGAAGTTGGCTTATAAAAACCAACTTCGCGTCAGATATCTATCTCAGCTAGAAAAAGCTACTTTCAACTCAAAGTTTTCCCTTACGTGGCCCTGCTTTGTGATACATACCAAGTTGGCTCCTGTCATAATGGCTGTAGGTATTGGTTCATAGCAACGTAACCGCGAAAACAACATACCCAACGCCAAGCCAAAGAGAGGGGAAAAGAAAACATCTTTCAAATCATAGATTTGGAGTGGTTGATATGTGCTAAATCAATGACCAATGATGAACAGCACACCAACTCAGAAGGCAAAAATACACACCTATCCATAACTGGATTTGTCAAGTTGTGAACTCTGCCTAAATACGGTGCTGCGGGGGCGATGAACCGTGCAAGCAGGGTGCAGTCCACTGCCTTTGCGGGGAAACGAGGAGAGATTGAAGCAGATTCGAGGAATAGAATTTCCCCGCTGGATGGCTGTCGAAAATCGGCGTAATTCGGGCAACGTTATGACGAGCGAAATGATGAAGTCGTCGATCCTTAAAATTGCCAAGCGGTAGTTAGCTAAAAGTCGCCCAAATAACGAGTACCCAGCGCAACAATTAACTCAGCCGTAAAAGGTGAGAAGTGTTAGGACTGGGCTTAAACTATCCCAGCGACGACAAATATGAGACTGATTCTAGCTACCCTCGTCTTTGGTCTCTTTGTAGCCACCGCGAAGGGTTGTACAACAGACGATGAATGCAGTCTCAACGGCGTCTGTTCCCAGGGCGGCTCTTGCATTTGCGACTCAGGATGGCGTTCTGCCGATTGTAGCGAGCTCGATCTTCAACCCGTGGAGCGATGGACTGGATACAACCATACAAACGCGACAGGCACAGACTTTTACAAAGAAGGTGCTGGTAACTCATCTTGGGGAGGCCACATAATACAAGATCGTTCAGACAAGGAACTCTTCCATCTCATCACATCGCAAATGTCCCATGGCTGCGGTTTGGCTGGCTGGCGGCCTTTCAGTACCATTATTAGAGCAGAGTCTCGAACGGGACCCAAGGGTCCTTACAACTACGCTCAAACGCTGTTTAGCACTTTCCATCACAATCCGACAGTGGTCTGGAGTCCAGCGGACAACAAATTTCTCATATACTTCATCGGGAAAGATGTTGAGGTCGGCGACGTTTGCCGCTCTCAGAAGTGGAACAACACGATCTCGGTTTCAGCCTCCCCAGACCTAAGAGAATGGACAATTCCCATTCCACAAGTCATCAATGTTACAAACCCCGCTCCTTGGCCATTATGGTCGCCCGATAATCCAACTCATGAAATTCTGCTCGCAGTGGAAAAGAACAACATCTATCATGCAGACAACTTTTCTGCTCCGCATCAGCTAGTTGTGGAACCACGAAACACTGAGCGCAGCGAGGATCCCTTCCTATGGAGGGACAAACGTGGACACTGGCACATTCTAGTTCACCACATGATTGACATCGCTGAGGGCAGAAAGGGGCCACGAGTTGGTGCGCATGCGTACGCTCGAAAATGGGAAGGCCCCTGGACTTATAACAACAACACACTGACTTACAACACTACCGTTGAGTTCACAGACGGTTTCAAACTGGATTACTACCGTCGGGAAAGACCAAAGTTATACTTCAGTAATGATGGACAAATGACTCCTCTGTATCTGCTCAACGGAGTACAGGAGTTTAACAAGTTGGGCAGCTATACCTTGATCCAACCTATTGGGAAGGAAGCAAACGCATACGAAATTAAGCTTGGCATTTGATAGTAGGCACACGTCCACTGCTAGAACATGATGGCTGGGCCTCATACACTCGAAGTCCTGTTCTTAATTCAGGTAATTAAGCCTATAAAGCTTCGTCAGTCTTCTTGACTCTACGCAAAACACTGTAGTGTTTTATCGTTGCTGATATTAGTGAGCAATCCATGTGACACTGGACGTTGCATTTATTCTTTTTAATTTATTGGTTCCTCGTTGTATTGGTATATTCTCATCATTAAGATGAACCACATCCCAATTCTACATAAGCCGGAAAAGTATGTCAAATGTACTGTAAGACTGCGTTAACCTTATGGAGAACCACGCGTGAACCACGATGGTCAAGCGGAGAACGCCCGCTTGGCACGGGCAGCTCGGATCGCTTTGTGCACCCTAATCAAGAATTCTGACATCCTTAGACTGTCTGTCGTTACAGATTAATGGCTGCTGGCCAAAATTATCGACAATAAGGTAGAGAGCTGGGGTCTCAGCCCCGGAATGGCACTGAGTGCGACTCTGAGCTGACTCAGTGACGTCGGAAGGCCCACACCCTAGCAGCAACTAAATGAGGTTTGTCGGCTTGGCTATGCGAGCTTCATCTGATTTTAGACAAGATCACTCGGATATAGCGAATCACGAAGTCCAAATCAGAGCATGGGGGAAAACGAAAGCGCCCCCATAAAGAGGCGATTCCAACCGCAGTGGTTTCCTAGCCAATGGCCGAGCAGCAACACATCCATGGCCTTGTGTCAACGACGCTTGACTTGAGCAGCTGTCGAATTTTTGATAGTGCCGTGTCCCCATTTCTTGCCCCTAGCTTCATCAGACTTCGGGCCCGAATAGATTCCCGAAAGCCGCGTGCTTCCCACCTTCTCAGTGTCTCCTCTAGACAGACAAAAACAGCGCTAGTCATGTTCGCTCGCGTTTGAAGCACTTTTAATAAAGACCAAGGAACTTGTCCCCAAGTCCTCTTACGAGTTGGGGATATTCCGCATCACTCGATTCATGCGCTTTGTAGCATCCAGCCACGAGAAGCAGGTCTTCGTGGCAAGTTTCAGTTCGATAAACACATTTGCTTTAGTAAGATTTCTCTTGAACTCAAAAGATTGAGAGAGTTGTTAGGCTCCGATCATCGTTACTAACAACCTTTAGACTTCGGCTCCTTCATCTCCCTCATCTAATAATGCTCGTTAGCGCACTGTTACCCACTCTCGGCCTGGTGAGTGCTGCGCTCGGTGCACCCCTCGACAATATATTGGAGCGTGAAGAAGTGAGCCACGACTCCCTGAGCCCCAGCTCGCAAAAAGTCCAAGACAATGCCATTGGCAGCGCCATTGCAAGATTCAACCCTCTTCTCCATATTGCACACGGCTGTCAACCGTATACCGCTGTCGACGATGCCGGCAATACAAGGTATGTCATCAAGAATCTATCAACTTAGCATTTCTTGTGCGCCTGACATAAGTCATAGCGGTGGATTGAAGCCAAGCGGCAGCTCAGACGGAGGCTGCAAAGATACCAGCAAGGGCCAGACCTACGCTAGAGGAACGTGGCACAACGATAAATACGCAATCATGTATGCATGGTATTTCCCCAAGGACATGCCAAACGACGGTGTATCTGCCGGCTCGCACAGACACGATTGGGAAAGTGTTGTTATCTGGCTCAACAACCCCTCCGTTGAGAACCCGTCGATCCTCGGTGGAGCAGCTTCAGGGCACGGTGACTTCAAACCTACAACAAACCCGCAGCGAGAGGGTGATAGCTTGAAGGTGGAGTATTTCACTCAAACGCTGCTCAACCATGAGCTGCAGTTCACGGCCACAACGGGCCGTACATATCCTGTTCTCGACTGGGATGCTATGAGCACGACTGTTCAGAACGCTCTCAACAACACGGACTTTGGGCAAGCCAATGTCCCATTCAAAGACGAAAACTTTTTCGATAATCTTGACGAAGCCTCCATCTGAATGGTCATCTTAGTTCTAGTTTTGTAGTTATGCCACCGGGTTGGCTCAGGAGGGATCGACTTCCGGGTTTTCAGGCTCCTTGATGGTCAGTATTCAACCAGATTATTATTGAACCTGGAGGATAGAAACTCTTTCTCAGTAAACAACTCCACCTATTGAGCTTTGGGACTTTAACATTATATGAGTAAGCCGCCAGGGTAAGGTTCTGAACTGGAAACTGGTATCATGAGCAGAAATTATCAATATAAGGTTCCGTCTATGACAGATTGATACAACCAGGAACTGTGCAGAAAAATATACAAAGCATTCTCTTCACACCTTAAGTGCTCCGTGGTCCGTCCGTCGCAGCAGCAGCGGTAGATACGATGACTGGGTCTGCGACCTTGTTGCCCTCCACTGGGGTGTTGTCAGATCCTATCTTCGTGTTGTCTACGGGTCGCTCAGGCACAAGGAAGACTGCCCAAGAAGTCGCAGGAATACAAATAACGAACATGACGAACGCAACGACCAGGTTAACCATGGGCGAGACCTTGACTGCGCCAATACCAAAGGCTAAGCATGAGCCAATGGACTCGAAGGATCGAACAAGACCGACACCCAAGGTCAAGGTCTCGATGTCATCGAAGAACGTGCCCATAAGCCAATAAACAAACATATAGTGCGATTCGTTCATGAAACTGGTTCAGTATTAGCTCAAATTCGAAATTCATGACGGGTGTACACCAATAACTTACCGGAAAAGCACGTTGACAGCGAACCCGCGACCAAATCCTGGGGAAGTCCAGTCGAGGGTAATCTTCGGAATGGTGTCCTCGTACAGCTTCTCGTTGGCGACCTGCCAAGCAAACAGGCCTAGCATGATGACCGAGAAAGAAGCCCAAGTGATTTTCGCAAGCTGCGGGCGACTGAAGTACTTCAGGTCGTAGAACCATCCCCAGAACATGTTGGCTGCCGATGCTGCGATTCCGGAAGTTAAGCCGCCCAGAGTTCTGGCTCGGACGGAAAAATACTTGGTGAGGTAGATGCCCTGGTATGTGCTGTTCCAGTTGAAGCCGATAAGAATGGGAATCAAGAGGTAGAATTGCTTCTTCTTGAGCAGCTTCAACCACTTGCGGAACTCGCCCATGACAGCCTTGTTCTTTGTCGGGTCGGCAATCTTCCTCCCGTCGCTGTAAATGACCTTCTGTGGAGGCGATACCAGCAGGGCCAAGGGAAGACCAAGGCATTGAAGGGCGATCAACACGAGGTATGTTGAATATCCCACCTTTCCTCGCTGGCCGTTATCGACGTTCAAAGAAAGCTGGATAGAGGCACCGAGGAGCTGTCCCAGCTCGCGGAGGCCGAGCCAGATACCAGTGTACTTTCCTCTGTCCTTGATGTCGGCATATCCGAGAGCAATGGCGCCTTCAGCCGCCCACAAGGCAGATGCGGCAATACCGCAAGTCGCGCCGCCAAACAGGACGAACCATTCGACACCATAGCGGTTATTGACGTACATTGAAGCCGAGTAGGGTGCGTAACCGAGAGTGCCGATAATTAGAACCGTCTTCAGACCGATCTTGTTGGCCATGATGGCGAAGAAGCTGCACCCAAAGACCATGATACCGAAGGTCAGGGAGTTGGATCCATTGACAAGGTAGGGCTCCTGTTGACCGCCCGCACCGGTACCTTGGAGGCTCTGTCAGTATGGACTACGTTCGACATCGTCGCAATGATTAAGCTTACTGTTGAGAGCGTTCCATATGCCAGGTTGAGTGAACGAGATTAAGCCCACGACGATGACGTTGAATAGAGGACTGCGAAACCAGCGGGTAAAGCGCGAGACAGGCTTTGAAGGCTGAGCATCTTGGACCTCCTGGTCAACCTCTTCAAGCTGCTTTGCATGATCGGTTGACGACATTGCTGGCAGGTTGCTTGCGATCCCGACGCAACGGTTGAGTTCATGCAAGTGCGGAAGAGATGGGGGCCGTTCGGCGTTGAGCTCTTTAAGAGAACTCCCCTCTACCTAGATCATCCTGTGGTAGATCCGTTTCTATCCTGGCAGGTCGCAAGCGGCCAACGTCCGCAAAGTTACATCCATCTGATTTTTTCTCTCCGCCCAAGTGCTGAGACTCCGCATCCGCCAGATACCGGGTAGTTGTCAGATTGGCTGAGAAGGTAACTGTAACGCTTGGTTCGCGTGGCGTTATTGAAGATCGGTATGAGACAATCCCGGCCAGCGTTGGCCAGGGGGATCAGAACCCAAAATTCTTGGGGACGCATCCCTGATACAGGCCGCCGGCGTGGGCGCGGTCTGTCGGCGCTCCAGCGAAAATCTGAAGGATAAACGTGGGTTGGACCCTTGGATAAGCTTGATGGGGTCGGCCTTTGGTCCGACATCGCGTCGTGCTTGCAAGGGTGCGATGGCGACATCTGCGAGCGGACGGCGATCTCCACAGCTCGTCATCCGCTGGGTTGAGAGCGCAAGACAGCTCCGGCATAAACGTGAGCCTAGAGTCAAATAAAAGCTTCCAAGGAGACCTTGACTGTGGTCAAACTAGTCAAAGCCTATTTCAACGTTTGTAGAACAAATCTCTTCAAATTCTGAACAAGAAACGGTCAAAATGGGATCCATCACCGAGACGCTCAAGCCAGCTCCGTACGGCCCCGCAGTTCATTTACCGGCTCCGTACCCGGAGAAGACGTTGTTCCCCTTGTCCCTGGCGGCATCCCAGCCGAATACCCACATCGTGCATCTTGTCTCCGAGATTGAGGAGCTTTCATCCAGCGAGAAGTTGCGAACTCTATTGGACAAGCACGGAGCGGTCTACTTCCAGAACCTGGGTCTGAAAAATGCGGAGGAATTTTCTCAGTTTGCGCACGCTTTTGGCTGGACCGCCCACGAAGATATTGGCAACCCTGTCCGGCGCACCATACACGCCAAGAACGTGGCGACGGCCAATGAAGGTCCCAACACGCAGCCAGTTTACCCTCATAATGAATTCGGACTAAGCCCACATTATCCGGCATATGTCTTTTTTTACTGCGCAGCGGCACCAGAGACGGGTGCGTACCATGCTTACTTTGAAATGTTACCTGGAGTCTGATATTGTAGGTGGTGAAACACCCATCAACAACTCGGTTGTGCTCTACCGCCGACTGAAAGAGAGGCATCCTGCATTTATCAAAGAAATCGAGAACAAGGTTCGGATCATACCCACGTATTTTCACGCATTGCCTCCTGACACTTGCATTAAAGGGCGTTAAATATCAATTGTTCTATCCAAACGGACCCCGTGATCAAACGTTTTCTGCGGGAACCACGCTTCTGCAGGCGTATGGTCGAACCGTCTTGGACAGCGACGATACGGAGACTGCCCGAAAGAAGATCGAAACCGAGGTGAAGCGTTTGCCGACGGCGCAGTGGGTCTGGGAAAACCAATCTGACAGCAACCCATTGGGAGATTTGAGAGTCTGGCAACACCTGCCTGGTATGCAACACATTTCAGCAGGCTAACAAGAATACTCACTGATTTTTTTTAAGCCGTGAGAGAACACCCACGGACAGGAGATACTGCTTTTTTCAACAATGTAGTGTCTCGGTTCCTGAACGCGATCGACGCCGGTACGTTGCAGCCTCCTCATGTCAACAAGGAGGGGAGGTATCAGCCGCCGGCTTTCGTAAGTGATGGTCCACTGAAGATCATATGGGTTTGCGTTTGGCTGATTTTCAAAGTACGGCGATGGCTCTTTGATTCCGAGAGAATTTCTTGACTCAGCTATTGAGATCATCAAGTGGGTTTGATGCCACCGCCCAGCCGCATGCTTCTAATACCAAACGCAGTGAAACAAGAGCCCTGATTTCGTGGAAAGAAGGAAATGTGTTGCTTTTAGATGTGAGTTGCTGTCACTTGACCCCCATAAAGTAACTTACTGACATGTGGTCAGAATCATGCCGTGCAGCATGCCAGGGAGCCTTGGACAGGGTAAGTAGACTTGAAAGATCGAAACAAAGTTTCAAAAGTTGACATTGAGATAGCGACCGAAGATTGCTTGCTAGTTTGTGGGACGAACCAGTGAGGTCGGCGGCTTGAGAGCGCCGCTTCTGTGATTAATACCAGACGACGAGAGTTGTGGATGCTAGCCAACGTCAGTGACTTGGATATCCCTGAAGAAGCTTCGGCGGGCCAATTGAAACTCAGGTATGCGAGACTGGTATGGTATATAGGTCGAACTCGTTCAGAGATTGGGACAGAACTTTAATATGTTTGAGTAACTATCTGCTTATTGTACAAAAGCGTAGAGACTACGAGATTAGGACTTGTGTGCAGAGACAAAGGAAAAGTAAGGTTGACCAAAGTACAAACATGTCAAGAGAAGTAAATGAGTGTTACGCTCAAGAGGAACTAATGATGACCCTAGACGAGACTACTCTCGCAAGAAACAGCATGCCCAAGCTAGGATATGCTAGTCAGCACACGTATCACAAAGTTCTTTATTGCAGAAATAACTTACGAGGTCAAGAACGCAGCATCTCGGGTGCTTGTAACCGTTGACCAGGCAGGTCGCCTCGAAGCCAGCAATAGTGACGGGTGCAGTCGAAGCTGTGGTCGCCGCTTAGCTGGGATTCAAGAGTCTTCCTTAATAGAGTGATGGTTTTGAGAACATACGAGCGGCGCAGTGCAGAGATTCGACATCAGAAGAATCGGTTGCACAGCAAAGCGGTTTACCTAGCGAGCACACAACAGGAAGGACTGATATGTCCTTTGTTGTCTCGTTCTCAATGTCCTCGGTGCTTCCACCAGAGGTTAGCTCGCAGATGTCAAGCTCCTCGGCACGCTTCACGCCTGCAGGGGCGGTAAGCGCAACGGAAGCAAAAAGAGCCAGAAGGTACGCGGCTTGCTTCATTGTAAAGATACTGGGAGTTTGCGGCTGTTCTTAGAAGATTATACAGTCTTGGGGTATTGCGATGAAGATGGGAACTTTTTTGAGGTTTGAAAAGGGAAAATGATTGAATTTATGCCACCAGCTCTACTTCAATGGAAGCAGTAGTGATTTCACTTGTTGGGGAAAGAGGCGTCGATGCCAATATCCCGGAATTTCGGATGTAGCAGACAAGGAACGGTCCTACATACGCCAAGCAAGCCTCAATCTTCACAACGTCGAAGCCATCAACACTTTACCGTAAGCCTGAATTGATGCCACGTCGATCAAGGTGTAGAGCTGCTGAGTAGGAAATTCTTAGCTATGCCTGCTGTCGTTGGTAGGTTACATGTGGAGGCTGATGAATGTCTCGGGCTCACCAGAGTCATTCTAACGGTCCTACTTGTGAGACGGTCTCGGAATGTAAACTGTTTTGGCCAGAGCTGTTATATTTCTTTTCGCCAATCAAAGTGGAATGATGTCTGCTGTTTGCTCTTGGCGGGGATAGTAATTTCTCCGAGCGTCTCAAGATTTTTGCTGGAGATGCTTTTGAAAACGAATTAGTTGAGCAATACCCAACGCAACCGGTGACGCGCCATTGGAAACTCGACGAACTCTGACCCGCAGTCCCTTCAAGGGGCCTTCGAAATTTTTGACCAAATGTGGCTTGGCTGCCAAGGCAGTCGATACGAGTCTCGTCACGTTATGGTTATGGAGATCTGCATCTTGATTCTTAGTTTCAGTCGACCTGGCGCCACTTTCGTCTTTTTCCGTCTTTGGCTCACCTCGCAATCTTGAAAAAGCATAGACTGAGTTGCAGTTGCAGCTCCGCGAATCCAAGTTTTTGTTCCGGTCTCGCCATCTTCTTTGAAGCCCCATGAAAAGTGTAAAGTAAAAGATGCAATTGCCCGTTGAGGACGACGACGATTCGTGCTTCCTCGGCAAATCTATACTTGACTAATGATGCAATAGAGCTACCGCGTTCTCCATTGTGATTCTTGCCCCAATTCAAATCATACTAGACAACTACCTGGAAGCAGGTTTGGATTAACTTTGGAAACCGACGAAAGCGTCTTGACCTTAGGGACGTGGAAGTAGCAATGCATATCTACCCATCTATTTGATCTTGCTGCGAAAGAACGCTCTCGCTTGGCGTTTATAATGACTGGAAAGTTCTCTCCGCTTTCATTTTCCCAGTCCTTTTGCAGAAAAGTTGTTAGATGCCGTGGATCCCTGATCAATCAAATTATACATAACCGGAGTGTCAGGTAGCAAGATAGGCAGGCACAGCCAACAGCGGTGATCTTTTTACGGAAGGATTCGTCCAAACTGTGAGACCATCACGGTAATCTCTTTAGTATTTAGTTTAAGTAATTGTTCTACACCCCCCCATGAGCGGTCTAGTACAGCTCACCCTGTAGAGAAGGAAATCACAGTGCGTATAACCCAATAATGCAGCACCTGTGGCCTGTGCTAGATCTCAATGTCTTAATGCAGTACAAAGCACCTAATAGTGTGGAGCGACTGCTGGTTCAGACCTCACATTGACCATGGCCGTGGACAGCGTCAGCCACAGCTAACAATGGCTTCGTTGAAGCAACCACCAAGGTCGTGAAAGTTTTGCAGCTTGAGTCACCCGGCGATGGCTTCATCAAACCTACCACCATGGTCGCGAAAACCTTGCAGCTCGAGTGACTGTCGATGCGACCGACGTACCAACAATGGCTTCACTGAACCAATCTGTTTAGAATATACCGCAACGGAGGTTTGAATATACTCTGACGAAGCGGTTCAGACCATTAAGTGATGTAATAACAAATTCCATTCCTGACTTGTTGAAGTAGTGGAGATAAAACTGGGTCGCGTTGTAACGTAATCCAGTGGATAAGCGATGTATGGATCTGCCCCTCGTACGGTGGTACATTACCACAGACCCGTCTATAGGCGGCCTAATGTTGGGCCGATCGCCCAGCCCCCTTGCATCTATTAGCATGTGATGATATCCTTATTTTGCCTCCAACCTACACCCTAACCACCTATCCTTTAATTAATTAATTTAATTAAAAATTATCGTTAGACGTTAATAACTACGTAAAGATGCCCTAAGGCCTAATTGTTAATCTTATTTTATATTGAGATCTGATTGAGGCTGCCTATCGCGATGGGGTTAGTTATGCTAACATCCTCTACATTATCTACTAAGAGACTGGATTATAAGTTAAGATTCGCACGCTAGAGAGGCAGCTAAAAGCTTAAGGCCTAGCTAAAGTTACATATATTAAGAACGAAAGCACGCTTTTACAGGCTATATCTTTCTACTTCTATATCTATAGGCATAGTAATAAATTAATCTAACGTAACCTCTAGAGAGATAGGATCTCTAGTATTTTAAAAAGAATAATATAAGATATATAACTAAAGAATAGTATAAAGAGGTAATATAAAGATAATAATAAGTAAGATACTGCTATTAAGGTAGCTAAATCCTTTATAGAGAAAGACCTTAAATCCTTAAGTATTATTAAAGGATTTAGTAAAGGATACCTTTACTAGTATATTTATTATAAAGCTAGTATTATGGTTAGAAAACACTATATATATGCCTATTATAAAGAGAGATTTCTTAATCTTATGTATTAATAGTAAATTAGTTACTAGCGGTATTAAACTAACTTTAAAGTACTAGGCCCTAACTTTCTTTAGTTACTTAATAGTTATAAGAAGCTAAAGAAATTTAGCTTTTAGATATACACCTATATTAATGCCTATTTACGTAAGATTATCTAGATCTACGTAAGAAGGTTAGTAACTATAGTAATTAGTATACTAAAGCAGTTTCTTTACATAGTACTAATAGTAAAGATAAGGCTATATCTAATAAGGTTAGACTATAGGGTAGAGACTTCTCTATAGGTAGAAGCCTAAGAAGTAATAGTAAAGAATGCTTAGATAATAGTTAGCTATACTAACTTAAAGGGTATTATAACTACTTTTTACTAAAAGGATAATATCTAGTTATGCTATATATAGGCCCTATTTATTAGTAATATAAAGATTAAGAGCTAGTAAAAGCTTCTTTATATAGGCTAAAGTAATTACTAGATTGTAAGTATATCTTCTATATTAATATTATATTAGTATTTCTAATACGTCTAGTCTTATACTAATAAGCTAATTATAACAGGGCACTTTATACTAAAGAATACTATATGCCTTATTACTATATATATAATATATAGTAATATAATTTAAGAAGAGGTTACTAACTTTATAAATCTCTAGAATAGTTATAAGATTTACCTACAGAAGAATTATCTCTATATAGTCTTTAGTATACTAGCTAATCTTTATAAGTATAAACCTAACTAAGGGATTCCTTTAGAGTTATTAACTATTAAGCTAGTTAAAGATATACTTATGCTACTTAAGGAGGTTAAAATTAATAAATTTATAATAAGAGAGATAGACTAGTAGTATATAAAGTAATTAGTAAATATAAGTATTTGTAACAGAGCGCTGACAGTGACGCCCAGAAACAACAACCAGTCGCCAGCCTAGGCCGGACCCGCTCGGCCATTATCGCCAACAAAAGGTCCATCAATGCTGACACTCTTGCCAGCACTGCTGTCAACACTACTCATATACCCTTAGGCACTACTGGCCCTATGGCCCAGCCGGCCACTGCACGGCCTAACGGATGAGGGATTGGCACTCTGTGACAGTATTATTCTTAAGAACCTAAAGCTTTATATAGAAGAGGATTATAAGTAACCTTATCTAAAGGTATACTTACTATTAAAGGTAAGAATAGTAGCGCACTTTAAGTTTAATAACTAGTAACCTACTCTTATACTTATTCTATAGCTAAAAGAAGGTTAATAAAGATATATAAGTAATCTAGATATAAAAGTAATAATAACTAACAGACTAATTAAATAACGTATAGCTAGATCTCCTTATAAAGAACCACCCTGTTAACCTATAATATAATAAGCTTATTAGAGAGTAGATACCTAAGGATAAGTTAGCTAGGATAAATACTGTATATACTAAGATAGCATTACCTAATTAAGCTAAGACTAATAAGTCTAGCTAAGAGGCAGTCTGGTAAGTAGCCTTATAAGTATAAAAAGTAGGGCTAGACTTACTACTGCTCTAAATATCTTTACTTTATTACCATTAGTCTTTAAGTATATCTAAGTCTTTATCTATATTACTATCCTTATTACTAACAACAATCTCTTTATTAACCTCTTTCTCCTTTTGTGTAGTTATCTCTTTAATTATACTAAGGCGCTTGCGCTTTTATAGGCACTAGTTCTTATTATTAGAAGAGTTAAATAGACTTAACTATACCTTAACCTCTTACTCTTTCTTAATAGGTATATATAAAGATACTAATAATAATCTCTTAATGTATAATAAGGTAGATTCTTATTAGCTATAAATAAAGCTTTTCTCTTTATTAATATCTAGAGAAAAAAAGCAGAGGTATATAGTAATACCTTTTTTACCCTTCTTTACTCTCTATATCCTAAGATCTTAGAAAAGGTCTTTTATAGTCTTACCTTTATAAGGCAGAGGCAGACTAAAGCCACTATTATAAGCAGTATAGTTAAAGCATAATTTAAAGTCTTATTATTAATTAAATAGGAGCTATACAGCTAGTGTAATAATTAGGTAGATATGTTAATTAACCTAGTCTAACTTAGTAGTGTTAGTAATATTAGTCTAAATAAATAAAGTAATACCTAGCTTCTCTATTATATATAAGTAATAGGAAATAGAATCTAACAGTATAAAAGACTTATAAAGTAACTTAGCAGTCTTATAAATATAAAGTGTAAAAGGATTTAAGTTAGAAATAGAATAATGTAACCTTAGGTCCTATATTAAACAGAGACTGAATCTTAGGGAGTTTTTTCCTTAGGAATTACCTGTAATTCTTCTCTAAATATTTTCCTGCGCGCTAAGATACTTTACTAACCTTATAGGCTGACGCCTGCTTTAGTTACGTAATTATATATCTTACGCTTTTTTAAGTACGTACTAGCGCGCCTTTATTATTATGCTTTTATTATCTTATAATAATTATGCTTTTCTTTAGACTTTTATTCTTAAGAGTTAGAGTTATAGTTTTATTAGATTTAGCCTAGTTACAGTAGGATTATACTTAGGTTAAGTAAGGCTTACGTAGGTAATCTTAGCCTTTTAGTTCTTCTAGGTTTTTTATAAATTACTAATACTAGTCTATACTCTATCTTAATTACCTCTCTATCTATTTTATTTTCTTTTACTTTTTCTTTTGTTTACATCCTTATTATTAAGGATTACTTATTACTTTATTATTTTTACTATACACTTTTACCTACCTTACTACCTTATTTTATTAGTTTTATTAATTATAATTTTTCTTCTTTATTATTTATGTTAAGCTTTACTTTCTTTTTCTTTTTACTAACCTTTCCTAATTAATAAGATAGCTTATTCTTTAGCTAAGACTAAGTTTAAGCCTATAACTAAGTATAGTAAAAAGATTATAGTAACTTATGCCTAAAACTACTACTATAAGGTGCATTATAACTAAGGTTTAGCCTTAGATTTAGAAAGTAATAATAAGGTATAACCTTTTATTTACCTTTTATACACCTTTTTAATATATTAAGATAGCTTAACTAAAGTAGTACTATAAGTAGCACTAGTTTTGTTTTTAGTAACCTTAGTAATAGTATAAGTCTTAGGTATTATATAACTTTTAGTTCTATTTTTAATATGTTATAAAGTTATAATAGTTTTAATTTTCTTACTTTAAGCTTTTATTATAGTTTTAAGCCTAATTCTTATCCTAATTCTAAGGATTTACTTAATAATCCCCCTTATTTCTTTAGTAATTCTCTAGAGAAAATCCTAGAAATCTCTAGCGCTTATCTTAAGAGGCCTTACTAGCCTAAGTAGTCTTATATATATTATATTTATACTATTATTAAGAACTAAAATAAGGGTTGTTCTCTTACTAAAGTAGTGCCTGTTATTTAGTGTTTCTTTATACTAAAGAGATCTCTATACTATATACAGTATAATAAACATAAAGATAGCTATATTTTAGTATGTTTATATAAGAGGTTTTACTTAGGTATTACTAATGTTTTTTCTTAGGCTTTTATTACTATCTTAGGTAACTACTAAGATTACCTTTTTATCTTCTATAGTATTAATTATTTAATTTATTTAGAGAAGATAGAGAACTTACGTAAAAGTCTTAGTAATATTTTGTTTTATCTACTTAACGCTTTTATAAATCTAGATATTAACTATTATTATAATTTTTATAATTTAGCTTCTAAGTATATTCCTAAGGTATAACCTTTTATTTACCTTTTAGTTACATTATACTAATGTATCTATATAGTCTAAGTTTTAAGATTATAAAAGTATATATAACTAGTGTTACATCTTATGCTTTAGTTATGTTTCTTAAATAGGCATTAAAACTAGGTAGGAACTAAGAAGGCTGTAGATAGTAGATAGGTTAACACACAAACCACACTATAAGCTAAACTTTGTATTATTACTAGTGCACCTAAAGTAACCTAAAACTAAAGGTGACTAACTAGGGCTTTATAACATAAAGGATTACTTCTTATGATAGTTCTTAACCTAATTAAGGCTAGGAAAGTTATAAGAAGTGTCTCTCTAGGTACGTTAGCTTGCCTTTTGTTACTGTTGTTGCTAAGTAGTAGTTATGTATATTAAATCTCTAGATATTGTGTATAGGAAATCCTTCTGTATTTAACCTAGACTTAGGTTTTCTATAGACTAAGAGGTCTAATTAGGTTTAGAATGTTATAAAAAGGTTACTTATTTACTTATTAATAGTTTTATAAGTGTATACTAAAGATCTTATATTTTTCTTTAGTTCTATCTATGTTTATAATACTATAATTAATGCTGGTTCTATGCTATGCCTCCTCTATCTCTTTAGTCTAATAGTTAGTCCTCTTTTTATAAAGGCTGCTGCTTATTAATAACCTAATTAGGGCTATAAGATATACATAAGAAAGAATAAATACTAAAAGAAAACGTATAACCCTACCTCTTTCTAATTATTCTCTATCTTTTTACTCTTATAGTAAGTCTATTAAGAAGAAAAATGTTAGTATAAAGGGTACTAAAAATAAAGCTAAAATATAAATAATATTATTCTCAGTCTAATTAGACTATCTTATTCTAGGCCCTGTATTATTTAACAGTGTAAAAGCTAGGCTGTATATTACCTCTACCTTATGTTATACTACCTGCTAGTCTTATTATTATTATTATGCTGCATATTACGCTTTACTTTCTTTTATTCTTCTTTCTTTTTCTTATCCTAGATTAGGCCTTATTAATATTATTTATAACCTTACTATTTAGGTGCAATAGTTAGTTAGAAGTATATACTTTAAGCCTTTTGTCGTTCTACAACATCTTTATAAAGGTTATTAAACATACTAACATACTCTTCTCTAAAGTACTTAGTAATAGACTTAACCTTTTGTCTCTAGAGTTACTTCTGTTACTTATAAGTATTATAGTAGGCCTTTTTATTTATACTACGTTACCCTTTAGTTTTTTAGTAAGTAGATATAGCAGTAAAAAAAAGCTTAGTAAGGTTAACTAGGCATTCTAGGGAATTATCCTTATTACCTATATTACTATTATTATTACCTTAATTAGGCTTATTACTAGGCTTAGGTAATAGATTAAGGTAAGGGGTTAGAGACTTTAGGGGCGTAGTAAGCAGGCTTTATAGTAGTAGTAGCAATAGTTATAGTAATAGTGTATTACTTATTAATCTACTACCTAAGATAGAAAACACTTTTGGCTTCTATACTAGCAATCTAATTAGACTAAGTAATAGTAGTAGTAGCAATAGTATCTTACCTTTATTATTAGGCTTAAGAGGTAATTTTAGTAAGTTTCCTAATAGCGTTTATATTCTCCTAAGTTAAACTATTAATAACTAAACATTATTATTACCTTAATTAGACTTTAGTTTTACTAATATATGTAAATACTTATTATAATTCTAAATAATTATTATAGGCTTCTTATGTAAGTTCTTTAGTCTATAGTTACTAGAGAGACTAAATTTCTAGGTAATCTACTAACGCTACTATAAAATAACATACTTAATAACTTTGCCTCTTATACTGTTTTATATACCTAACTAGGTAGTACTATCTTTAATATAAGTAACGTTTTCCTATATACAGTATTATATAAACTTAGCAACATGTAGTCTATAAGTCTAACCATCTGGCTGTTAAGGTCTAACGATAATACTAGCCTTAGCATAAATAATCCTAATTAGGTTAGTATACGCTTTTAAACTTTAATAAAACTTACATAGGTACTCTAAGTTAATTACATATTATAAAGTTACCTTACTATCTCTTTAGTAGCTATTATACTAAAAGAAGTAACTAGTAACTTAGTTAATAAATAACCTAGTGTAATAGTTCTTATAATAGGTAACTAGTATAATATAGTCTGCTTTTCTAATGTTAGGCCTTTAATAAAGAAACGTATTAATAGCAGGATTATCTAGATACTAAGGCAGGCTTTTTAGTATATTATAGTTAATATTTACATCCCTAGTAGTAAAGGTAACTAGACTCTGCGTATTATTAGTTACTATCTAGGTCTTCCTAGCCAGGTGGCCCTAAGCATTATAAATACTTAAAAGGTATAGGCTAGCGTCTCTTATATCCTAGCTACCCTAGTTACTAGCATTATTATATCTAGCCGCCTAGCGTAACTATAACATAGCGTTTATAGATATGTTATTAAGAGGTATCTACATAGGAGTAGTATAGGCGCCCTAATTAGTTAGATAAGGACAGTTTAGCAGTAATCTAGGCGTTATAGGTATAGCAGTAGTAAGGTTTAAAAGTCTCTCTAATAGCTTACGGTTTTAGAGATATACATACTAGGAATTACTAGGCCTAATAATAGCATTCTGCTTTAGCTTAGTTAGATTAAGGTAGTTATTATTAAGGTTCTTTGTAACATAGTTATTATAAACAGTTTTAGCATAAGTCTACACCTAGATATTATCTACTTTAGTAAGGTTAAAGTTAATCTAGATTACGTTAGTAGTAATAAATAAAGATATATTAATAGTTACAGAAGAGTCTAATTAGGTTAAGAATAATAAAATTATTATATAAAAATAGGCGCTAGTTATTAGCTATTACTAGTTATAATTATTATTATTAATAAGGAAAAGAAAGTTAGATCTAGTAAAGTAATTAGCTTTATAATATAGATTTCCTAGGTTAGCTATAAATTACTTTGCCTAGATAATAAGGAAGAAGGATAAGTAATTTAGAAAAGAAGGAGGTTAAATAATTAGATAGACTATAAAGGTTAAAAGTAAAGGTAAAGCCTAGTTACCTATAGCTTCTGGCTATAAATTAGACTTTCTAATTATTTAGGTATCCCTCTTTTAGTAATTTATTAAAGAAATTATAGCTATAAAAAGAGTATAAAATAGAACCTTTAGTTACTTAGAAATCTATCCTTCTTCTTTTTATAACAACATAATTTACACTCTTAACCTAAGCACTAATTTTTTTCTAGCGCACTATTATTACTAACTAATTCTAAAAATAAACCACTTTACTAGCCTAATTAGACTTTAAGATAGCTTCTTTCTGTTATCCTAAGATTACTTAGAACCTATAGTTTTTTTTTTTACCTAATGCTATAAGTAGATAACTATTAACTTATACCTCTTAATCTTATTATTATAAGTTATCTTTAGTGTCTGTCTTTAGGGTTCTTAGTCTAATTAAAGCAGGCTGTAACTTCCCTTATGTAAAAGGATCTTAAATTTCTAGCTAGTAAGAGTTACTACAAAATCTAGTTTGCTAATACTATTTAAGTTAGTTAGACTTATGCTGCTGTTACCTAGATCTTTTAGAATAACATTACTAAAGGCAATATTCTTTTAGTAGTCTAAGCCTAATTAGATAAGGGTCTATTTAAGTATTACGTCTTTATTTATGCTAGGTATAAGGGTGTATTTAGATACTTTACTTAGAAGCTGGCTAGTTATCCCTAGGCTAGTACTATATTAGCAGTTTATAGCCTTAGTAGTTATAACTCTGTGTTATATAAATACTGTAAAAAAGGCTAGGTATCTATAAGGACTAGGACTAATTAGGTCTTTACTTTTGTTTCTTTTTAGGAATATGTTTTCCTTCTAGTTAATTTTAGAGGCGTATGTTTAAACTATCTATACTATAAGACTTAGATATCTTATTACTACTAAGATAGCAACTTTTAGGACTTCTATAGATACCTTAGTCTAATTAAGGATACTAGAAAGCGTAAAGGCAGCAGTAGTAGTATTAAATCTAGTATTCTAAAAAGTATTTTATTTATTAATTCTAAGTAGTTCTTCTAATAGTAGTTAATTAAGATAGTTAAAGAACAAAGTCTTACTATAAAGAAAAAGTATAAGGGCTGTTATTATGTACTTAATAGCACTATCTAGAAGTAGAATAATATTAACTAAGAGAAGGGTAAGAAGGATTATAATAATAAGACTAAAAGTCCTATCTAGGGGGGGAGATATTAAAAAATTTAGTAAGAGATAGGGGTAGCATTAGGGTAGTGTTTATTATTTACATAGGTCTAATTAGGCTTTCTTTTATTAGACTATCTTATCCCTAAGGTTATTAATATAAAAAAGAGAAAAAAATAAAATTAATAATCTTTAAAAACTAAGAAATAAAGCATAATAAAAAGTATAATATATTAAAAATGTTAGTTAATGTTTGTTAAATATAATAAAATAAAATAGGATGTAGGCCTAATTAAGTGTCTTTAGTTATATCTATATACTTAGAATCCTTCTGAAGGTTCTTTAATAGTATGTTTATAACTAGTGTTAATATTACTTTTTAGTAGTCTAGTTATCTTTAAAGTTTAATGTTTTCTTCTTAAAGTTAAAGCTGTTGCATTCTAGACCTTATTATAATAATGTTACTATCCTAATTAGGTTTAAGGGGTTAGTCTGCTTTCTAGAGTTTATCTTAATGTTCTTATGCTAGAAAATAAGGGGTAATCTTATCCTTAAGCTTAGTGTATGCCTACATAGGGTCTTTTGATTTCTAAAAGCCTAAAGGGCTTTTAATATATTTCTTTAGGCACTTTCTAAAGTACGTTGCCTACATAATTAGGTTACTAGAAAGTGTTTCTAGTTAATAAAATGTAGAGTCCTTAGATACTAAGCTTACGTAGAGCAGGCCTTACTAGTAGTACTAAAGCTTCTAGGCTTTTAACTTATTAATAGTGCGTTTTTTATTAAAGACTAAAATAAGGTCTTCTTTCTAAAGCTTTATAGGTTATATTATCTACTAGTAGGTATTATTAAACTAGTTAGTAGTTCTCTACCTAGCTTCTGTAACGTTTTTTATAGTAAGTTCTCTATCTAATTTAAGTTATTTAAAGGATTAGATCCTTATAGTAAGTTTCTAATTAGGGCTACAAACTTATCTTTAGTCTAATACTCTCTATATAGATATTAATTCCTTAATTAGCGTAATAGCCTTATAGCTATACATAAGGTAGAATATAGTATATTCTAATAAGGCCTTAACTATTATTCTTATAGTAAAAAGAGCAGTAGGTAGAATAAAGCTAAAATCTTTCTTTTTACTATCTAACTAAGTTAAGAAGGTGTAAGTAATAGGCTTATGACCTTATTTATTAACTCTGTTAGCCTTTAAGTTATATACTAAAATAACCCTTTTTCTAGTGCTATATTTTATGTTTAAAAGGTTAACTGTTCTCTTGTTCTCTATGCCTTTATTAACTATTATTTTGCTATAGATATTATAGTAGCAGAATATATCTTTCTAGATAAAGTTAGTAACCTAATTAAACAAAGGAGTTCTAACCCTTCTTACTTTAGGCTAGCTTGTTATATTACAGTATACTTTAATAATAGCCTAGGCGTTAATCTATTATATATTAATAAATATCTTTATAAAAGACATCTTGCCTAGTATAGTACTAATATGCTAGTTATTTATTTAGGCTAATTAGGCTTTCTAGCAAAAGGAATAAAATACTACTAAAGTCTGTATATCTTTATATATATCCTTCTAGGTATAGAATACAGTAAGCCTTAAGTAAGTTACATCTTATCCCTAGTATCCTAATTTAATATAAGCATTCCTAATTAGGTTAGTATAAATGTTAAAGTTATTAATAAGTCTTCTTAGGACTAGGTGCTGCCTTATTAGTCTCTAGTATAAGTAGCTATCCCTAGAAACATAAAGCTAGGCCTCGTTTTTAAATTTCTTAAATTCCTAGTTTAAAATTCCTTTAGGTTATAACAAAGTTTAAAGATAGAAAACTATTTACTAAGTATGTATAGACTAGTACTAATTAGGTTAAAGCTATTCTTACAAAAGCTTATAAAAGTGTAAGTTTTTTAAAATAATAAGGCTAGGTTTAGTATAAACTACGTAGACTTTAATAAAGTATAGTTCTTTATTAATAAAGTCCTTAACCTAATTAGGTGTTTTATAATTATCTAAGTTAGATTACTTAGGCAGCTTCCTTAAAAGTGCATCTACTACTATATTCTTGTTTTCTAGGATATACTTAACCTTAAAGTTAAATAGGTATATCTAGGCTATCTAGTAGGTAATTAAAGCATCTAGAAGGTTATAAAAGTCTTTATTAAGCTAGGTAACTAGTACTTAAGTATCTATCTTTAGAAGAAACTTAATCCTATAGACGTAGTTCCTTAGCTTCTTTAGAGTTATTAAAACTACCTTTAACTTTAGTTTTTTAGAATTATACTTTAGCTTTAGCTCTCTCTATATACCACTCTTATACCTAGCTACTACACGCTTTATTCTAATTATCTAGCTTAATACTACACCTTAACCTTATAGGCTTATATTTATACTAATAATAACCTTTCTAGCGTCTAGTTTATAAAATAAAGAGATAATAATTAGGGTAAAGGTAAGTATATTCTTTAGGGTATTTATAGTGTTAATTTAATTAGGCCTCTAGACAAAAGTGGCGTTCTTCTTTATAAGCTTCTAAAAGAGAATTATAATTTCTATATATCTTTTAACCTAAGGTTTATAGAATCCTATAAGGCTAATAAAGGACTTTACCTTACTTAGGTTAAAGTAAGATTCCTACTCCTAGATCTTAATAATGTTAGCCTAATTAGGTTATTAGCTACTAAAGCTATAAAGATATCCTATAATAACAGCCGTTTTCTAAAGCTATTATGATTTCTTACTAGCTACTATGTAACTAGCTAGTTCTATATTAAAAAGGACTATATTAACATACTTAATATACTTATAAATATACTAACAGATGCTAAAGTAATTAGGTAGCTTCTTATCGTTATATATAGTAGTAAGGCCCTTAATAATAATGTTATCTAAGAAGGCTTAGTAGTAGTATAAGATAAGGTTATATAGAATTCTAAAAATAATCCTTATAAATTAGGCTACTAAGTTAGTACTACCCTAAGGTAATATACATATTTATAATAGCTTAAATAGTAAGGCAAATGTAGTTAAGTCCCTACTTCTTACTACTAAGGGAATCTAATTATATCTAAAGAAGAAGTCTAATAGCAAAATAATAACGTATATAGCAAAATTCTCTAAGAAATTCTTAGCTTCTAAAGAAGATAATATATCTTAAATTATAACTACATTTATTTAAGTAGCTAAATTAATTAGGCGTAGGAAACTATCCTTTTTCTTAATAAGGAACTAAGGGTTTTATATTAGCCTATAACCTTTTTCTAGAATACCTTTCTTTATTTATATACATAGGATCTTTATAGCTTATAGTTTAAGCACTTTAGGGATCAGAATACCTTTTTCTTACTAGGCTTTATGTAGTATAGTCCTAATTACTTAAGGTAGAGTAACTTTAGGGTTAAGAGAGCCGTTTTTATTAAATTCCTATGTAAGTACTTTTTCTTAGTTTAAGAGGACTTAGAGGAAAAGCTCTTTCTCTTAAGGTAATAAATAATTAACTAAGTTTATAATAGGTTTAAGTTACTTAGGCATAAGACGTAAATACAGTTTAATATCTAAGTATTTTGGCGTAATTAGGCCTACAAAAGGTCTATTGTTAGGTTATATTATTTTCTTAGCCTTTGCTAAGTTCTTAACTTTCTAAAGGGGGTTACCTTTAGAGGTAGAGCTATTAAAGGGTGCGTTATTAACTAGATACACTTTCTTATTCTTAGATTTATATATAGTAAAGACCTTTACGTTAGTAGTTATCTAATTAGGTCTAGAGGCGTGTGTTTTCTAGGTTACTTTATGTATAAGATAGTATAGTGTATCTTAAACACTATTAACAGATTTAAACTAGTTAATAACCCTTCTTTAGATTTTTTTTTATTCTTTTTTAGTAAAGTCTATTAAAGCTTTACTAAAGTAGACCTTTAGCTTATAGGTCTAATTAAGTAGCTCTATATCTAAATATAGTGTATATTACTTATTTAGGTAGTATATACACCTTTTGTTATTATAACGTTTTAGTTTTTATGCTATGTTATAGATATCTTCTACTGCTAGCACTAAGAGGTATATTAGAGATACTTTTATAAAGTAGTCTAACTTCTTTTTTATTAGCTATATAACTTTCTTATTATCTTTTTCTAACTTATATCTAGGAGGTTTAGGATTCTTAGTAGTAGCCCTAGTGCTAGTACTAGACTTTAGTTTCTCTAACTATTCTAAGCCTTAGCCTAAGAGTTAGTCTTTATCTTAGCTAGATAGTCATCCTATATCTTAGCCTAATTAGGAAGGGACTTATTAAGTACCTTAATATAGTTATCTTAATCTAGTAAATAGTTAAGAAACTTTCCTAGATTTTTATACTTTAGAAAAGCTGCTAGAATGTAAAGTTAAATATTTCTAGTTATTAAGGCTAACGTAATTATGTTTACATTATACGTAAATATAATCTTTATATAAAAACTAAAGGGTGCTTTTAGAAGAAGTAGTACGTTTATCTTAGCATCCTTAGCTATAAACATACTAGTTAAAAAGCAGTATCCTTCTATCTAGATAGAAATAATTACTGCTTTATTAAAGAAGGTTTAGCCTATGCTTAGGTTAAAGTATTATATTCTAAGATAAGTAAAGGTAAGAATAAGACTGTTTTTCTTAGCGTAAGATTAGTTTATAATGTTTATTTATATACTATTGTTAATAATGCCTTAAATTAGCTTATTCTAATTAAGGCAGGTGCTACTAATATAGACGTTAAGAATAAGATGTAGCATTATAAAAAGCAGGATAATAGATTTTATTACTTTTAAGTTAAAGACTTTAATTATGTTAATTTAAGCTATACTATTATTAAGGCTAGGGATAGTATTATTATACTTATCTATTATTACTTTTACGTTATCTCTTTTTTCTAGTTAAACCTTCCTAATTAGTTCTAAAGAGGCTTCTGTATAAATATCTAAGTAATTATTATTATTTAGTATCTAGTGTATTATTATTATAGTATCTTTATTTAGTTATAGCTACACTCTTAAAGCTACGTTAAAAGAAATTAAGATTATACTACTAAACTTTTGTGCTATTACCTATGCTACTACTGCTTAGTTATTTATTACTAGCTAGTTAGAGATAGAAATTATAAGATAAGTTTCTTTAGATTCCTTTTTCTCTATATCTTATTATGTGTTTTTAGTCTAGCTATTAACCTAATTAGTTAGACCCTTAACTTATATAGCACCCTACAGAAGTATTAGAAGGTAGGTATTAATATTTATCTCTTTAGCCTAGAAGTCTGCGCTAGATATACTTTCTTACTAAGAAGGGTTTTTTATTATAAAACCTTATTAAACAGTATGCAGCTTAGCTTAATTAGGGCAGCAGAGTATTAGGCAGAAAGCGTTATTACTTACCTGTGTTACAGCGTTAATCTTAGTATCTTAAGTTAAAAAGATGTCTGTATGTATCCTTAGCATTATAAAGATATAACTAATAAAGTTTGTTCTAGCATCCTAGAGAGGTAGCAGAATAAAGAATTAGACTTCTGCTTAAAAAGGTTAACCTACGCCCTAATTAATTATTCTTTAGGCAGAGGTAGTAGCATCTAAGTATATAGTGTTATTAGTAATATAAGTAAGAATTATAACTCTATTAGGCTAGAAGGTTCTTTAAGCCTTCTAGATAACAGCGTTAGAGACTTTATTTACTTCTAACTATAATCCTCTAAGTACTTTATACTTATATATGTTGTTTATAAGCATAATTAGGTAGAATTCTTTGTCTTTTTTTAGTTATAGGTAATTCTAATATCTTTATTATTTATAGGCGTTATACTAGTACTAATTAGGGTAGCCTTTTATAAACTCTAGCTTACTAAAGACGTTTAGAAGTCTTAGTAAGTTGTTATATATATCTTATAATCCTAATGCAAAGGTAGTATATGTTTAGGTAGTTACTAAAGAAATATTTATAATATTCTAGGCTTCTAGTAATGTTTTTATAGTAAGTGCTAGTATAGTAACAGTCTTAGTAAGTTTGTTTATACTAAAGAGATTAAGGCTAATTTTAATATCTTTAATACTAGGTTTCTTTATAACAACCGCTTTACCCTAATTAGATTAAGATGTACTAAATGTAGTTAATACGCTTTATAAGGATGCTTTTATTATAGTTAGTTTAGAATTACTATAGTATCCCTTATATCTTAATTTCTGCCCTACCTAGGTAAGTATTACTATCTTAAAGGTACTAAAGTTACTTTTCTTAAATAGATTAGCTAGGGTTAGACCTATCTAGAGAGATATAGTAATAATAGTGTTCTTAGGAAATCTTACTATAAAAAGCTTAATAAGATCTTAGAATGCTATAATAGGCTTACCCTTAGCTTTAGCTTTTTCTTAGACACTCTTAACTTTCTAAAACAGGGCTATAGTCTTAGAGAGGTTGTTATCCCTAATTAGGTTGCCTTTTATAAGGTCTTTAATATAATAATTTAGCTAGAAAATAACTTCCTTATTAAGCTGCCTATAGGTGTTAAGTAAGAATTACTTTATTTTAAACTAGGGTTTTATCTTAGCTTTTATTTTTATAGTAGCTTAATGCTTATTAGGGAGGTACTAAGGTAAGGCTTTTGTTTTCTCCTAATTAAAGTAACCTACTAGACCTAATAAGGCTTTATACTTATTAAGGAAGTTAGTAATATTATAACTATTAAAGGTAGAGGCTTTAGTAATATCTAGTGTAGGCATCTTAATAGTAAAGCACAGCTTATCTATAACCACCTTCTAAGCAGGTTTAGCAGCCTAATTAGGTTGCTTTAGGTTTATATTAACTATTGTTAGGAGGTTAGTTATTAAAGCTTACTAAGCGCAGAAATCCTTAGCTATAAAAATAGGTTAGGTAACTAAAGCAGGTGCAGCAGGATTAGAAGAAGTCTAATTAGGCTAGTGCCTATATAAGATAGGGTTAGGCCCCTTGTCTTTATCTTTTGTTATAAGCTTAACGTTAGACTTAGTATCTATGCCTATGTTAGGCTTTTAGTATCCTTAAAAGGCATTACTAGCGTATATAGCAGCCTAATTAGAGAGTCCTTCTGACTATCTAGTGTTACTAGTAGATAAGGTTAGGTTAGATATTACTTTAGTTATTAAAAGAGGTAGTAGAAGGTAGAAATAGTAGTATTTATAGTAGGTTTTTCTTACGCTTTCTTTTTCTAAGGCAATCTTTCTTTATAGTAACTAGTTAATAAACCTAATTAAATAGAAAGTAAACACATAATAAATCTCTTTTAGGTATAGGCATAAAGTGCTTTTTAGTAAAGTACTTATAGGAATGCTAAGAAGGTCTAGGCTAATTCTAAAGAAGCAATAGGTTTAGGTAAAAATTACCTCTTTCTTTATAAAAATGTTTATTATAGTTATAAAGGTAAAGCTAGCCCTAATTAGACCTAGACTAACGTAGCCATAGGTTACTAATTAGCAGCTTTTCTCCTTTTTATTCTAGGTTTTATTAATTTTATAGCTAAGTAAGCATTCTAGCTTTTTAATCTTAGTTTCTAGTATTCTTTTATTTCTTTTATTTAGGTTAGTTTGTTAAGCTATCTAGGGTTCCTTTCTTTAATTAGACTTACTTACTATATGCCTGCAAAAAGGTTACCTTTTTAGTAATTTACTTATTTTGTTTATTTTTATTATCTTTTAGTTATTATTTTTGTTTAGTTATTAGGTTTTATTTACATTTATTGTTATTCTGTTAAAGTTAAACTTACTCTTACATCTAAAAGTAAGTCTAATTAGGTTAGTTATTTATAGCTAAAAGTATTAAAAAGCTCTTTTAGTCTATATTTCTTATTATAAGGTTGTAATATTTTATTATTTTTAGTATATTATTACCTATAGGCAGGAAATATAAAGAACCTAACAAAGTTAGTTAATAAGAAGATTAGTAGTTTAATTCTGCCATAAGGCATTATTAAAACTAGGTAAAAACTAAGAAGGCTGTAGATAGTAAATAGGTTAACACATAAACTATACTATAAGCTAAACTTTATATTATTACTAGTGCACCTAAAGTAACCTAAAACTAAAGGTGACTAACTAGGGCTTTGTAACATAAAGGATTACTTCTTATAATAGTTCTTAACCTAATTAAGGCTAAGAAAGTCATAAGAAGTATCCCTCTAGGTACGTTAGCTTACCTTTTGTTACTATTATTACTAAGTAGTAGTCATATGTATTAAATCTCTAGATATTGTATATAAAAAATCCTTCTGTATCTAACCTAGACTTAGGTTTTCTATAGACTAAGAGGTCTAATTAGGTCTAGAATGTTATAAAAAGGTTACTTATTTGCTTATTAATAGTCTTATAAGTATGCGCTAAAGATCTTATATTCTTCTCTAGTTCTGTCTGTGTTCGTAATACTATGATTAATACTGGTTCTATGCTATACCTCCTCTATCTCTTTAGTCTGACAGTCAGTCCTCTTTTTATAAAGGCTGCTGCTTATTAATGACCTGATCAGGGCTATGAGACATGCGTAGGAAAGAACAAATGCTAAAAGAAAACGCGCAACCCTGCCCCTTTCCAGCATTCCTAAGGAGAATTTACCTACCTTTACTTAGGTTTATGCCTATAATTTAGTTACATTTTAAGGTAATTATTAACACCTTTTAGGATTTATAACAGAATTACTACCTACTTTTTAGTAACTAAGGCTATATTACTTAGTAACTTTATAAGTAAAAGGTTTATAATAACATTATACGCCTTATGTATACAGAGGCTAACCACCTTATAACTTAGGGTTAGTTAATTAGCTTTTTAAAAGCAATTTATTAGTAAATTAAGGCTATAGGTACTAGTAACTAAAATACTTAGCCTAACACTAATCTTACTTAAGTAATGTTAGGTTTTCTTTAGTCTTTAGCTTAGTTTTAGCTCTTTTGTAGTACCTAGAGGTTTAAGTAACTATTATAGTAAATACCTCTTTATTTATTTATTTTTTCTTTATATCTTAAGGTAGTACGTAGGTTTTCTTATACTTTAGGTAAGTTACCTAGTAGCTTTAGCTACCTAATTAGTTTTATTTTATACTTCTATTTTTTTAGCTTTTATTTATTTTTTTTATAGATATATAAAGCTTTTTACGTATTTATTAAGTTTGCCTTACTAACCTATAAGTTATATTTAGGTAGCTACTTATACTACCTTACTAGAAATAGTCTTTTACTATCTACCTTTCTTAAATTAATAATATAATTAACTTCTTATTCTAGGTTATCTTTCTTTAGGTTAAGTATTAGTAATAGTTCTTTACCTTCTTTATTAGTCTTCTATAGTTCTAATAAGCTAATATAGAAAACGTTATATAGTCTTACGTACTTATTTAATAAGGCTAGGTAATATACTTATTTTCTTACTTTTTATAGTATCTAAAAGGGTCTTATAAACTTTAGGGCTAGCTTTCTTTCTATTACTTTAAACTATAAGTACTAAGTAGATAGTATTACTAACTACCTTTAGTTAAAAACTATAGGTTTATAGTAGTTATTATAGGCTTTTGCTTATCTTTTAAAAGCATCTTACTACTATATCTATAACTATTCCCTTATCTACACTAATTTTTCTAGGCGTTTTTTAACACCTTAGATATCCTCTTTATAAACGTTATCCTTAATATCTATTTATACTTTTAGGCAGTATCCTAGTAAAGCCTTAAAAAGGCTTAGCCTTATTATAACGCTTTTAGTACTATTTATTATAAACTTAGCTAATAATAATAGTATAGGCTAGTTTTCTTTTTTACTAGCTATAAAGTACCTAAGGTAGTATTTTACTACCTTATTTACTACCTCTATTTATTTATCTATTTATAAGTAAAAGGCTGTTAAAAGCCTTCTTTTTATCTTACTATAAAAGTAAAATTCTAACTAGAAGTTACTTATAAATACTAATTCTCTATCTAACATAATACCTCTTAGCACTTTATACTTTAGCTTTACTTATTTATAGACTAGTTATACTAATTCTAGTATAGTTATAGTTATGTTTACTACTATATATAAGTAAAACTTAGTAAATTAGTTAATAATTACTAGGATTACGTCTACCTCTTAGTCTTTATGTTATATAGGTAGTAAGCCTATAATAAAGTCTATTAAGATTTTTATAAACAGTCTGTTTAGTAGTAGTAAAGATTATAGCATACTATATAGTTTATATAGTTTTACTTTAGTCCCTAAGTAAATACTACATCTTTTAACGTAATTAGCTACATCCTTATATAGTATTTACTACTAGAATTTCCTTTTAATAAGGTTAATTATTTTATCTTTTCTAAAGTATCTTACTAATAAATTATTATAGTATTAGAATAGTATCTTTTGCCTAATGCTAGCTTCTTAGGGTATAAACACTCTATCTTTAAAACATAAGAGTCCTTATTTAGATATTAACTAATTACTTATTTCCTCTTATGCCTTAACTACCTTTTGTTAGTCTTTTGCCTTTTTATTTATTATTTATAGTTACCTAATTACTTTTGCTAAGAAGTTAGAGATATTTTTATTATAAGTTTTTTTTTCTTTTACTATTACTTTAGCTTATCTTTTTATAATAACTTATATTTAGTATACACCTTAGACCTTAGTCTAATTAAGAGTATCTCTCTATAGAGGAACTTTATTTTATAATATATTAAGAAGGTTAGTATTCTTTTACCTTTTAACGTAGTAATCTAGCTATCTTAATAGCCTATCTATAAGGTTAGTAGTACCCTTATAGTAATAAATAATAAAGTTATATAGTGCTAAATATATATACTATTAAGCTTATCTTTTATTTAACTTAGGCTGTAATATAAACCCTTATAAGTTTTAGTAATTAGTTAGAACCTCTATAGGTGTTACTACCTTATTAACATAGTGTTACTAGGCTTTAAACATCTTAACTATTACTAGTATCTTTTAGTCTAAAACGCTATAGTTTAATTTAGCCTTATTAAACTTATAAAACTAGTATACTATAAAATACTATTATTCTATATTACTTTACTATAATAAGATTCCTATAGCTATATATCTTAATATATTAGTCTTAATTTATATTAGTTTCTTAGGGTTAAAATAGTGTAAAAAGGGTGCTAATTAAAAGGTAAGAAGTAGGCTTCTAAATATAATTTACTTTACTAGTCTAAATTCTGCTACCCTTAGTTTTTTTTTATTCTTACTCTTCTTTAGTAGGTTAGTTAATAGCTAAGCTATACAGGAGTACCTCTAAATAAATCTATAATAAAAATTACAAAAGCCTAGAAACACCTAGATATCTCTATATATCTTAGGTTCTAGCTATAATATAACAGCTTTTACTTAATAAGGATTTATTAAAACCTTATTAATAAATAAGATAAACCCTAAGAACTCTACTTACTCTTAATAAAATTTATATTTTAAGGGTTTTATATAGAGACCTACTTCTTATATTCTTTCTAAAATTATAAAAAGGTACTATATATATATATCTCTATCTTTAGAAAAAACTAGTATATTGTTAAGGTATATAATATAAAATATATTAACTAGCCTTTTTAGGGTAATATTAATGTAGTTTTAAAACGTTATAAAGGTATTAGTTAATTTAAAAGGTAAAACTAAATATTTATATAACTTATACCTTATTTAAAATACTGTTTTCTATTTATGCCTTTTAGTAATATAGATATAATAATAGGCGTCTTTAATATTAATCTTAGAAAAGTATTAAGCTTCTATAATATAGTTAAGTATTTCTAAAATAAGTAGTAAAAAGTACTAATTTTTTACTATAACCTTATTAAAACCTTAATAGTCTATATAAAGGCGTAATATTTTTTTTTTTTAGAATAAAAATTACTAGTACTTCTATAGGGCTTTTAGATCTCTTAATCTATCTTAAGTATATATTTTTATTAATATAGTCTTAAAGAGCCTGTAGTTCTCTTAGCAAAAGAGAATAAATAAGGCCCTAAGGTAGTTTTATTCTCTTTACTAAATCTATTTTATAATTAGTATTCCTAAGTTATAGTAATACTAATACATTAGAAGGGTCTAGAACGTTCTTTATAAATAGTAATTCCTAAGGGATTTCTTAGTACTACTTAAAGTTAACTTCTTCTTTATTTAGTAATAAAAGTAGTTTTAGTAAAGTAATAATAGTAAAAATCCTAGTAGAATATTATGACTTCTTAGTAAAACAGTAGCTTTTTACTACCTTTTAGGTCTTTTATAAAGTAATTTTAAACTACTATTACTATCCTTTTCTTTCTAAGTAGATATTTAGGTTCTTAATAGTTATTATAAATAAAAGTATTAGGCTTCTGTCTAACTAAGGATCTTAGTCTATTGTTATATAGGGCCTAGTAAAAGTTTTAGTAGTGCCTTAGCTATTAGTAAGCATTATAAGGACTTTAAATACTCTATAGGTTAGAATCTATATACATCTTACTACTTTTAATAATAAAGAAGATATCTTTACTTAATTTAGTAAGTACTTTTAGATAAATTAGTATAAAATAATATTATATTTAGTATAAGTATTAATATTAGTAAAGGTTTTTAGAATGTTTTAGCTAGTTTTAACCTAGATTTTAGTATAAAAATAATGTATTATTTCTATTTCTAGTTAAAATAAAGATGTATAGCTATCTTTATCTTTCTGTTTTTTTTTTATAATTCCCTTTTATTCTTCTTAGTTATCTTTTAAACCTAAGAAGTAAAAGGGTCTATAGGTTCTTTCTTCTTTTTTACCTTATAGTAGTTATATATAATATATTTAAACTTCTAATAGTTATAGTACTAGACTTAGTTATTAAGATAGTCTTTTTTTACTTTCTTTTCTTTTTACTTTCTTATGTTAGTATCTAAGGGATAGTTATATTTCTAGCCTCTTTTATTAGCATTTTAGATACTATATAAGCTAGCCTTATCTTTATAAAAGGTTTTCTAAATTTACTAGGCTAACTTTACTATCTTAGTTTACTTTTCTAAAAGATTAAGAATATTTTTATAAATTACTTTTTATAGCTTATTAGTAAGCCTATAGAAGAATTCTAAGGCTTACTTCTTTTATGCTTTTAGTAAAAATTCCTTTTTTAATAAATTAAAATAAATATAAAATTATTCTAAATCTTAGTTTTCCTTTTATTATACGTTTATAATAGATTACATAATATTTAGTTTTTTATAAATAGTATCTTAGAGAAGTATTTTAGTTTATTTTAAAAAGTAATTAAAATTCTTTACTTTACTTTTCTCTTTTTTATACAGAAGGTCTACATATTAGTTTTATCTTACTTAGCATTTTTTATTTATATTGTCTTTAGTAAGAAGAATTCTCTTATTTAGCCTCTTAAATTTTTAAGGTACTACTTTAATAGCTACCTAGAGGTTATTAATTTATACCTCTTACTATTATAAGCTAAAGCAAAAGGCTAGCTTAGTAATTTCTTTATAAGTATATTCTTTTTTATATCTTAATTAAGAACTACTAGAGAATTACCTATAACCCCTTTTCTTAATAAGTGTTTTTAGTAATTATTTTAGTTTTCTTAGGCATGTTAAAGCTGCTTAGGCCTCTAATTTCTTAATTTACTATAATAAGGCTGCCTATATTTTAGTAGTATTTTAAGGCCTTTACCTTATAGTTTTAATAGTGTTACTAAAGCCTTTTGTTAGCAGGTTAGCTTTACTACTTTGTTTACTAGTAAACATTATTACTACTAATAACTTTATAGTAAAAGATTTAGAATTATAAAAGGATTTAAGTTAGAGATAGAATAATGTAACCTTAGGTTCTATATTAAATAGAGACTAAATCTTAGGGAGTTTTTTTCTTAGGAATTACTTATAATTTCTCTCTAAATATTTTCCTACGTACTAAAATACTTTACTAACCTTACAGGCTAATGCCTACTTTAGTTACGTAATTATACATCTTACGCTTTTTTAGGTATACCCTAGTGTGCCCCTATTATTATGCTTCTATTGTCCTATGACATAAAGGCCCTTATATAATTTATAGCTAACTATTTACATATTTATAAATACATTAATAATACTTATATTGTTAGAATTATTAACCTACTTCTTCTTTTTACTTAGCGCTTTTTGTAATATCTTTAACTATTTCTTAATTTTATCCTTATTACTACTATTATTCTTAAGATTAATTATCTTATCCTAGACTTAAGTATAAGAGATAGCTTAGGTAGAGGTTATATAGCTTGTATTACTAAAAGCCTTATTATATAAGTAGGATAGTTAATAGGCTAAGATATTAACTAGTTAGACTAATACCCTATAAGGTAAATTATTACTAGAGAAGTTGTTAAAAGTAATTAATATAGGCTATAACTTATTATAAAGAGGATAGTAAGTCTTTTTAAATTTACTCTTAAGCTACTTATGTCTACAGCCCTTAGTGTTTTTTACTAATAGGTAAATTAGCTTATCTATAAAGTAAGCCATAATAGTAATAAGAAGAATAAAGAAGTAAAAAAGAAAGGTAATAATAAAGAGGTATTAAGAGGGATATTATTCTCTTTTCTAGGTATCTAAGTATATACACTCTTAGATCTTTACTTTAGCCTGCTTAGCTATTATATATCTAATCTTTTGTAAAGTAAAGGCCTAACTACTTATTTTAAAAATATAAAAAGCAAAATATACTTAGAGATAGAGCTTAATAAGCTAAATCTAATAAAGTAAAAGTTTTTTAAGAAACTAGTATAGATTATATTATAGTAGTTAGTAATAGAAAATAATAAATATAGTAATAGTTTTTAGGAATAATTAGGACTACTATAAATTTTATATTACTACTTAGTATAAAATACGCTAATAGCTAGTAAATATTAGATTTCCTTTCTCTAGCTGTATATGTTTATGCTAAGTCCTTTAGGGCTAAGATTTAAGATACTCTGGTTTCTGGCGATAGGATAGGGGTATAGGTTAGCCTTATAAGGGCATTTATAACCCTATTAACCTAGATGTGTATTTATTACTGCTGTAACTATTCTTCTCTACCCTGTGTATACAGATAACTTTAGATAAAAGCCTGGAGATAAGGGATGCCAGTAACCAGGGCAAATCCTACTTCTTTCCCCCAGGATATCCAGCATGGCCTAGCCTACGCCTATCATAAACCTAATCACAATAGTTAACAAAGTAACCTTCCGATTTCTCTAGCACTTAATGCTAGAAAGGGAAAAAGAAACCTATGATATCTATGCGTATGTGGGCGTTTAAATAGGGGTCAAAGTGGCCCAGCCTAGAGCAGGGGATAGTCAGAGGAACATTAGGCCGCCTATAGACGGGTCTGTGGTAATGGTGCACCGTACCTCGGCCCCAGTGAGGCCGCTCCCGAGTCGCCGCTTACATGTCTGAGATGCAACCACTCATAAGCAAGATATGATCTAGCTATGTTGTCGGTCCCTGCTGAAACGTCGTTGCGAGTCACCGCATACCCACCTAAAGTGTGACATCTTTTGAGTATGACAGTATGACATGGCGGCATGCCTCCAAGGCTTCGGCAAGTATCCTATTCCCGGAGACCGCTTATTAATTCGCAAAGAAGCAACTTTGAATCGCGTTATGATGTATAAAAGCTCAATAGACCTGCGTAGAAAATCTGAAAGATCGAATAAAGATAAGAAATCTCATCAGAAGTTACCATACTACTATTGACCAACGAATACAACATGACTGTGGCCCTAACTAGTACTGTAACTGTCGATGATGTGGCCCGGAGTAGCCGCACTGGTATCCAGGTCGTGATAGTGGGTGCTGGTGTTGGTGGGCTTATGACAGCGCTTGAATGTTGGAGAAAGGGAAATGACGTGATAATTCTTGAGAAAGCTGAGAAAATCTCCGTTCTTGGTATGTATGGATTTTGCCCTATTGCCCGGTTGCTCGGCAGGTATGCTTACATCGTAGCATCACATAGGTGACATCATTGCCATCGGGCCGTCTGCTTGGGTCACGCTGCAAAACTATCCCAAAATGGCAAAGGATTACGACAAGTTCAAGCTCGACACCACGTTCGGATATTACAGCCAGCAGGGTGAGCTGCTTCGCGGTCCTCAAGAGGTTGAATGGAACGGGCCTACAGTGGCGAAGCACGCCAGCTACCCTACTCGGGTCTGTGCCGTCGCTGCCCGGCAAGATATTGTCGCACTACTATTCAACCAGGTGCAAAGACTTGGTATCAAAGTCGAATTTGGAACCAACATTATCGAATTCTCAGAAGACGCCAATCGTGGAACTGCAACTGCTCGGGCCTTCGACGGTCGGGAGTTCACCGGTGATCTTGTCGTCGCGGCGGACGGTCTGGGCACCAAATCGCATACGGTCGTTCTTGGACGGCCAATCAGCGCAGTTCATAGCGGATATGCTATCTTGAGGGGATCATTCTCCACAGAAGCTGTAGAAAACGTTCCGTTGGTTCAGGCACTGCTTCCCAAAGCTGACGAACGACCGAAAATACTTGCGTATACTGCGTCAGTGACCAGACTCTGATGTAGGATATTGTTAACACTGTATTTGCAGGACTAAAACACATTTAATTCTCACTCTGACGCACCAGAGGGTCTACGTTGCTCTCACAGTCCAGGTAAGTCTTCCATGCTCGCGTTCCAAGGCCCAGAGTTAACATATGTAAGGATGATGGGACAGCTGAGGAGTCCTGGTCGAAGACTATCAGCGGATCCGAAATTGCTGCTCAGTTGTCCTCTTCGGGAGAATGGGATAAAGCAGTAATCGACTGTTTTGAGAACGCCCCGGATGGTTGCATTGTGTCTTGGAAACTATGCTGGCGTGACCCTCAGCCCAAATGGACTTCCAAATGGTCGCGAATCATCCAGCTGGGCGACAGTGCCCACAGCTTCCTACCAACATCAGCCAACGGTGGAACGATGGCCATTGAGGACGCCTTGTCGCTAGCGGAGTGCCTGAGGATGGCAGGCAAAGCTGACGTGCCGATGGCATCAAAAGTCCATGAAACATTACGGTGCGTTAATATGCCAGAGAAATTGATAATGACGACCTTAAGACGAATCTGACTGTTCAATAGCTATCAGCGTGTATCTTTAATTCAAAAAACTGGCTTTGTCAACCGACGCGAGATGCACCAAGACATGAAAGCCATCATCAGCAACGAGAGTACGCCAATGCTCTTCGGCAAGTGGATTTGGGCACACAACCCTGAACTGTATGCCAAGGACAACTACGAAGCGGCTCGAGCAGCAATCGAGACTTCAACAAGTTTTGAGAATTCAAACCTCCCTCCAGGGCATAAGTGGGAGCCATGGACCATGGCCGAAGAGTTGGAAAAGGAGGCGTCTGGTGTCTTTGTCAAAGACCTTAAGACGAATGGTGACTGGGGTGTCTTAGCGTGATTGATACTCGAATCCAGAGAGGTTAGTCTCATTGGCCGAAATATTTTAAATCAAGTAAAGTCGAAGAACCGAAGAACTTGCCGGGCCAGTCCCTACAACTTCGTCGCCAACTTCAGTTCGTAAGACACGTACTGCAGGTAGAGTATCAGTATGGACAATGGCCAAAAGGGTTTTATCATGAGGGGCGCAGTCAGCATAGGCATTAACGATAAGTCAATAGCGTTTTCTTTGTTGTTTATAAAATTTCATTGGCTTGGCCGCTATTTGTAGCTCAGAAACCTCTGTTGCGATAGCATCCGCGATTGAATAATGAATCCTCACAAGGTTAGCCCCATTTTTATCTTAAACTACGACATCGAAACCAAAATCGCTGTTTGGTCTTACGACTCGGTCGTTGGTGACGAGTTCTCGGAACCAACCCGGCCATAGCCAATATTTGCGAAGCCTAGAACCAGCCCTGCAAACCAATGGTGAAACGGCTCTGGTCTTTCTCCAGCCCGTCCCGAAGTCCCTTGAGCTCCTCTACATCCCAGTTTGCATGCACAAAACGGCCGTTCAAGAACCCGGCCTCCCCGCTCAGCGCCCACACGACAAAGTCCCCTGGCAGCGCAATGTCGTCGTACAACAGGCCCAGCTCCTCCACCGATGACGCAAATTTCTCAGACATGGCCGTGCCCCCGATGAGACCCGGATGCACTTGGAGCACGAACAAGTTGGGGTTCTCCCCCAAAAAGTGCTCGAACATCTTGGTCGCGGCGCTCTTGGAGGCACGGTAGGCGGAGTGGCCCAACATGTGAGGCAGGTGGACCGCGGCGGTGGAGATGTGGATCACCGAGGCGGAGGGGGATGCGTGGGGGTGGAACGCGCGGAGGAGGTTGAAGTTGCCGCGGACACTGACCTCGAAGGCGCGCCACCAGTCCGAGGGGTCGGATTCGGGGATGGTCTTGATGTCGGCCATGTAGCCGGCGTTGGCGATGAGGATATCGATCTCGCCGCCGATGGATTCCGAGAACGAGGCCACGGCATGAGTGGTTGCCTTGGCATCCGTGACGTCGGCCGCGTACAAATGCACTTTGGTCTCCGGATTCAGAGCCTCGATGACGGACTTGGTGTCTTCGAGAGACTTGACCGACCGTCCGAGGAGTCCCAGGCTCGAAATGCCGGATTTTGCCAGAGACTGCGCGATGGAGGCCCCAATACCTGCACCACCGCCCGAGATAAAGGCATGTTTACCTTTGTTCGATAGCTCAGCGCGAGACGGGGAGATGGTTGCGTACGTCTCTCTGTGGTAGGTCTTGGTCGGGGAAGGAAACGACATGGTTTCGGGGAGCGGTTTTTCTTTGCTTTGTAGAGGCTGCTGCAAGAATCCTGAAGCTGATGTTTCATAAAACCAAAGTACGAACCATCGACTCTTCATCTGTTTTTATATACACCATGCTTCATGAACAGACACCGCGCCCAGTGGGCGAACACTATTGTGCGCGCTGGCTCCATCGCCATGTAGGATTGTTCAGCTACCAGATCGATGCGTCTGTCAGCAGATGTGGAAAGTCGCCCTATCGTGTGCCGGCGTTGGGCGAAGAGGATTCACCAAGTGGTTTGCTGTCAGCCTCTGGCAACGTTGAGAAACGGCCTTCGGATGAAGTTGAACGAGGCCTACCACCATCTACCGCCAAGCCCCGGACCGCTGCGCCATTCTCGGATAACGTTATGGGTGGGGCATCCGGAGCTGTCCGACCTCTGATGCTTACTCAAACACTGTTCAAAGACACAGTGTTCTTACTATACAAGCGCTCCTCTCGCCCCAGCTGATTAATCACTCCTCAACAACATACAAGTACGTTGCTCCCGGGTGTCTGTCATCCACAATAACGTTGACACGGAGAATCTTTGGGCCCGTCCTACCGGCATAACGAGCTATTCTCAGAAACGGAGATGAGTCCCGCCGATGCTGAGGTGGGTTAACCTGCGGACGGATAGGCCAGAAGGACGTTGCTAACTTGCACAGACTCGACGACGCGAGCGCGGTGTCATTGCCCAGCGCGAGTACCGCAAGCGCCACGCTTCCAAGGTCCAAAAGCTACAAGATGAGAACCAAAGGCTTAAGAATGCCATCGCAGACATCTGCAGGGCCTCTCGGAGGTGCAATGACCTCCCTGACGGCCTCAGGGCGGCTGTTCGCGATGCCCGTGACCTGGCCGGCATCACGGACGCTCCCGATACTGCTGACGACAATGTCGGCGACATAGATGCTGAACAAACCGCCTGCCCATCGCCTGAAAAGCCCTCTCAGACTCCCCCAACCACGTCGGTCACCCGCCCCCCGCTCGAATTCAGGTTCCCGCCAGATGATCAAACGCCAGAGGGACGGCTTAGCCCCCGCCTCGACTACGGCCTCTGGTTCGAGGCAGACCGTCTCGTCCGCGTCATCGACCCGCCCCTGGACATTGTGCCGTATCTCGGCGCGGGCATGCACACCATCGCAGGTTGCATCTTCTGGTCTACCATGAACTACACCATCGACCTCTGGAACTCCCGGTCCGCTCCGCGGGCTACCAGACACCTGGACCGCGTGTTCAACCACTCGAGGCACCTGACCGACCGGCATTACCTGATGTCGCTGGCACAGGCAAGAATGGATTACAAGAAAAAAGGATACATGTTCCACAAGCTGTCGGAGCAGTTCGAGCGAAACGCCATGTCCGATCTGTACAAGCTCGTCAAAGGCGACTACGAGAACAAGGGGTTACCGAGCAAGTATTGGAAAACGCCTGAAGAGGTCGCCGGAAACGTGTTGAGCCAGATGACGCCGGAGCAGGCTGCGCGGTTCCATGCCGTCGCTGAGGGTAAGGGCACGCGTGCTGATAAAGAGATGATGAGGGCCATGGTCTCCTGGCTCGCTAATAATTTCGTCTGCTTCGGGGACGGCCCCAGGTGGAGTAATATCAGTATCTCCGTCGGCATCGGAAGTTGGATCACGGAGCTGCAGAACGCCGACACACGCGCCCGGGGCGCATCACCAAGTTTGACCGAAACGCCATCTTGACTAGGACCAAATCGACAAACCTTCCCGGCAGGGTGTGCCAACTACCTACAACTCCATCCGCCAGGCGCGGTCGGCCAAGTCACTTCTCCACGCAGTATCATCGAAAGGGCCATGGTCCTCGTCATAACCAGACATCGAACGCGCTGAGGCAATCTTGGTGCCAATCCCCTGACACAGGATCCTCTTGTCCACCGGCTCGCCCCCCGTGGCGCCGTCGGCAACAGCCTCGCAGACCACGAAGGCCCGCCTGCCATCGAGCCATCGATCCTCTGCCAAGGCCCCGTCCCACGGCCGCTCCCAATCTCCAGCATAGAACGCAGCCTTGGTTATCTCGTCGCCCACCTTTTTTTCTCGGAGGAACTCAAAGAGCTTGGTGGCATTGGCGTGGTCGAGCAGAGGCTGCGCCATAGAGTCGATGCCCTCGCACGGCAACGGCTCGTCCGGCTTCCATTTGCTATAATACCTCCTCTGTCCCCAAGAGTCCTCCAGTTGGCGCCGGCACTCGCTTGCAATCTCGAAGAAGATGGTGAGATGGGAGACGTTGGGAAAATTGGTCGCCAGCGCCTCGAGATGCTCCATCGGCCATGTCCCGTTTCGGTTGATGTCGAGTGTTAGCCTCTCCAGGTTTGGAACCATGCGGCCAAGTTCAGCAATCTGTTCCGGTGTCATGGCCTTCCGCTGGCGAAACCCACTTTCCGCTTCTCGCCATTCGAGCCTTGTCAAAGACTGCGCGTGATGGCGAAGGACGGGGAGAACAGAGGCACCCGTTTCGCCACTGGAACGCCACGATAGGGATGTGAGCGAGCTCTCTGGCAGCCCCAGGATGAAGTCCTTGGCCCATTGGCCGATGACAGTCAACGATCGAAGGGACTTGAGTTGTGGGACAAGGGGTCGGAGGTCTGGAGTATGGTTCCGCGTCTGTCTCAGAGCAAGCTCCTTGATGTGCGAGAAGTCCATGGCCTCAAGCCAGAGATCGAGGTTCGTCTTCGCCTTCTGCTCCTGTGAAAGCGGGAGCCACCTCAGCCAATTCCACGCCCTCCCCGATCCGAGCCACTCGATGTTGTCCCAGAACCTTGAGTTGGTGCGGTAGGGAGGCTGCGACGTCTCCTCCCAGGCCGAATCGTCGAACTGGTAGCCCTCCAGATCCAGCGCTTCCAGCTTGGAGGGGTAGTGCGACTTGGAGGAGAGGTCAAAAGGAAAGCTCCATCTGTCGGGCCACTCCGAGCACCCCAGTCCCGTGACGCGGAGTTTCAGGCTCTTGATTCCGGGGCAATTGGAGAGGGTGTCGTGCACGTCGTGCATAGTCGCGAGGAACGGGTCGCCGGGCTCGCGTTTTCCATGATGTCGGACTTGGCCTGATGGCACGACCGTGTCGATATAGGTCGGACAGCGGAACGAAGGAGCCGAGGCCGACACGGCGCAGATGAAGAAGGAAAACAGAAAGAAGCTGCGAAGGGTCGGGTGCATGATTGCGTGTCGGTGCTGTTGGTACATGGAATGTCGTGATGGGTTCAATAGTTGACTAGCTACAACGCAGCAGCAGTTGCATCGATTTAAGTATCCGTTGCGAAATGGCCACGATTTCATTTGTGCGCCGAATAGCGGTCGGACACCTGGCCCCAACCCTTCGGACGAGATCTGCGCCTCTCAGCTCTAGGCAGCCATCGACATCACCGCGCTACAGCAACATTGTGCCACACGGTCATTTTTGGCAGTGTATGATGGATGTCGAAGACGAGGCCGTTGCCTATCTCATGGATGCAACCGAGCCAGCCGAGAGCTGCCCGTGTGAGACATGTCCTGGGCGAGGCCTACGGGAAAGGGGTCGGTCAGCGCGACGAGACCCTGTGAAGCCTCTTTATTTCATCAGCTATACGACTAGCTAGAGCGACCCTAAGCAAAGAGTTAGTGGACAAAGATAGTCGGATTCCGGCCGAATCTTGAGTTTCGTATGCACGGAACTTGGACATTGTAAACATTCCCCAGACGGCTCCGGTCCGTGGCTGCTCATTAAACTTTAAGCAACCTCCGTTGCACCAACCGACACCCCGGCGCACTCGGGGAATGTTGCACTGCGTCCCGACCAACGTCAGCCTCGGGTCTTTACATCGCGACACCACACCAATTCGCACGCCTCACTCACATCGAGCACTGCCATCAAGCGTTCTCACCCCAGAACCCGCAAGCAGCCGTTGACGGGTCGCCTCACGATGAAGGTTCTCATCGCAACAATGCCCTTTGTAGGGCACATCAACCCAGCCCAGCCCATCGCCCGCGCCCTCGTCCGACGCGGCCACACCGTCGCATGGCTCACCTCCGCATCGCACGAACACCTGACAACCGCAGCCGGCGCGACATTCATCCCCTCCCCCGCGGCCCTCGCGCGCCACGACGAGACCCCGCTCGCCCCGGACCCAGGGACCTCGGGGCTCGCCGCCATCGTCTCCATCCTCCGCAAGATGTTCCTGGACCGCGTGCCGGACCAAGTCGCAGCCTACCGCTCCGTGCTGGAAACCTTCGACGCCGACGTGTTGTTGGTGGACCTCGGCGCCTATGGTGCGCACTGCCTGCGCGACCTCACGGGCCTGCCGTACGCGACCCTGGGGATCAACCCGCTCGTCACCCTCGACGCCGAGGTCCCGCCCTGGGGCACGGGGTGGTCGCCCCCCAAGACGTTCTTCGGGCGGTGGCTCAATGGGCTGGCGCACACGGCGGCGGGGCGGCTGCTCTACCCGAAGCTCACGGCCGCGCTGAACGAGCACCGGACGGCCATGGGGTTGCCTCCCTTGCCGGCGACGGGCTTCTTTGACTCGGCGAGGTCGGACACGCTGCACCTCATGCCCACGACCCCGGCCTTTGAGTTCCCGAGAAAGAATCTGCATCCGGGGGTCAGGTTTGTCGGCCCGCTCCTGCCGCTGTTCAACGACGAGGAGTTTTCTCCTCCCACGTGGTGGAATGAGATGCTGGCGCACCCGAGGGAGAGGGTCGTTCACGTAACGCAGGGGACGTATGCGACGAACTCGGCGAACCTCATCGCGCCCACGCTATCCGCACTCAAACATCGCCCGGACCTGCTCATCATCGTGACAACCCCAGACGCAGAAACGCTCCTCGGGTCCGAGACCCTGCCCTCCAACGCGCGGGTGGCGTCCTTCGTCCCGCACGCCAGACTCCTCCCCCATGTCGGCGTGATGGTCACCAACGCGGGCTACAACGGCGTGCTTGTCGCCCTGAGCTGCGGCGTTCCGATGGTGTGCGCGGGCCAGACCGAGGACAAAGCCGACGTCAGCTCGCGGGTCGCGTGGAGCGGTGCCGGGGTCGATCTTGGAACGGACACGCCAAGCGAGAAGGCGCTGAGGGCCGCGGTCGAGCGAGTCATATCAGACGAGAAGTTCCGGAGAGCGGCCGAGGGGATCCGCGACGATTTTGGCAAGCACGATGGGCCCGAGGAGGCGGCCGATGCGCTGGAGGAGCTTGTTGAGAGGAGTCGGAGATGATGGCGCCGGACGCGAGGGCCGGTGGGCGGCGGGCCGAGATGGTCGGAGGCGACCGGGGTCCGACATTTCCGTCTTGAAGCCGAGTGCGCTGCGGCCTCGTCTCGAGGATCGTCGGGGACTTGGCGAGGTGTGGAGATGGACGTTACCCTGGCAAAATGAAATGTCCACTCTCGGATGCAGGCTTGGCATTTGGTAGTGTTTCCATTATCCAGCTCGGTATCATTCTCTATCAAAAATACAGACTATTCTATGCTGCGAAAATCGCAGCCTCGCCCTATGAATACGCCGATGCAAAAACCATGTATCGCAGCGGGCCTAGTCGCGCCGCGTTTATGTGGGGCTCCCGACCCGTACGCTCGGAAGCGGGTGGGGCCGGGTCCGAGACTCCGAGCCTTCGCGGCCAGCCCTTGACAACAATGTACCCCTAACCACAACCCTGAGAAACCGGGACAGTTGAGGATGGCATTGTATGGAAATAACGAGACATAGCTGGGTGAATGCGTGGCTGAGCCTTTTCTAAATGCCTTCCGCCATCCTACGCTCAAAAGCTCTTGACCTTCTGCATGCTACCCTCCTCAACAAGGGCCTTGTGCATGTCAAAAGAATTAAAAAGTAGATGAGGCTCGTGGCCCATGCCCTTACGGAGGCATTCAAACTCTGCCTTGTCGAAATACCGCTCGAGGATCGGCCGGTAGACGGGGTGGGCGCAGTTCTTGATGATAAGCCGCGCCCGCTCCCGGGGACTGAGGCCACGCACGTCGGCGAGTCCATTCTCAGTCACTATAACCGCCAAATCATGCTCGGTCTGATCACAATGCGTCACCATTGGGACGATACAGCTGACTCCGTGGGGGTCTGTTTTGGACGGGCGAGTGGAAGGGGTGTGCATGATGCTGTACTTGGCGTTGCGGAGGAAATCGGCGCTCCCGCCGAGGCCGTTGAGCATGCGGGAGCCCATGACGCACGTGCTGTTGGCGTGTGCGTAAATGTCGACCTCGACGGGGGTGTTCATGCCGATGACGCCGAGGCGGCGGATGATCTCGGGGGAGTTGGAGACCTGCTGGCTGCGGAGGAGGAGCTTGTTGTGGTAGTTGTCCCAGTTGTCGTAGAAGCGCTGGAAGCCGTCGGGGGAGAAGCGGACCGAGGTGGCGGTCGCGAAGTCGAGGCGGCCCGAGTCGAAGAGGTCGAGGAAGGTGTCCTGGATGACCTCGGTCCAGACCTTGAGGTTCCGGAAGTTGGATTCCTGGAGGCCGCCGACGACGGCGTTGGCGATGTTGCCGATGCCGGACTGCAGGGGGAGGAGGTTCGCGGGCATGCGGCCGTGCTTGACCTCGTGCTCAAAGAACTCGATGAGGTGGCCGGCGATGGCGCGCGAGGAGGCGTCGGCGGGGGTGTTTGGTGCCGTCTGGTCGGGGTAGTCGGACTCGATGACACCGACGACCTTCTCCGGGTCGATGGGGATGGAGGTGGTGCCGATGCGGTCCTCGACGCCCATGATGAGGTAGGGCTTGCGGCGCGGGGGCAGGTCGGTCATGGTGATGTCGTGCAGGCCGTCGAAGCTCGGCAGCGCAGTGTTGACCTCGATGATGATCTTGTCGGCCATCTGGACGAGCTCGGGGGTGGCGCCGACGGAGGCGCCCGGGACGATGCTGCCGTCCTCCTTGATCTCGGTGGCCTCGACGACGACGACGTCGAGGTTCTTGTTGGGGCGGTCCTTTGTGTAGAAGCCGTAGACGAGGTCGACGGGGAACTGGGACAAGTGCCGGTCGTGGAAGTGGATGCGGCCCTCGTTGATGCCCTTGGAGATGGCCTTGCCGACCTGGTGGGGGCTGCGGCGCTCAATCATGTCGAGGCCGGCCCAGCGGTTCTCCGTCTCGGCGCCGGAGGAGGCGCCGACGAAGAGGCTGTAGCGCAGCTGGCCCTGGAGGTTGTTCTGCTCGACGTGGTCGGCGAGAAAGGTGGGCATCTTCTTGGGGTAGCCGACGCCGGTGAAGCCGGACCAGCCGATGTAGGCGCCGTTGGGGAAGTGCTGGAGGAGGTCCTGGGGGCGGGTGAGCTTGTTCAGCATCGAGGCGCGCTTGATGCGAGACCGCAGGGCGGCCGAGGCGACGGGGGACGCCATTCCGGGAGGATGGGAGGTTTGGCGACGAGGCAGTAGGAGAGCAAACACGCAGGAGAGGAAGAGACGACCGCGAGACGGAGTGGAGAGGTTCACAGAGGGACGACGCCCAGGGAAAAGAGCGGAGATGGGGGAGATGAGCCTGGCCAGAGATCCGGTCAGAGAAGCAGGAGAAGGACACGGGGATGGGGTGACGATGGGGTAGAAAGTGGGTGACGATGAGCCTTTATACTACGAGCTGTTCGAGTGAAGGGCAGAGGGAAAATGCTGGCCGAGTCCCTTTTTCTCAGGAGAGACGCGCGAGCAAGTGGAAGATCAGGTCACTTCAGTCCGCCCTGGAGCCCCTCGGTGGGGAATGACGCAGCGCAACCTGGAAAGCGACAGGGGAGCTCCGTGATAGCTGGGAGCTTTCTTAGAGGCGCGGACGTCTTGCAGCGCGTTATGTCAGCACGCGAGGCCGTCTGATTGGTGTGCGGAGGGGCTTTAAGTCTCGGTAACCGTCGGTAACACCCTTCCCAGGAGACAGCCGCATGACCGCGAGAGCGGGAACCTTACTCACCTTGCTGAGTTTGGCTGGCCTTGCACCGCGGAAACAACGCCACTGGTCCTGGGCGGCCGGCTCTTGGTAGGGCTTGGGGGCACATCTTCCAGGCACCTCGCCACGATGCCTCCGCGGACTGCGCCAACGCTGGCAGCCATTGACGAATCAGACGGCCGGGACCAGCGCCAACCCAGGCCGTTCTGGGCTGAGGCTTCGGTCAGGAGATTTCCCACTCGTTCTGGTGTTTGCTTCCATTCCACTGCAATGTGTCCGAACCATGTAGGGTTTTGCAGAGGTGCAGATGTTGAATGTGTCAAACCTCGCATCTTTGACCTCGACAAGGCCCCCCCCCCCACTGTCCAAGCATCATGTACCCGAGAGCAGCGGTGCAAAAATAAACTGGAGCCGCTTCCAAACTTCCGTAGATGCGAGCCATTCTTTCGGCACAGCTCGGCCGGACGAATCTCGGCTTTAGGACGCGTCCCTCGCGCTCACCCTCGCGCCGGACCCACTCTTTCTCGGCCGATCTCCGTGCCGCCAGGTCTGGAATGAGCGCTGTCCACCAAACGCGAAACACACACTCGGCATACTGCACATACAGGATCTGGGAATAGCTTCAAACTCTTCGGACTGTCGCCGCATTCCGCCGAATTCCAGTGAAAATTTTCAATTTCTTCTTCTGAACCCTCTCTCCCCTATCTACTCCGGAATCTTGGCCTCCTCCGCAGGGACACCCGCCTTCCATCGGTATGACGCCGCGACGTGCTCGTCCAACGGACCCGACTGGCCCTTTTTGCGGTAAAAGTTCTCCCTGTATGTGCCGCCAGGCACGGCGTAGTCGTCCCAGAACAGACCGCGACGGCGCAGCTCCGGCAGCAGCAGATCGATGATGTCCTTGAAGGACTGCGGGAAGAGGGCGTACGCCTGCGCTCGGAAGTCAGCAATCGTCTCTTGACACGTCTCGTCGTGCACGAAAACACAACACAGGCCCGCCACTCACAAAGTTGAAGCCGTCCACATCGGCCTCTTCAATCCACGTCTCGAGCCCGTCGGCAACCTGCGCCGCCGTTCCCACAAAGATGGGTCCGTTGCCGCCGATGCTGACGTGCTCCGCAATCGTGTGCTTCGTCCACTTGGATGTGCCGGGCGAGAACCGCGCATAGCCCTCGACCGTCGACTTGACGGCGTTGCTCTCGACCTGCCTCAGCTCCTCGTCGTCACCGTACTTGCTCAGGTCGATTCCCGTCCAGCCGCCAAAGAGCGCCAGCGCGCCCTCGTGCGAGGCGTACTGCCTGTAGTCCGCCAGCTTCTTCTGCGCCTCCTCCTCCGTCGCTCCCAAGATCGGCGTGACGAGCGCGAGCACCTTGATGTCGTTCCCGTTGCGACCGTACTGCGTGCGCGCGAGCTCGCGGATCTCGGCAATGTTCTTGGCGCAGACGGCGGGCGCGTGCGCCGACACGAAGATGGCCTCGGCGTGCTGCGCGGCGAACTGCTTGCCGGCCTTGGAGGTGCCGGCCTGCAGGAGGAGAGGCGTGCGCTGCGGGCTGGGCTGCACGATGTGCGGGCCGGGCACGGTGAAGAAGCGGCCGTTGTGGTCGATCTTGCGGACCAGGTCGGGCTGCGTGTAGACTCCGGACTTGCGGTCGAGCTTGACGGCGTCGTCGCGCCACGAGGACTCGAAGAGCTTGTACATGACCTTGATGTACTCCTCAGCTTGCGCGTACCTGTCGTCGTGCTGTGGTTGTCAGTGGCCGGAATGGGGACTCGGTAGCAGCTCGAAGGGGCTCTCACCTGGGGCTGCTGGGCGAGACCCATGTTCTTCGCCGCCGAATCCAGGTAGCTGGTTACGATCTGCCCATGTCAGCATGCGGTTCGCTCCCTCGCTGTTCGTCAAACACTGACATTCCATCCTAGGCTGCAGTATTGTCAGTCGGAGAGCACCCAAGGCAGACGGCGGGGACACGTACCGGCCACCACTGAGATGGTCTACTGTAGACAACCGTCTTGCCAAGTGATACGGCTGCTCATATGTCGTCGAAACCGTCACGCCGAAGCCGATGCTCTTCGTCACGGCAGCCATGGCAGCGATTGGCGCCAACGGCTCGTTGACAGGCCATTGGGCGCCCGAGATCTTGGCAGGGTCGAGAGACTGGGAGTACACATCGTAGCCACCTTCGCGCGCGTCAGCGACTTTTCACGTGCTGCGAGCGCTGGACGAAGAACCTACCGAGAACATCGGCGATGAAGATGCCGTGGAACTTGGCCTCCTCGAGCAGCTTCGCGAGCTCAACCCAATGGCTGATCTCGTTGAAACGCCACGACTGGTCGTCAGGATGCCTCCAGAGTCCCGGAGACTGGTGTCCACTGCCTGCATGGCGACTGTCAGCTACGGTCTATCTCCCGCTCCACGCGGGCGAGGAGGACGCGGGCTCCTTACACATCTCCACGAAGGCATTGAGCACGAGGCTCTTCTTCGGCTTGTTTCCTGTCGTATCAGTCATGGCTGCTTTGGTGTATTCGCTCAAACACGCTTGTATTCTGGATGCACGGTATCTCTTCGCCAGGAAAGGGTCTAAAAGGATATGAGGACTGAACCACGGCACAATGCTTCAGAGAAAAAAAGTCACGAACTGTCCTCGGCGAGCGCGGGGTAGCAATAGGGCTTGGAGGGGTCGCGTCGAAGCTGGCGTGACGTGACGCACCTTGGAGACTTCCCGGAGTGTTTGGTCTTCCAAGTTACCCCAAATGCCCCTCCCGATGTTCGGCGTGGGTCCGGTGCCGTGGAGCCGGGGTGATGATGCCACCGGACGGCTCGGTGGTGCAAGACGCACGACGACGCACAATGGGCATGGCGGACCCCACGCCAATGCCGCCCTCCCATGCAGCCCGTTGCCAAGCTACCAGGGAAGCTCCTGCACGAAAGCCTCGGAGGAGATCTTCAGGACCCCTCCTTATCTCTAACTAATAGCACTTTAGGCGGCTAAGCTGCAAGTTGCACAGCTACCTTGAGAGGGAGAGCTTCGACGGTCTCCGCCAGCAATCGCGTGTCGTGGGGCCCAGAGTTTAACATGAGGCCATCACGTCATGTTAGCTCCAATGAGATGGCCCAACCGGAGACTCGCGGACTATCTCGTGGCATGCTGACGGATGACACTACCCGTCAATGGCAAACAGTGCCATTTTACGAGGGGTAAGTGGAAGCGCCTGAGTCGATGCAATATCGAAGGTGTGATTCGCCAATTGTCATTCGCACAATGTCATTGTACGCTGGCGATAAGCACCTCATTGACTCGCCGTTCACGCGTGATTTGAGTCTTGAATATGTCATTTATTTAAGGTTCAGACGAACAAATTAAGCCCGAAGAAGCGGGGATACGTCTACAAAGTATCTCCAAGGCAGTATTGGACCCCATCTTCGCGATCGGCACCAGGCTAACGGAGCCATTTGCTGAATCCCGACAACTTGGTATCGGTGCTGACTGAAGCGCATCTCCTGCGCCTAGTGCTGCTTGGTATCCGACTCGCCGTCCTCGCTCGACACTACAGCATTGACCTCCCGGACCTCCTCGACGTGCGCTTTCAGCCCGGAGCCGAAATGTCTCAGGACAAGCCACGCAGGCCCAATGGCAACGGCCCACAGAGCAAAGTTGAAGTAGATGGCGCCCACTTCGCCGAAAATAGTGATAGAGGTAAGGCCGTAGCTGACAGCCTGCCATGCCGATTCGACACCACGGAGGAGTGCGGCGTAGCGGATCACCTCCTCCTCGCCCTTGGCTAGGTTCGTGACGATGAAGTAACTTGACTCTGTTAGTGCGATGCTCTGACCAGATTCAGGCGATGACGGAGGAGAGGACGTACAGGAAGAGGTAGTTGAGCTGGAATCCGATGGTGAGGAAGATGTAAACGGCAAAGGCGGCGCCGAAGCCCGGGCTGGCCCAGTCATGCGTTGGGCGCGTCTGGCGGAAGCGCGTGGCAAGGATGGTGGCCCAGAGCCACCAGGCGCCCTGGGTGACAACAAGAGCCCAGAAGGTAGAGCGGGTGCGCGTTTTGAGCGAGATCTTGGCACGATCGAGCCAGTGCTGTGGTAAAGTCAGTCTCTTGGGATGCCTTTCGTAATAAACCAATCCGGACGTGACTTACACCGAGGAGGTTGCCGGAAATCACGGCGACAATGCCGGACAGGAAAGAGCCCAATGCTCTGGATCGAACAGAAAACCATGCTATGCGTCATTCGTCAGCACTGCACTCCCCCAATACAGCACGCCCGGCAAGACTTACTGGCAAGGTAGGTGAAGAAAACAGCCTCCGCAAAAACGGCCTGGCCAATCCAGAGAACGATAAGGAGGAACTTTGGCGTGAACAGATTCCTCGTCGTGGCCTTGATCTCATGCCACGGGTTCTCCAAAATGGCCAAGCTAACCTTCTGCCCGTCCTGCCGTTCGACCTTATCCGGTTTGTTCAGAAACAAGCCGACAAACGGACCCACCGCCTGGATGGCGATGAAGATGATGAAGACGGTGTACGAGACCTTGCCGGCCTGGTCGTTCTCGGCGTTGAGGCCGAGATTGATGGCGCCGCCGAGGATCTGGCCGCAAAGGCGGTAGGTGAGCCAGTATCCCAGTGCCTTGCCGCGGTTCCAGGGCTCTGGGTAGGCGATGGCGATGGCGGCCTCGGCCATCCAGAAGACGCCGGCCGAGATGCCGCAGAGTGCCGCACCAAGAAGCATGAGCCACTCGATGCCGTAGCGGTTGTTGGTGTATAGGCCGGCGGCAAAGGGAGCATATCCGATGCTGTTTTGGACGAGCGTCAGCACATTCCCCATGCCAGACACGCGTTGGACGGGCACACTCACGTTCCAAATATCAAGGCGCCTTTGATTCCAATGTAGTGGACAATCACCGAGGAAAAGTAGCATGACACGACCATGAGACAGAACGTCAGGGCGTTGGCAGCGTTGACGACCTTGGGCGAGGCTGCGCCGCCAGCGCCGAGGGAATTCATGGCGCCCCAGATCCCCGGCGCTGCGAGGTTACACAGACCGAGGATTGTCATGTTGTAGAATGTCGAGCGGTACCATCGCACTGCGATGCTTCATGTCAGTCATTGTAAAGCAGCTGATGACGCAGCGTCGAACGGGAGAGCTGACCTGGGTGACGCTCCGACTTGGGAGGGATGGCATCGCCCGCGGAGGCGTCGGCGTACTCTGCCATTTCGACGTATCTTTTCTATCAAACACTGGAAGATGAAAGAAACAGTGTTGAACAACGACAATACGGTTCAAGGAGTTTGGCCAAGGCGTGAATATCCGGGTGGTTCGTCGCACATCGACCACAACGGGAACGGGATTCCTTCGTCTTATGGATCAGACTAGGAAGACTCACAGACTGGGTATGCAGGGATGGGTGTCATAGACAGGGTTGCCGTGCTGCTCTCTGCAGCCCAACCTCTGTCAGAGGCAAGATTGATGTGCCATCGACACATGCCGGGACTGAAGGTGCAGGGTCCAGACAAACTTTTTTTCTCTCTTTTCCAACTATCCTAGTTCCATCCCCAAGCTACTCCAATTATCCAATAGCTCAGCGTTTGAAACTAAACTCGTCAGGTATCTTTTGGAAATCTCCGCCGACCAGGGAATTGGTTGGGTGGGTGGTGCGGTTCGGCGTTGCGAAATCAACCGGGTTCAGCACGCCATTCCGCTGCCGGCGCACAGGTGCCGGAGTACCACGACGCGCATCTCTTTCACCATCACAGTCTATTGGCATGAACCCAAAAAAAAACACGCGAGAGCTAGAAATAAGCGCAAATCGCCAGGGCTTTTGCGACAATGTAGCCCATGTCAACTTGCTTCAAGCACGTGGGATGGGGCCCTGTGGCTCCAAGACGGTATGCCGGTCTGTTGCAATGGGCACTCTGGGTTTGCCAACCGAGATGCCACCATCAATGACGACGGCTTGGCGTTCACGCTCGGGTCAAAGGGTCTGCATAGGGTACCGTGACGCCGGTAAGCTATAGATGGCGAGACCAGGCCCATTCCGATCGACGTGATGAAGTGTTGGGGTTGAAAAATGACATAAAGAAATCCACGTAGTGGGATGGAAGCTTTTGCACCAAGTAACTAGATTCAGTTGTTATGGGCGGTGCCTTTGAAGATAATGTTATCCCTAGAGAGATGACAGTCCCATCGAGAGGAAGCGTATTCAATTGGTTTACCTCCGTATCTAACAATGTTTCTGTCAAGCGCCTTGGCTCCTTAGTAAAAGCATCTATGGCACACTCCACCAGCTCTCATGAACATCCTTGACATCAACGCCACCAGCCTTCAAATACGGCGTAACATCAGCCTCTGGATCCAGCTCCTGCTTCGTGCACCCTTTGCCAAAGTACCACAAGAAAGGATTCTCCGAGTCCCCGACGTACTCATACTCGAAGTCCTCCCACCTGGGCTCTCGCTGCACAATCGTCGCCAACGTTGCCGACCCCGGCCACAGTCCATGAATCCTGGACCCAGCTTTGCCGCTGTTGTACCAAGAGCTGCAGTTTTCCGACAAAACGGTTGTCGCGAAGAAGGCGTCCGAGTACTGTGTGAAGTTATCCGCCGCCTTCTTGGTGGGCTGGATGCTCTTGATGCCCTCGCGGCTCGCCTTGCGCAGAATCCTCGCGAAATACGTGATCTGGTTCTCGACGTTGTGCGGAACCGTGCCGGAGCGTCCACTGCCGTTGGGACCGTGGACGAAGAGCAGGTTGGGGAAACCCGGAGTGGCGGAGCCGAAATAGGTGTAAGGCCCGTCGGGGCGCCAGAGTTGCGTAAGGTCCTGGCCCTTGGCTGTGATAGGAAACGGCGGCACCATGTCAACGTTTGCGCCTGTTGCACAGAAGATTGCGTCCACTTCGCGGTGCTTTCCGTCTTCCGTCTCGATGCCGGTTTCGGTGATGCGCTTGATGCGCGTTTGGATGTAATCCGTCTTCTCGGAAGTGATGGCCTCGAGGTAGCCCGGCCCGGGGGTCAGGCGACGGCAGTGCGGAGAGAACTCGGGGATAAGTGCGTCGATCAGCTCTGGCTTCTTGTTCAGGCGATCGTTCATGAACTTGCGAAACTTCTCCCGCGCCTCGTCGTTTTCGGCCGATCCCTTGAGCCAGCCGGTAAAGTGGCGGAAGTACTTGCTCTCGTTCTCCTTGCGGTACTGGAGGTACGCCTCGGGGTCTTTGCGGAAGGTCTCTCTTAAATCCTCCGGAATGGGAATCGGCTCGATCGAGGTCTCGTCGCCGGCAAAGGACGCTGTGATCCACGTTTTGTTCCGCGCGTAGTGATCCAGGTGCGAGACGACCTTGTGCAAGTTCGAGGTGAGCTGGATGCCGCTGGCGCCGTTGCCAATCACGGCGACCTTCTTGTCCCTAGGGTCGAAGTTGGGATCCCAGTTTGAAGCATGTCTAAGCACGCCCTTGAAGTCTTTGAGGCCGGGGTATTCCGGCAGCTTCCAGGCGTTGAAGCGACCGATGGCCGTCAGGACAAATTCGGCCTCCTCGATTCTAATTGCGTCCGTCTTGAGGTCCCGGATGGTGATTTGCCAGATTGAGCGCGATTCGACCCAGTTCAGACCCTCGACGCGCTGTGAGAGCTGGAGGTATTTGTAGACATCATATTTGCGCGCCAGGCCCTGCCAGTAATTGCGGATTTCAGCACCTTGAGCAAATTCCTCCGTCCACTGGGTGTTTGGATCGAAGGTTGACTGGTAAACGTGGGCTGGTACGTCGCAGCGAACGCCAGGGTAGATGTTTTCGAACCAAGTTCCACCCTGAAGTCTCGGTATTAGTTGCTGTGGGACTTTCATGTTTGAGCGTTATTCAGAACTTACCACGTCCGCGTTCTTTTCATAAACAGTAAGTTTGATGCCAGGAACCTTTGCTGGGAGGAGGATACCGGCGAGAACTCCAGAAAGACCTGCACCGACGACGGCCACACGCAACTCCCGTGGCTCATCTATGTATCTGTCCACGAGCTTGATTGGGAAGTCATCATAAATGGACTTTGGGGGTGTGAGAAGGGAGTCTACGGTCCGGTCGATGAGCGTCTGCTGGTCAAGGCCGCTCTTGGCAGATGTCCCAGCCACAATGCCGTTTGGGTCGTTGGTCTTACCCAATGCTTCGCTAGTCGCTTGTGACGTTGCTGTCTCAATGTGGTCACCCATTATGGAAGGTTTACGATTCGTGTTACTTCAAAGACCAGGTCCTAAGCTCGATAAGTCTCAAATAGCTTCAAGCAAAGCTGGAAGGCAAATGAGATGGGAAACCTCCATTTTGTCCAACAACTAATCTGCCCCTCGCGGGACCGGGCATCGGAATCACGTCAGAGACGTGCTTGAACGCGTTACACGCCGAAGGAGGGGACGTCCTGAGCTGTCGAGCTTGGTTCAACCCGGAACCACCTTGTCAACCACGGGTATCCTATCAGAGACGAGACATTGTTATCTCGAACAACAGCTTGACACTCAGGATAGCTACCCACCCCACCATGAGGCTTTCCCTCAACCCCGCCGCCGATGGTGCGGGTAAATCTCCGCTGTGGCTGTTGCTGGATATGAGGAGCACGCCATCTCCCCACTTTCTTGGGGAATATCTACGAACGCTCAGCCCCCAACCATGCGCCCCCTGCCTCCTCATATCGGAGCCCCAACACAATACGCAATCGGGACTCCGTTCCCGCGAGGGGCTCTGACTTTCCGGCTGTACCCTTTGGGGCACTGCCGAGACTACATTGATATGCCTCCAATTCTGTACGGTGATGGAGGGGAAGCATGGATGATGCCAGCCGGTGGGGAGGAAACGAATGACAGGGATTCGAGTGGTCTATCGAAACAAAGAGGCGCCTCACCTTTCCTCTTTACATCTGATTTACTGTCACATCAATGAGCCCTGAGATGGTGCAATGGCCGCCTATCCTCTGCCTTGCTGTGTTATTGCAACGTCTTGTCGCGCTCCTCCACTCTCAGGTCGGGTTTGTGCGGCGCCATTAGGCAGTACTCTCCGACATTTCACCTTGGGTAACGCCAACGCCAAGTTTCGCTTCTCAGGTCTGCGCAGGACTCATGTCTGGGCCCTTGTGCAGAGGTCGAAAAGATGGTGCGTAGTCGTTATGACATGGGATGCGAAGAATTTGATCGCAGGAGCTGGGATTGTAGATTCATACTAAAGCCTGAAGAATCCTTCGACCCCACGTCCCTCGATTGTGATGCTGAATTGCCATTCAATAGACGCTTCCAGATCTTCTGTTTATCCAGTCTTGACATAGCAACCGATACCTGAATCTTCGTCATGGTAGTTCAAGCTCGCAAGCGGTGGTGGCACATACAGTGGTTCGCCGACACCGACACACCGGAGGAACGCAAGCTCATCAACAAACTGGACCTCCTCATCGTTCCATACGCAGTGTTGAGTTATTGGGTCAAGTACATTGACCAGGCCAATCTCAACAATGCCTACGTCGCTGGTCTCAAGGAAGATCTTGGATTCAAAGGCAATGAGCTTGTACAGCTCCAGACGTTTTACATCATCGGCGCCGTAACAGGGCAGATACCGATGATGTTCGTTCTAACTTACGTTCCGATTCACTGGCTCATTCCTTTCTTGGACATTGCCTGGGGTATCTTTACGTTGCTTCAGTTCCGGGTTACCGGATTCGCTGAGCTTGCTGCATATCGGTTCCTCGTTGGATGGTTCGAGGCCGCCTTCTTTCCGGTTATGCACTACCTTTTTGGTGAGTCGACCCAAAACAGAGCCTAGACTTTGTATGATTTGCTGACAGCATACAGGATCCTGGTATCGCGGAGACGAGATTGCGCGACGCGGTGGCATCTTTTACGTCGGCCTTTCCTTGGGCACGCTCACTGCCGGTCTCATCCAGGCCGGTGCCTCATCTCGTCTTGAGGGCGTGAACGGTCTTGCAGGATGGAGGTGGATGTACATTATCTGCTCTCTTATCACCATTCCTGTTGGCATTCTGGGTTATTTCGTCATCCCGGGCACTCCTGAACAGCCCAACCGACTGGTCTTGAAAACCGAAAACATCGAGCTAAGTGTCGAAAGACTGAAGCGCGCTGGGCATTCATCACACGGCAAGTTCAGGTTTGGTGCGTTGAAAAAAGTCTTCTTATCGCCACAGTTTTGGGGCATCATCCTGGTCGATGTTTTTTTCTGGAATGCCGGCATTCATACATCGTCCGGGAGCTTTCTACTGTGGATCAAGAGTCTTGGTCGATACTCTGCAGCAAGAGTCAACGAACTCGGCACGATTGCACCCGCCCTAGGTATCTTCTACACTTTGTTCATCTGCTTCGCCTCAGATCTCGTTCTCGGTCCGGCATGGGCCATCACGCTGTCACATGCATGGAACATTATTGGATTGATAATCCTCGTCATTTGGAACGTTCCTGAACCTGCTAAATGGTTCGCTTTCTCGACTATTTACTCGTCGTATGCGATGTCAAGCGTCTTCCACGGATGGGTGAATACCCAACTGCGATCATCGCCGGCAGAACGGTCCTTCACCCTGGTTCTTATCAATGCCATTTCCCAGTCGTCTACGGCATGGACTCCTCTTCTGGTGTTTCCTACAGTGGAAGCCCCTCGGTATCCCAAGGGTTTTGCGTTCGCTCTTGGTTCTTCGATCCTTCTCATAATTGCGACTCACATCTTGCGGGTGTACATCAAACGAAGAGAGTAAGTTACTTCTGCCCTAGGAACTCCACCAATTTTGACCCAAGCTCACTGATCGCAACCCAGTCCGCAAGTCGAAAACTCAACCGGTTTCCCCGAGAGTGATCCAGAGGACCGCGCCACTGTGGAAGATGGTAAACAACCACCAGTAGCAGTAAAGGGCAGAGATGACCGAAGCGACTGAAGGCACAGTCTTGAAACAGCAACTCGAAGTTGATCGCAAGCGACCCGCAAGCGAGCGTGGGGGTCAACGCTGTAATGGGTGCACTGTTGAGAAAGCCAAGGCGTGAATTCTTGGAAGAAACACAAGCCAATAACGTTGTCACATATGACATCTTTCAACTCCGATAATAGCCGGCTGTTAATCGTAATAATCACGGTACCTTGTCGATGGAAGCTTCATTACAATGAGGGTACTTTGTACGACTGGCTTTTCCTCACACGTGAGCTCTCGGCGACTCTACTCGAGGGGATCTGCCTTCGCCAGTAAACCTGTAGAATACCCTGAAACTATTTGAAGCAGTACAGCTCTTGTAATGACTCACTCCACCGGATTGTATTCCACTGTATCGATTTCTAGGTTGGCTCTAGTTGCCAGGCCAAACCCATTCGGAAGCAAATTGAACTTGATAATCTCGGTATAAAGTGAATTGAAGTCGATGCTTCATGCGTGTTCTAATACCTGTACGCTGTACCGCGTATACTTTTACTCAGTGTGCAACGTTCTGAACCATTGACAAAGTGATGAGCGGCTGAGAGCATGCCATTCGAGATTCACTGTTCTATCGCCCACAATTGCGAATAAGGAGGTCTCGGCACCATCCTAAAAGATTACCTGCGGGCAGGTTTAGGACCCGCTGTGGAAACGCACCTCCTTCAGGCCCACTGCAGCATCAGCGAGGCAAGCGTCGGGTCGAGAACCAATAACTAATCATCGCCAGATCTTAGAAATCTTCATTGCTCGTCCGATGTCAAAATAGCCGACCGGCTTTCAGCCCGAAACGCAATTCTTTGTTTTGGGCTGGGGGAACGGCGAATGGCACCATCCACGCCCGCGATCACGCCAACGTTCCGCCCTGCATCGGAGACGTTGGATTGGGGTCGACGTGCAGATAATATCCCGCGCCAGTCCCACGCAACGGGCGACAACGGCGATGACGACATGACGACTGGCTGGACAAAGTTCCTTGCGTTGCGTGTCTGCGCCAAGCTGAAGAGATTCGGGATGCCTCTTGGATTGATAAAACGACGGAGTGGCCGCACTATTGGGATGGAGCTGAGCAATGAGCTTGAGCATTACCTGACGCAATCCTAGTTACCAAAAATGACCTCGGTACCGATCCACAGCTCTAGCAATGGTGATGATGGCGTCAGTGCGGGTGGAAAGAAGCAGATTCTGCTGAACGCTTTTGATATGTCCACCGTTGGACATCTCTCCCCAGGGCAATGGAAGGTTCGTGGCTCCCAGGTGCAAGTTTGTCAAAACATGGATTATTTGCTAACTAAGCGTCTTCTAGAATCCCGTCGACAAATCCGCGACCAAGAGAGACCTCAACTACTGGATTGATCTCGCAAAGCTGTTGGAAAGAGGTGGCATCAATGCTCTTTTCCTAGCTGACACATACGGGGGTTACGATACATATGAAGGCAGTCTTGACAACTGCATTCGCCGCGCAGCGCAATGGCCAATGACAGATCCAACAATTGTATGAAATTGTGTTGTCATCGAGAAGAACCATAGCTAACGAATTCGTAGCCCATTAGTGCCATGGCCGCAGTGACCAAGAACCTCTCGTTCGCCATTACCGCGTCCACTTCATTCGAGCCACCTTTCTTGCTTGCGAAACGCTTCTCGACTCTAGATCATTTCACAAGAGGACGCATTGGGTGGAACATCGTGACTTCTTGGAAGAAGGCCGCTTTCAAGGCCATTGGGCTTGACAGCCCAATTCCCCACGATGAGCGATACGCACAGGCAGATGAGTATTTGAGAGTGCTGTACAAGTAAGCCTGCCCTTCCAGAGCCGCAAATTGTATCTACTCGTGGAAGAGATGTTAATCGGTTGTGTTAGACTATGGGAAGGTTCATGGGCAGACGACGCAATTACGCCTGATCCTGAGAACGACAGCTACGCCGATCCTGATAAGATCCGAACGATCCATCACCACGGAAAATTCTTCGATCTTGACACACGTCACATTGTTGATCCCTCTCCTCAGAGAACCCCTTTTCTCTTCCAAGCAGGCACATCAGCGGCCGGGTCAGAGTTCGCCGCCACCCACGCCGAGGGCATCTTTGTTTCTTCTCATTCGCCGCAACTCCTACGCCCCAAGATCAAACAGATTAGAGAGAAGGCAGCAGCTCTTGGCCGAGACCCCCAATCTTTGAAGTTTTTTGCCACTTTCACGCCTATTATTGGTCGAACGGACGAAGAGGCTCAAGCCAAGCACGAGGAGCTGAAGAAGTACGCCTCTGTGATTGGTGGGTTAGTCCTCGTTAGTGGCTGGACAGGCATCGATCTCTCTAAGATCCCCGTTGACCAGGAGGTCACTGCTGCCGACTCACTGGAGGCACATAAAGTTCGCAGCATTCTCGACTCTTTCACGACGACGAGCGAGCATGTGCCTAAGTGGACGCCCCGAGTCATCGCCGAGCGGGCGGCAATTGGAGGGCTTGGACCCGTATCCGTTGGGAGCCCGCAAAAAGTGGCTGACGATCTGGAGTACTGGATTCGGGAGGGTGATCTGGATGGTTTTAATTTGGGATACGTGACAACACCCGGTACCTTTGAGGATGTTGTTGATCTTCTCATCCCTGAACTTCGACGTCGTGGAATTTACCCAGAGGCACCTGCGGAGGATGTGCAGTTGACTGCAAGAGAGAAGGTCTATGGTGAGGGGCAAAAGGGATTGAGAACTGATCACCCAGGTTCAGTGTACAAGTATGATGTCTACAAGGATGGAAGCTCAGAGTCACAGGAGAATGCTTAGAGTCAATAAATTGCAGAATCACAGCTGCGCTTCTAAAGTGAAGGAGGCTTGGAAGGGTAATGATCAGGTGTATCGGGCAGACGCCCCCCACGTTTTTGCAGCATATGGATGCTGCCAAAATGAAAGCCATGCAGATCAATAACCAAGTGAGAGCTTATCCACACAACAAGTTTCTCTGAAGTAGACGCCCAGCAACCCCTCACCGATGATCATCACCTTGCTCCGAGTCTTGAACCCGTGGAACAATGCCAGAGTCCTTCAAACCTACCATCCCTCGAAAATCTTGTAGATATTTGTGCGACTTTTCCGCTATCATGAACAGCCTCAGTCAATAGGATCACCTCCGTTCGCCTTTGGGCGACAGGACTCGCATTCGCATCGTCGGGCTTCAAGCGTGAGAAAACTTACTCTAACCTCCGTTGCTATATTCGTGATGTTGACCTCGAGACGTATTACAACACATGCTATGAAGCCATCCCATAACCGTGGCGGCAGCCAGGTTTCCCAGTCAGGTTTATGTGGATGAACAAGACAGACCCTTTCACATCACACAAAGCCTCGGCGATGCACTACGACGATTTCGGCTGCTAAACGGTTACAATATCTTTGGGCCATCGCTGTTTTCTTGGTTCCAAAAAGATGCCACAAAAAAACGCACACAGATATCGATGATGGCTGAGAGTCAACGGGCCAAGTCCGTGATTAAATGGTTCGGCAAGAGGGCAGAGGTAGAGACAGCACTAGGCACGCTCAATCATCTGAGCAGGTTACTCAACAAGCATTTAGGGGACAGAAACATGGAACAACTTATCACCGCTCTATATGCTCTTTTGGCTCATGGATTGTTCAGTCAACGTTGGATCATTAATTGTGGTGCGCAACCCCCACGTCATGGCGTTCTCTGATTCTGCCAGCATTGCCCAACTACTCGTCCTTCCCTCCTCTTCCTGAGATTTAGTTGGATGAAGAATAACGCAGGCTCATTGAACGCCATGCGCAAACTATGGCTGTTTCTCACTCTTGGCGGTTCTTTGGAGAGCCGGATGTTGCCGAAACCCAAAGGCTCTGTTTGCATTGCGGATACTAGAAACTGATAACAGACTGTTTTGCATCAACAAGAATTACACGGAGTCGACGAGATAAGGCTACATTTCTTTCGCCAAGTGACAATCTCGCAACGGGATGTTCCATTGGCTCTTGTATCGGGTGTGGGAAGAGAACCATTGCACAAGTTACCTGCTTGGGCGCCTCACTCGCGAGTAGTTACTGCTGACAGGCGGGCCCTCTTTGCGCAGGATCTGAATAGAAGGCTTGATGAGTCGACACAAAACATCGATGGTTTCCGCCCACTGGAGTTCACCAATAAGATACCTGTGATAAAGGACTATGCTTAAAATAATGACCACAGTTTGGGTTCATGGTTGACTTCGGCTAAGTTGAGCTTATGATTATTCAAGCCTTCTCAAGGTCCCCCAGTTTCACCTCTAGAGATTTCTCGCTATCAAACCGACTTGATACGAGATTCCGGGAGCCAAACCAGTGTAGGATGAACTGATTCTATATACACGTCTAAGTGGAATATTTACATATTAAAGGGACGTCCGCATCTCCACAATATTCAGCTCAGCACTTGGACCAGTCCAACGATATGCCTAAACCGAAGCCGAGTCTACTAGGACTCTTAAGCGACAGAGATGGTGTAGGCAGAGGTCTTGAACACAGCGTTGTTGCCGGAGAAAGGCTCGGTGCCAGCCTGGAGACTGGTGACGACGTTGGTCTTGGCAACGCCTTGCTTAGAGGTGAGATAGTTGAAGAAACCCATCAGATCGCCGTTGAAGCTCTTGATGTCTTTGGGGGCGACAAATGAGTAGACAGTGGTGTCGCCGTTGGGACCTGGTGACTACAATTAGCCGGCAACCATCACAAATCCAAACTTTATTGCTTACCGCTGTAAAGAGACCACTTGGTACCGGCGATGGTAGGAGTGTCGATGGTCTTGCCAGTGCTGGAGATGGGGCCGGCACCGCCGAGAGCGCTAAGCCAGATCATGATCTCGTACTTGTTGTTGGCACCAACAGAGGGAGCGAGCCAGAGGTCGTAGGCGACATCAGCAACAATGTTGGAGCCGGTGTAGCTGTCAAATTCGTTAAATGGAGAGCACTACCAGATTCACGGGGACAAATCTTACCTCCAAGTCCACTTGGAAGGGATGGACTTGATAGCAGAGAGCTGCTTGTTGATCTTCTCGAGGGCAACGTTGGAGTAGGACTTGACCTGTCCCGCACCTCCAGTCCATGTCCAGGAGGTCGACCAAGCGACGGAGCCGGACTTCAAGGACTCGAAAGTGGTGCATTGGCTGCCAGAGGTGGCCTGCTTCGCACCCCAGTTGTTGTGGTAGACGGTGAGACCGCCGGTGGTAAGGGAGCCCCAAGAGTCGCACATCTTTGTGGCGCGCTTATCAACGGTGACGGGCGTGGGGGTGGCCACGGCCGTGACGGCCAGCATGGCCGAGACCAGGTAAGAGGAGAGTTGCATCGTGAAGGAGGTTCGACGGCTAAGTTAGAAAGAGTGACTAAAATGAATGAATGTGGTCAAGAGCGAACGTGGTTTTGGGACGAACATGAACAGATAGTTGCCAAGTACTCATTCCCGGGCGGGCGAGCGGGAGGCGGTTGATATACCTACTACATGATGCTACGTCAATGAGAGAGTTTTCTTTCTAGAAGGGAAGGAGTCCCTCCAATTACGGTACAGAGTGCCCCGTTGAATGCCCGTAGGCGACCGGAATGTAGCGATCAAGTGAGGGTTGGACCCCGTGCCGCGGTTCCACGACCGGGATACTGGAGCTAGGCTTCGGACGGAAAGCTTGTTGCGGGCTTAGTGAGTGTCCACCAAGGTGATGGTGGACACTAGGGGCTGTTTCAATTTGATGACTTCCTCAGCGCGCAAGCCGTGGCCACGCGGTTCGTGGGTGACCCCACCAAGAGGGGAATGTGAGCCAGTTTAATCTGCTCATGGCGTTTTCTCTTAAGTAAAATAGATTTATGCTGTAGGGAGCACTGATCAAGAAAGGCTAAACTAGGAGTTGCAAGCCCCCTCATCCTTGGAGCAATATCCCAAAAGGAGAGGGACAGGAGGAATGGAAATGAGTTTGACTCGTGTTCGACTGGCTTGGGGTGGCATCGAAGAACAGCCCCAATCAGAATATTGGAAAGCCAAGACCGATAGAGTCTGTTCAAGTCCCATTACGACAATTCTCTGCCCTCGGACCATTTGAAGACTCGGCCGGCAGGTATCATCGCCTGTCATTTACGTGTTTTTCTCATCTGTTTTTGGCATCCGGGCTCGTTGCTAGATTACCTGAGCTTCGGCAAGCAGCCCTGTTTACGTCAAGCATAAGATCAGCCGATATAGTCTTGCTCCCTGGCCACCTCAACTCAAAACTCCACAGCAGCATATATGTGAAGCTGCCCCCGCGTGCAGAATAGACACCAGCACCTGCAGCTTCGCTCTATGTCGAATGCAGCTGCAGGTGCACTTCTTGCTTTTGTCTTGCGACGTCGGACTTTTCTGGCCTTCATCTGGGATGCACAGCTGCCGGCCACGCATTTCGAATGACCTGTGAGCAGTCGTCGGCAGCTGGTCTTGTCGACAAACTCACAATAACATGAAGTCATAGTGGTTTCTGACGATACACCACAGTCCAAATCGTGTTGCATACTCATTATTCCACACGTCGTGTCATTCAAGAGGATTGAATGGCGCCAAGATCCGGTCGAGCCAAGAACAAACAGAACCGGCTCAACGGTGCTCTCCCCAGATTTCTAGGATCTTGATCCCCTGTCAATGATGCCTGCAGCCTCCCAAGAATCTTGGCTCGGGGCACCCAAGAACGGCAACGGGGCCCAGCTGCCGACATGAGCGCATCCACAGGAACCGTAACTATGTCCGGCGAAAAGGTGCTTCTAGGCCCTCCCCTCGCATCCGAACCTGCCGCTCGCTTCGATTCAATGCTAGACTTTGTCCCTCCTACTGAAAGCGATGAAAGGCCATCACCGGTGGAACGAATTCGAGCCGCCCCGGTGTGCGATCCTAGGAATTAAAGGGGTTTTGGAGAATGGGGGCAGTGGGCAGCGCTAGAGTGCCGCCCCGGCCGCCACGCCGAGATTGCCGTCCTGACGCGAACAGGTAGAACGGCTGATGGGGTGACTAACTTATTCTTGACTTCCTCGAATTTCGATGGCCAACTCAAGTTCATACATGCGAGGGCATAGTGAAAGGAGAGGCGAGCCATATGGTATCTCGTGGGTGAAAACACTCAAAGTCAACATCCGCTGGATGCAGGTGTCAATCGAAAACTTGCAGTGCAGTACGGTGACGAAGTCCACTTGGATGAATGTGTTGGGGCGATTGAACATCAACACCGGCTGTGTGTTCTAGTGGATTATGATTTCTCGTTCACAAGTATGTGCACTTGATCCCGAGAAGGTCGCAGGTTCGAGCCCTGCCACGGTCATAGCAATTTCTTTTTTGCGATTGCGTTCAATTCCCAGGCGATAGATGGCACGGCACGCTAGTTTGCACCATGTTCTGTTCTCATATTGGCTAGGTACTTGCTAGAATCATTTTATATGTTAGAGTTTACTTTGCCTTGGACTTTTACCTTGACGTCTCAGGTCTTTGGCGATGCATCTGACATGAAATTTTGCTCCCATGCCTTGTGGAATCCGAAAGTCATTTTATGCCTCATTCGTCAACCAGCAATTCCTCATCTGTTCGTGCCCTCAACGACCCATATTGTACCTCCAAGCCTAACTTTTGCCGCTGTTCCCTCATTCTCTGGCTGCAATCCGTACTCAATGGTATATCCACGTCATCGACTGTTTTCTTCATTGCGTCCGCAATTTGTTTTGCAGGATTGCACTCCGGATGCTTTTCATAGCAAGTCACATATGACAGCACCCGCTTGAGCGACTTGAACAAGTCCATAATGCTTTCATCTGCCCTGATCTCCACCTTTGTTGTTCTGGTGCCTCGGACATAAATCAACCCTGCAAACACACTCCCTAGGACGACATAGTCGCATTTCTTGTCCCTGGTGATGGGGATATCGGAGATGCCAACACACAGCCATTTGCCGTCTATTAACCCATTGACAAGGCTGTTCAGATGTGAAGGCAGATCCGAAGCTATTTGACTCCGTAGTGTGCGGATCATCTCTGGGAAAGTCTTAGATCAAGTCTGGTAATGAATGACATGTACATTTGCTTACCAGATATCGTGGGGGAGCCGAGAGAGTCGTAGATGTAGTCGTCCAAACGAACTCCATCAGCAGTTATCATGTGACCTTCCTTGTCAGCAACGCAGGTGAGGGTGATTTTGATGGTCGTCCTCGTGAAGAGCCTCTCATCACCCAGGGTCCAAGCCATACAGGCGAGCATCCCCAAGTCATGTCCGTTTCGACTGGTTTCCGCGCTCTTCAATATTCCATGCCACTGCGCGATCCACGGTTGCAGGACTAGCTCCATTTCAAACGAGCTTGCGAGACACAAGATGTTATAGATCTCAGTGAGCGTAGGCTCGCTTGGTATTTGGTTGAAATTGGAATGTATGATGTTGAGAAGGATGATCAGTCCGGATGACTTGTCATATTGACAAGCGTAGAGCGATGGAGTACATGCCCACCATTCCTCATCGTGCGCTCTGATCTCGGAAGCCGTCTCGTAAAGCGACCTTTTCCAAAAAGGTGATGAGCGACGTATTGTGTTGGAGCAAACGCGGAATAGTTTGGTGTCGCCTGAAGAAGGATCGGGTCCAGTGTGCAACAGCAAATCCCCGTTGGGGTCTATCTGGATCTCATCCGCGTCCGCCGGAGTATCGTCAGATGGTGTTTGAATCCATTCGCTATCCATGTCGCTGTCATAATCGTCGACCACATCAGCCGATGTACGGATAGTCAGGTTCTTAAACTCCATGATGTTGATCCTTCAATCTTGTGAACTTCAGGTGTTGGATGAGAAATGCATTCAAAGAAAAAAAATATTTCTACTGATGATGGCGGGCTGCACAGTGATGTCGTTCCAAGGCCAGCACCGCCCGCCCGGCCGCTTCAGCACGGAGGTCACGGGGCGTCTTGGGATGTCATGTCGTGTTACATGGCAGAGTTTCCCGGGTCATAAACTCTGCGGCGACAACACTGTGCACATGAGAGGAGAAGAAACGCACGGAAGTGCCAGTTTTACGTAATGATACAGGCTCAAGCATGGACAGGTTGACCTGATAGGTTGATGATGCTTGGCATCTCGTACACAGAAACGACCACAAGCAAGGTTGGTAGTCCCATCTCCAATGACGTCTCACGCAAACTGTTACTGTTTCGCGGGGAAGGACCCGGGCTCCGGAGGTCAGGCGGGATGGTCCGTAGGGCTTGGCCTTGTTCTGATTAGAGGCCAAAGCTTTGCCGCATACGTAGGGCACGGTATGTGTGATGCAAGTCAAGCCTTGTGCGGAGAAGCGTCAACTTTGGGCACATGGGTAAGTCGTCTTGGTTTGTTTGAAGTCCATTAGAGGCAACCGTCCTATTTGTTGAGTTCTCTTGGGTTCGTTGATGCCATACCTTAGTTCTGAGAAAGCTGTATAGAGTTGGTTGGGTCGTCTGCCGAATGAGAACTTTCGTAATCATAGCAGCCACAATTGACCTGGGCAGCTGAAACATAGCCAGCCTGCTGTGCAACCGATTCAGTCAGCCGGGTCAAAGGGGGTGTTGATGCAAAGTTTGCTAAGCTGAACCTAATTTTCTATAAAAGGTGTCCACTATACTGACCCGTGAAATGAAAGAGAGAAGGAGGAAAACGAAACATGAGGTTTAGACATAATGAACACAGCTCTTTATGAGAGTGGAGTAGGCTTCAGGTAGTTGCATCCTTGGTTATCAAAGGGACTGCCACAACCGACCTCAGTGTCTTTCTCAATGAAGACAGCAGGTAAGTTAAAGTAGCACGTAGGAACCTTACCCCAAGCCAGCTTGCTCAAGTCAATCTTGTCCTTGTTATCACCACCATTGAGGGCGCAGTCGATGATGGCACGGTAGTATGGGTCTCGGTTGCCAAGTCCGTACGACGCCATCTTATCATAGATCTCCGACTCGACCTCGACCCAGTCGTTTTCGCGTATCGCGTTTGGAGAGTTCCTCATGACGTAGAAACAGTACTCCTCTCCGTCTCTAAGCGCCATCCACTGGCGACCCTGGGCGAAGCCACAGTCCTCGCGCGAGCGGACATTGTCGCGCTTGTCAGCGACAAGATAGAGACTGGCAGCGCTCATCACATCGTTAGCCACCTTGGGCTTAATGTTGTTGCTGATTGACTGCAGGGTAATTGTGACGGCTTTCTCGTCATCGTCGATTAGGAACCACCCGCCGTTGAAGAACTTAGCAATTTTGCTTTCGTAGGTGTCCCATTTGGGAGCGGGCAGCGAGTTGTACTCGTCGTCGCTGGTTCCACCGCCAGTTGCAATGCGGAGGGTCTTCTCGATAGCACCAGTGGCTTTCTCGAATGCATTGGCCAGAGCAGCGGAGATGGAGCCCTGATCAATCTCCTGGGCGCTGTTGCTGGCAAGGCCGGAAAATATTCCACTCAGTATACCAAAACCACCAGCAATGGCGGTTCCCTAATTTAAAGTGGTTTTAGTTGTCGATCGATGATAGTTAGAGACAGGGCATGGTAATCTTACAGCTCCGGGAACAAGGCCGCCAAGGGCACCCCCCATAGTAGCAGCAGCAGACAGCCAGCCAAGAACATCACCAGGATCATCCTGATTTCCTTTGAAGTCTGTGACCATCTGCCCAATTTGTAACCCGCTGATGAGGGTCTCCTTGGTGAGTTGACGGTTCAGCTCGCTGAATTTGGCGTGCATGCCCTTGACAGCTTGGAAGGTCCAGTACGAGTTCTTTCCGACAGGTGTCTGCCCGTATCGTTCGTATTGTTGGTCGCAAGTCAACCCATTCATTGGGTTACAGACATTGCCAAGAGCAGAGCATCCGGCGGCGCCAGACTTGCCTGAGGTACCGCCTGAGACCTGATCCTCGAGATTTTTCACCCACGAGTTTTGGTGTTCTGTTTTCAAAGTCAACTCAGCAACTTGAATACTTCGCGACAATTTCTTTACTACATTCTTGCAAACGGTACAAACCCTTTTGTTTATTTTTTTTAGGAAAAGAAAAAGTTGAAAGATGATGGACTTACCCCACTGTAACTTAATAAAAAGATCAAGAGATACACCGGCATATGTCTCTTCCCAGAGTCTATCGACTCCTTCTGGTGTTGTAAGGTCCCATCCTTTGCACATTGCGTCCTTGCTATCGAGAGCATCACGCTTGCCGAAGAGCGGCGAAGCATTTACACTAGCAAGAATGGCCAAGAACACGGCCGAAAACTTCATTATGGAGATCAGATTGTCAAAAAGCACAAAATTGAAATGGAAGGAAAAGAATGTGAGGTCTGGATAAGAAAATTGCAAAAGTTCGGGAATTAAGTCTCTCTTCCTTTTCATCTGGTTGAGGACGACGAGCGCTTGTTGTTTATGTAGTTAGTTACATGACATTGGCACAGCAGGTCAAGCCGTCCTTGGTGTCCACGTTCACAACATGGCAAGCCAACGTCAAAATGCCTACTAGCGCTGATTCTTGGCGTGATAAAATTATAAGGGGCCGAAGGCGGTCAATCGACGCACAATCATGTAATTTTGCTAAAAAGGAACTTCGGTAAAGATCCAGGGTGCTGTACCTGGCGAAGGATCCTGTAGCATCGAATCGTAGCCGCTGGGAGCATGTCAGAATCTAAATCCAAGATGCAGAGTGGAGGGTACAGCCTTGAATGGACCCCGATGTAACCTGTAAGCACGATTGGACCCCAACTACCGAATCCAAAGGGCGAAACAGCTCAGCTAATTCCACCATCATGGGGACGCTCGTCAAGATACAATTCAGCCAGTCATAGTCAGGTATACTGGTTCGTGGACACCGAGCATCCGGTTGTTGCCTGTCAGTGCCTGGGTTTCGATCGGAGACACGATAGGGTTGGACCGATAAAAAGACTTCTTGGCAACGTGACGCGGCAATTGTAAAGACGAACTGATGTTCTTCGACCTTTTTACGACCCCGACACGGCTTACCCACCTCGCTTTTACCAGCCCCCATGCGTAGGCAAACACTTGCACAGCCCATGCAAAAAAGTCGGCAGCACCCTTGCTTATGGCCCAGGCTTCAATTTCTATTTCAAGAAAGCCAGAAAGCTGATGGGAGCCACACCTAGATAACGAGAGATGCTCTTCTCGCGGCCTAGCTTCAGCAACTTGGGGTGCAAGGTTGCATCCAAAACAGGGGGCTGACCACAGTGTCGAGAAATGTTCCACGCGCGCGCCTACTCCGGCTGGCCATTGTAAATGCGGCAAAGCATGAGGTCAGGAGCTAAGCGCGAGGATCAGATGGACTGCATCAGATTTGACAGTCTTTAACAGAAAAAGTGACCATCCTCGGCAAAACGTTCTCGGCCCTCACAGGCAACGCGGCAAAGCTTTTGCTTTGTCTCCCGCCCTTGCCACCGAAATTAACAAGCTATTCGCTAGTTTAACAAGTCGAGCGAAGTTTCAACTTCAGTAAGTCTTGCGGCGCTAGTCGTGCTTTCTTCATGTGCTGAAATGAATACATATCGTCCAGTTTCCAAGCCATACTCCCTTGTCCCAAAGGCCGGGAGGGTGGTGGAGCGGCCCGTACTACCTCGTCAGAGATGAGTCAAGCCACAACGGAACGCCAAATTGCTGCAACGGCTTGTAGCTAGACGTGCTGGGTTGCTTCTGATTCGACCTCATGTTTCACTCGTCGTTGAATAACGGAACGAGACTCCGGTGCCGTTAATGCTCCAAGAGAACAAATGGGGCGCGTCTTATAGGAACCCAGGGAATATGACTTGACGATGCAAAACTTATCTCCAATAGCAAGCTAATCTCGAATTCCGTGACTATTTTTATGTGCTTACTTCAAGCTTAGACTACTCAATATTAATCACGGTGCAACAGAATGTATCCCAGTACTCCCCACCCCCTTTGTCGCATACTACCATTCCTTTGTAATTCTACCAATATGGGACAATAGGCGAAATGTCTAATCCCTGACCTTCCCCAGCAGCGCACTTGAAGCCAGGAGCAATTGGCTGCGGGCTAGTCAACTTACCACCAGTGCAAGTTGCAAAGTTAGTCTCATCTGGCAAGCAGGTAAGGTAGCCCTCGGTACAAGCACTAGGAGCCGGCTCGGAGACAGAGGGTGAAGAAGTCGGAGCAAATGTTGGGTTAACAACAGTTGCGTGTGCGGGAATTGATGTAGCAACCACGGTAGCAGTAATGGTGATGGTAACCTCACTCGTCACAGTCGTAACGATCGGCGCTGGGCAGGTGCTTGTTGGGACTGTAGGTTCGGTGGGCGCCGTAGTGGGAAGAGTGGACTCGCCAGTTTTGATGGTCTTAGATGGGACAGTAGGATCAACCGATATTGTGGTCAGGATAGAATGTATCCCAGATAGAGCAGATGAAGAAATAGCAGACGACGCGACGACAGACGAGGCGGTGGAAACGACAGTACTATATGTTGGAGCCGAACTTGGAGAAGCAGTTCTAATCGAGCTTGCAGGAGTATCGTGCCCATCAGGCAGTTCTGCTGGTGATCCGGCCCGTGGGTTGCCATCACAATGCTGCTTGTACAGGTTTTGCGTCCCCTCAGGGTGGTCGACATAGATGCCAGGGTTGGGAAACGCAATGGGGATCTGCGCATTCAGAGCCTCTCCAGTAGTGCAACCGCCAGACAAATCACCAATGTTTGCCATAAAGAGCTCGGGAAACTGCTCGCGCTTGGTAATCGTCGTGCGGCGATCAGCAAAGTGCTCACGCTTCTTCTTAGTGCCAGTGATCGTGATAGGCGCACAGTTCATGTAGTACTCGGGTTGACCGCCAACTCTGGCGAGCCAGATCCAAGCAAAGACATAGTCACCGGGTGTGATGCTGGCGGGAATCTGGAACGGGAATTTATCTTCATTGGGCCCCTCGAGGTTGCCCTTCTGGTTGCGAGCTGGACATCCACCTTCAATGGAGTGGATGACCATCCATTTTGAGTCTTTAGTTGGCTTCATGTCGTCGCTAAGAGCGAACTGGCAGCTGCCGCCTCCATGGACAGCCTGCCCTTTAAAGGTAGCCTCGAAAGTCTCTCCAATGGCGATGATTGTGGGGGATCCATCGATCTCGTAGCTAGCTCCGGCGGGGATCTTGCAAGGGAAATCGTCACCTGTAGTAGAGATGGGGTTAGTAGGACCATCTGCAACGAACTTGAAGGGCTTGGGGTTGTCAAGAACGACATGGCCGGAGATTATCGATATGAGCATCGACGCTAGGAGAATGATTTGGTTCATGCTAGCCGGCTAGTTGAGTATATATCTTAGGTTGGATGAAACAGCGAAAAGAAGAATCAGTTTTTTTTTTGTTCTTTTACCTTTTTTGCCTTTACTTACCGGGATACGGAATAGTTGGTAGGCCGCTGGGGGAAGAAAAGCTTTCGATGTCTACGTCCTGTGATGTTATAATCGAATCCTAGTGGAATACCAGAAATCGATAGCTATTTGTAGGCAATCACGATATTTCATGATGGACAAAGGTTAACAAGTGACAGCTTTCGCCTTGTATGAATACAAAATGAAAATAGGAATAAATAACACTCATTGGCTACACAATTCTTGCATTAACAATCTGTTATTCAATTGTTATTACTCCTCAATCCTTCCATTCGTTCTTCGAGGTGAGACAGTGAACCCTAAAAGTGATAGAGATATCTATTGAGTTCTTTGTACGTTCATATTCAGTAACTTGCTGTACTCTCTTTGAAAGCTTGTAACAAGCTGCAGGATCGGTTCTTTGTTGTATGTTTGAGACCGAAGTCAACACAAAGCGACAAGACAACTATTGCCTCAATACAGCGAAAGGTGCAATGCTTCAAAGAACAATTGTCGACCCAGCTGGCCACACAATGTTGAAAAAATGGTTTCTATGAATCGAACTTTTCACTTCTTTGAGTTGTTGTTGCTTGTTTGCGTAGGGCTTAAGACTCGAAGATCCCTGTTGAAGTCGCCAATGCAATCGAACTCTATGAAATGACTTGGGCATAATGATGTGGTCAGAAAATAGCGAACTTTTTGTATTGGTTTAATGCATCGAGATTGAGTGCGACAATTTCTTACTTTTCGTCTTCGTCTAGACAAGCCCAAGCCAGTTCAATTTGTTGACGCTGATGACGTGCACAAGAGCCCTTCGATTTTGTTTGTCCCCACGTATAAGTGCGATACCACATACTGCGACTGGTTTGTCTCGTATGAGCTTTGTCGTATTAAATTCGAAGGATTTAGGCCTATTTATGATCCTCTTACCGCGGAATTCATGGTAGAAATCGAATTCATGAAAAGGAGCCAAGACAACGAATCCTCGCATGTGGTCTTCTACTCGGAAAAACTTGAGCATCTAGACGCCTTATTTCGACTTCTAATTCGACATCTTCCAGATATTTCAATGCCATAAACCAAGTATATTTTGATGGATGAGTGAAACATGTGTGGCCTGATCCAGCCAGGAATATATCCGTGATCATGCCCGAGACAGGAGCCAGTGTAGTGGAGGCAACGTCAAAAGCTTTATTCCATGGATCAACTTTTCATCCCAAGCCTACAGTGGCTACGATAAAGGCCAAAGCGACGAGAAAAGAATTAAAGTGGCTGCAGACCAAAACTACGAGACATGAACCAACATTCAAATATCATCAAAGATGAGACGGGAGCACTGTACGTCATCGAATATTTAGTGATCGCCTGGTCATATATACTTTTCAATCGATCGTGCGTAGAAATCGAGGTTCACGATGGTTATCACATGGCTGGCAAAGATATCAAGTCGAGATCAACCAAGCACTTGCCACGCGGTGCATTGTTGTCCACGGACTAAATTCTCCAATAATTACTCCGTTGGAGGACAATGCGTCGATGACAAATATTTCTACCAATCTATCATCGCATCAGAAGAAAAGCGCGTTTGATTCAGACAGATCGTTTCTGAGAAAGAAGAACAGGCCCACATGCCAAGAATAATGTTGGCCAGGCTGTCATTCTGTTGTATGTCTTGAGCTAGTGATGTTTCCCCACGATCGTCGTCGAGGATTGGAGCGGTATCATCCATATCCGACGACGTGGTTTGCAGCCGCATTTCATTATGACGCTTCCATCTGAAGCTAGTGTCTGCGCCACGGCGCTGGGAGCACTTTAAGCAGTGGCCGAGCGCCTTTCCGTCGACCGGACCCAACGGACCAGACCAAAGAGGCTTAAGACGCATTCCTCAAGTCTCCGATTCATCTCAAGTGATCCACATATAAGCGCCATGCCAAGCATGTCCAGCTCGGTTGCTCCTCGACATCGTCAGTGGCACACTGGTAGCTTTGATTTGGAGCCCATACCCAGCTGAGCGGTTCGGCGCTTTAACTCCATCGTTGCACAGCATGAGGTCGATGCGCTTTGGTGAACGGTCATCGTGATCCAGCAATGACGTGCTGCATCGAATTTGCTCGCTTTGGTCGGAAATTAGATCGAGAGGAATGAGGATACAATTGATCGAGGCTCTGATCAACGATGGCGGCTGGACAGCTTGAGACCTAATGTTGCATGACGTTCAAATGGTGTCAATCACGCGCCGAGTGCCCCCTTAATGTTCAAACATTAAGCATCGTCGAGTTATATATACTGGGGAACGATCATCCTAGAAGACCTGAACTTTTCACACTCCATTCCCATTCCAATTGCAATAACTCACAGCCAAAACAAAAACCCTAATACATCAGACATCATGGATAAAGCCAGACAGGCCGTTTCAAGCTTCATCTCTAAGGATGGTCATCACAAGACCAGCGTCGATGAGGACGTCAACAGAGCCGTCACCGAAGAGCAGGTTCGCCCTCATCGCCACGAGGAGGTAACCACTGCCGTTGACAAGGAGGTTCACCAAGACCATCACCACACCACGGTCCAGCCTATCAAGGACCAGCAGACTCTGTAAGTGGTACGGACCCTCCACAACTCACTTTGGTTAACTAACTTGATTGCTTCAGCCCCGAGAAGCACCACCACAACGTCGTTCCTGTCACACACAAGACCATCGAGCATGGGAATGACAGAGAAACCAAGGACGTTCTCGACCGCGAACATGCGAAGTTTAAGAACACCTCAACTACTCACGATACAACCCACTCTTCGACCGCTGCTCCCGTCGTGACTGGTGAGCGTGTGCACCACCACGTTCACGAGCACATCCAGCCCGTCATCCAGAAGGATACTATTCAGCCCCACGTCGTCCACACGACGGTGCCGGTTCACGAGACGCACCACGCCAAGCCAGTCCACCACGGCTCCACCACTCTTCCCACCAAGACTCTTGATGAGTTCACCCGGGAGAAGGGTAGCCTCGATGGACCCCGTCACCACAAGTATGATGAGTTTGATGGATGCCCTGACAAGATCAACAAGGGCTTTGCGGACTCCGAGCACGCTGGCGTCGCCGGAGCCCATAGCCACGGCCACGGTCACTCCCACGGAACCGGCTCGGGGGCTGTTGGCGCCGCCGCCGCCGCCGGAGCTTCCACCACCCACCACGGTCACAACACCAGCTCTGCTTCTCACGGTTCGGACAGCCTCGCTGCAGCCCAGTCTGCCAATGCTCGTCACAATGTAGGTGACACTTCTACTACTACCAGCACCACCAAGGGGATTAGACATGGTACTCACACCACTGGTGTTCAGAATGACGCCAAGTACACCACCGGTAGCACTGCCCACGGTGCCTCCTCTTTGAACAAGACCGAGGTATGTACGACGTAGAAGTTGTTAATTGAGCCAAGCTTACAATTGCATAGCCTGGATTTGGTTCCACTTCGACCAGCACTGACCAGACCCACGATGCGACGGGCAAGAAAATCTCTCTTGTTGACAAGTTGAACCCCTTCAAGGACGCTGATGGCGATGGCCACAAGGGCATCATGAGCTAGATGGTTGATGTTTGGTCAGATTTATAAACTAGTACACATTGATGCTTATACCTGAGATATTATAATATACACCTAGTTATGTTGTTACTTATTAATGATTTTACCTTTTCCTACAGCCCACGCTTTTCATTCGCTTGTTTTTTGTGAAAGTGACCTATCTAAGCCCAACTCTTCCCGCCGTTTGTCCATCTTTTCCACGCTCATTTTGGTCAACTTCACGATGCGGCCGCGAGTGAATTTATTAAGCACGGCGACAATCCTTGGCGCTGGATTGCATCTTCCGTGTCCGTCGTGAGTAGAGATGCCTTCAGCAATGGCTTTGATGGAGTTGGTAAACTTTGCCACACTTTCCCCTTCGTTCCCCTCCAGCGTAAGGGAAATAGCTCCTCTCGTTTTGGCCATCCCCCTTAGGAGACTGCCAAGAATGATGTCGTTGCAGTCGGCCTTCTCGTCAGAGGATGCTTTCTTATCGACGCAACAGCCAGGCCCGTCCGTCAACTCCGAAATGACGGAGTTGAGTTGTAGAGGAAGTGAGCTGAAGATGTCTGACTGTTGTCTACGTAAAAAGCCTGCGAATGACGATCAATCCTAGTTCGTTAACACAAAACCGTTTAAAAAACGTACCGAGTAACCCCGGAGGACCGATTGGGTCAAAGTCGTCCAACACCACACCGTCAACAGTGACCATCCGTCCGTCTATGTCAACAGTTGAGTACAGCAACAGTTCTTTCATCGTCTTCCTGTGCAGCTCAACCTGGCCCAGCTCCCATGCGACGTATGTCAACGCAGCCATGCTCCTCCCATCTGTCGCGGTGGCATAACTCTCCGCCACATCCAGCCACGCGTTGGCCCACGGCTTCAGCGCGGGGATCATGTCATACTTGTTCGCCATCCGGAAAACCTCGTACAGCTCGGCCAGATTCGGCGTGGTCGGTACCAGGGGAAAGTTCGCGTGTATGATGTTCAGGAGGATTCCCAGAGCGTCCGGGTCGTCGTCGGGAGGTGGACGAGCCATGTCCCGAAAGCCGGTTTGGACTCTTTGAACGGGCCAAAGAGCATCTTCTTCCACACCTGCGATGAACGCCGTAACGCGCTCGCGCAGACGCGGAACGATTTCTCGGGCTCCCCCGTCTGCTGCCCTGCGCAAAGGACGAGATCTCCATCGGGGTCGACTTGGATTTCTTGGCTTATAGAATTGGCCGAATCGGAGAGCGGGATGTCTTCCGCACCACTGCCGCTGGCAGCCCGCGCTACGTCCTGGACGCTGCCGTTCATCGAGATGTGCGATATGCAGGTAGATATCTTCAATTGTTGATCACTTGCGAAGTAGAAAAGCTGCCCATCGCCGATATTCATACGTCATTGCCTCGAAAGTGGAGGTTGAATGTTTTGTTACAAAACCTAAGGCATTGATTCCAAAAGTTGGCAAAGTTGGAAGCTTAAGAATCAAGATAACTTCAAGGGGTTCAGGGACCATCCGTGCTTTTCAAGGTAGCATTGGCGGGTTACATAAGCGGTCCGATCTCCACGGACAGGTTACAACTCACATCGCGAAGTCCAGGTCTTGACAAAATGGCGAAGAGTAAAGAGTGCGTAATTGAATACGGATAAGTTCATCAAGTTATCAACTAGGAGGCTCTCGGTCGTGGTGCACTTGTAGATCGGGCGAGGTGGGGTCGTCCTCGTCGATGGCCAAATCTGGGCTAATAGGAAGCACGAGTTTCACTCCACCATCAGCGCTCTCCTTGTTGCTTTCCGGCATGTGAGGGTCACCAAGGGAAGGCAAGCTGGCAGGGTTGATTTCTCGGGATGGTAAAAAAAATACCCCGATGATTTGCTGACGTTCCATCCATCAGATGAAATATTACAGAAGACCTTTCCTGTATTCGAGAAACAATCCCAGAAAATCTTACAAAACCGCCACTAGGATTGATCAGATTCCATCTCTGGAGAAAGGGTTTCTGGCCGCGGTTGTCAATGAAGAAGAATTACAGCCGTGGAACATCAATAGCGATTGCCCTGCCAGATTTAGCTCGTAGCCTTGTAGTTTAGTGGTGACGAGCATTGTGTAGAAGGGCTTTTGATCCAGGTACGCAACAATGGTTGAACGAAGTTGTTGGCATTCCCCGCAGATATACACACGTATCAGATTAAATGAACTGTGAAAATAGCGAAACATTGAACGTGGAATAGTGGATAGTGGCTAGTTCAGCAACCATATACAGGAATTAGGCGCAACGAAGTGGTCCCCCCGAGAAGATGTCTGGGATGCTACCCCTTTTGCCCGAATGAAATTCAACAACATAGAACAGACCCACGCAGCATCTCGTTTCGAGGTTGGTTGGCCATCCTCGCACGACCTCCGTGGGCTATTGTATGGGGTTGATCCATATACCAACAAAGCTTAATTGAACGGAACGAACACACTGAACCTCAGTGCTTGCCAGACTCTTGTACCGTTGTGTTGGAATCATCGAAGTTCGGTAGCACTACTCAACCCACCAGTCACGTCGGCGCAAAAAAGCTGCCCTGGCACGCAATCGCACTCGACCGCCAACGCTCGCAGCAGAGTCACAGGCATGAATTAATCAGCAGCCTACATCGGCGAAGGTCCTATCGAGATTGGCAACAATCCTGCGACATGTCGTGACAGGCATAGTGGAGCGTCGGGAGGGGTTGGCTGTGGCTGGCCCGGCTGTCGTTGGTTCAGCTCGGCCTCATCGTCCCCTCTTCCGTATCGGCCGGGCGGGCATAGCACCGCTTCAGTCAAGACCACATGGAGCCCGGGAATATTTTCGGCAACCCCAAGCGCGGAAGGTCCTGCCGCCGACAGACTATAATATGACAAGAGAGAGCGTGAGAGAGGGAGAGAGGGGGAAATAAAGCCAACGTGAGCATGTAAATTCATACTAGCCTTTGCAAGAGAGCTCACTCCCCCAGCAAACCTGCTCCAATTAGCCGACCATATCTCAAGGTTCGGCGCGGCGGTCTCGAGTGTATTCGGCTTGTTATCGGCAAACCTTGGCTCTGTTGGTCGCTTTTGGGGGGTTCGCGGGGGTTTGTGTGTGGTCGATGGCGATGCAGCCATCTTGGGGAAGAATCACGCAATGCGGGACTGCGAGAGCACGTAATTCCCCCAGCACCCAAGCAAAAAACGGCTGGGCGATCGACAACCCTCCGGATATCGGGAGGGGGTAAACAGGGTCGAGGAAATGTCTCTTATCTTCAGCGGAAGGGAGTGAAGGACATTGGAAGAAGAAAAAGTCTTAACAAGTCTATTGTTTGGGTGATTGGAGTATTCCCCCAACTCGTCCTCTCCTGCAGTTATTTGGAGGCTTGTTCGTAATTCCCGAGACTCTTGTCGACTCAACTCAACCCAACTCTGCGTAAACAGGGAGGGAACTATTGCCCAAGGCGAGAGAGACACTCACTCAAGCGACGTCGAACGCCCGCAGACAGCCGCTTTCCGTCCCATCCCCTCACCAGGATACACTCACCTCCTCACCTTACCCTCTCACCCGACCAATGAGAACGACGAGGCCGTAAAACACCAGAGCCATGGCAGAGATACCAGAGACGCAGACCGTGCTCATCCTCCATGCGGCGAAGCAGCCGTATGAGACGGCAGAGGGGTACCAAGTGCCCGAGATCCAAGATGAGCGGGAGGTGCTGGTGAAGACGGAACACATCGGTCTCAACCCGATCGACTGGAAAGCGCCGTATGTCTCCTCTCCCGTATCCTATCAACTGGCCAACGCAACCTCATGAGCCTCTGCTGACGAACGTGCAACCCAGCGACTTCAACTTCGCAATCCCAACCCTCCCCTACATCTCCGGCCGCGAGCTCGTCGGCCGTGTCGTCCGCCGCCAGCAGTCCTCGCAGAGCCGCCTCCGCGACGGCGACCGCGTCCTCGTCATCTCCACCGACTACCGCGACCTCCGTAAGGCGGCCTACCAGCAGTACGTCGTCACCTCGGACTTCAACGCCGCGCGCATCCCGCCCAACGTCTCGCCGCGCGCCGGCGCGACCCTCGGCGTCGCCTTCGTCGCCGCCGTGCTCTCGCTCGGCGTCTGCATGGGCATCGACTTCTCGGGCGTGCTGGGCGGGCCGGATCTGCTGAGGCTGCTGCGCGAGATCCCCGCCGAGAGCCTGCCGCAGGACATTCGAGCCGAGTGCCTGAGCGGGATCAGGGACCACGAGCGGGCCGTGGCCGGGGACTGGGTCGTCATCTGGGGCGGGTCGTCAACGTCTGCGAACTTGGCCGTGCAGCTTGCGCGCTTGGCCGGGTTGAAAGTTGTTACCGTGGTGGACAAGTTGAGGCACGGCCTGCGTTTGTCGAACCACACGGTCTTGCGGCCTGATTTGTTGGTGGATAGCCACGACCCGTTGCGGGCGATCGACATCATCCGGGCCAACGTCGGCAAGAACCTGCGCTTCGCTTTGGACACGAGCGGCAGAGAGTCCGCCGGCTGGTTGCTGCGCGCGCTGGCGCCGGCGCAGGATGCTGGAGCGCCGCCCAGCCCGCCGGATACCCCTCGCAACAGCAGCCCTACCCTGAAGCACCTCATCGGCCTGACGGGCCTGCCGAAGGAGCAGGCCCCTGAAGCCGTTGCGTACCACACCGTCCCCATCAAGGTCTTCCATGAGGTGCCCGCCGTCGGCGAGGCGCTCGTGACCTGGCTCGAGAGATTGTTGGAGAGCGGTCTCGTGAGCCCTCCCGAGCTTCTCGGCGTGGAAGAAGGCTTCGACGGCATTAACCGTGGTCTCGACCGCATGAGAAGAGGCGAGATCCGCGGTGGCAGGATGGTCGTCAGTCTCGAGCCCGAAGGGACGGAGCAGGCTGTGACCAGAGACCCGAGCGTGGCGCCTGCGCTGGTTGACTCGCCCATGGCGGGAGGCGTGGAGGAGCCTCAACGATCCGAGTCTTCGGTAGCATCGAGTCCCGAATTCACGTCCCAAAAGCTCGCTGACACGGGCCTGAGGAGGGGAAGCGCGACGTTGTGGCAGGGCGGCCCGGCGGTCAGCTCCGTCCCCAGAAGCGTGCCCGACGAACAGCTCTCATCGGAGGAACCGGCTTCGAATGCGAAAGAGAGGAGGAATTCACTGTGGCAGCCCAAGTCAGCGGCAATCGTCGCGGAAAAGCCCCTTTCATGACGAAGGGTTAGGAGTTCGGGAGACCTGATGCAGCCTCTTGGGTGAGGATGAATGATGATATGAAAGACCGGATGTTCATACGGGAAGCAAAATTTGATTCAAAGAGACAAGTAGATCGAATACAAAAAATGGCATGAAGCATGTGCAAATAGACGTCAACTATGTCGAGTGCAAAATCCAAGTCCTTTCCCTCGGTGAAGCAGATTTCTGTGGCTTGGGTTGGCGGGGGCGCGGGCGGAAGCGGGGTTGCTCCAGGACCCCTCACCGAGCTGGTGGTGGTGCCTGGGCTGGTGATGACGTCCTCTTGCGCGCCCGATGTCTCTCACTCTCTGTCTCATTCTCATCAGTTCACGCTGCCAGATATCGACTGCTTGTTATTCCCCAACATCTCGAACTTCACTCAACCCATACCGAGGTGTCTGGGATGTCGCTCTCCCGGACTGATCGGCAGCGACTCCCTCCCGAGCTTATCCTCCACATCATTGAAAGCCTCCTCCCGCCGAATGAAACTGCCATCCTGCCTGCTTCGCACACCGCAACAAAGGCACTCGTCCAATTCACTCTGGTGTCGCGCTCAACATATGCCTTCACCATCCGCCTGCTCCGGACGCGATGCATGCACGTCGACTCGACCAGACGTCTAAGCTTGCTCCTGCTCAGCATCCTGTCTCCCTCGCCCAAGAGCTTACCGCCGACGTTGTCTCTCAAATGCATCACGTCTCTCTACATAGGCCCCTTTGGGAAGTCGTTGGACGATAAGCCTACGGCGATGTGGGTGCGCGAGCTTTTCTGCGAGGTCTGCGACACTCTCAAACGGCTCATAGTCGACATGCCTTTCGGAAGTCTCTCTGGGTACGACGATCACCTCGACGTGAGACCGACCCTGACCGACGGATTTCAGAGGCTTTCCAAGCTGGAGGAGCTCGTCTGTCTGCGAGACTACCCGGCTCTGACGTTCATGTCCCGCACCTTCACCGTCAACTGTTGGAGCCTGTGGCCCAAGTTGCGGCGTGTGGTGCTGTTTAGGGCCCCCGTAGGGAGCCACTGCTTTTGGTATGACACGGCCAACATGGCTTCGCTAGAGCACGTCGTGCTCGCGCGGCCATTAGATGTGGGAACGGCCAATATCAAGGACGACTACAACCGCATGCTGAAGAAGTTCGATCACCTGGTGCCACGGAAGCTCAAAATAGTGTTGGCAGATGTCGAGAGCGACTTGCCGGAAGTGCAGACGGCAAATTGGGCAAAGTACGATCCAGAAGGGTTGATTGCCGTCGAAAAGTATCACATTCCGACCTCGTTCTATGGCGACGAGGAGGCGGACGAGTTGTGCTGTGGCTGGGTCAAGACAGCTGCGCTGAACGGCTCGATATGGGCCTGGGAAGGTCAGCCTGTAGTGGCTGCGCCGAGGGATGCGGGCGAACAGCCAGCCGTAGCAGCAGATGCATAATGGTTGCGTTGTTGGCAAGGTCTCAAGATGATCTCGCAGCTCCTTCTGATTATCAACCTCACGCTGTCGTTGGGACCTTTGTCCTCTAAATTCATACCAACAGCTTGTTGCAAGCTAGACCCAAGATGCTATGTCTCGCATGTATCATGGGGGCAGCATCCGTGGGTCTAGGGTCCGGGATCAGCAATGTCAAGATCCCCAGAACCGGGTTGCCAAGATGTCGGGACTGTCTTGTACGAGCACGACGGCTCAACTCGCTTGTTGCTCGAATCACGAATTACCACGCCCTCCTCTGAGCAGCATCATACAGTAAGACTTCCCAGGTGTCGCCTTCAGGCAACCATCGACATGGTCGCTTCCGGGCGGCACAATCGCGCGAAGGAATCCTGCGCCGCCGCTGGATTACGCAACGCGGATCACCACGGGACGCGTATTTCCCACCGCCAATACGCGGGTTCAACTTCCCCCGGCTAGTAACGGGAAATCCCACACCCACACTGGTGACTGGACCGTGCAACGGCTGACAGTCGCCTGAAGGAGTGTCAATGGGGACAGACGGGAAGCTACGGTATTCCGGCCACCAAAAGCTCTACCTTCCATCAGCATAGGCTAATCTATCCACCAAGAAGCCACTCGGGAAGAGAGACTAGACGGTGGTGTGGACTGTTCGCGCGGGGCCTGAATGCGGGGGTTCGAGACAGGTGATGCTGGGGATCTCAGACACAAATGGCGACTGAGGGGTAATGGACTGTACTCGGGGTTCTACCCGTTGCACATGGACGATGGTGGTGAGGGAATGGCTCTGGCTGCGGATGCTTGGGCCTGCTGTGGCGTCGACGTGCTGGGGGGAACGTCTGATGGTTCGGCCAGATTGGGAGATCTTTTGTTGAGGTGCCGTTGCAGCAGCCAAAGAGGCTAGGGAGAATGACGGACAGCGGACGAATGAGCGGGAGCAGTGCGGCAGGGTCGGCGGGATGGTTGGTGGTCAGCTACTGCAGCCCGAAGGACCACACCAGTGACGGAGAGCCGGGTGACGTTGCATTGGAGAGTTTTGCTTCTCCAAACCCCCCACGTCGCAGCCACAGGGACAGACAGACAGCGACCCGGCCTCCCCAATCAGGTAGCTTCGACAGTGCGCAGACCGCCCACCAGTCCCGATTGATGCGTTGCCTTGCAGAAAGGGACAAGAGTGCCTGGGTTGCGGTTGGTCGCAGAAGCAGGGCAAAAGGGAGGGAAACTCAGGGCGGACAAGGGTGGGTGGGCAAGCCCGTGGCAGGCTTCCAGAACATGTCGTGGAACATGCACGTACGCCGACGCCCCGAAGGCCCACGGACTGTAGTGCGTAGTGGCGGCGCGCGGATGGAGTGCCAGTGCAGCCAAGGCCGTCCGTGGTGATGGTGGTGATGGTGGTGATGGTGGTGATGTTGGATTGTCCGCATCTGCTGTTCACTGACATCGGGTGATGACTGGCAGGCGAAGCCGGTGTCGCGGGGCGCTAGGAACGAGCTGAGAACGGGCTGGGAAAACGAGACGGCTGGCTGATGTGACGGAATGACCAGTGCCGGAACAACGGTGGCCGAGGTGACCGAGGGGGTGGGGCGGGCGGTGCCGGGACCAGAAGCCGTGGCGTTGCAGAGAAAAGGTTCCATGGGAAAGTGATTTCGATTTCAGCGTCTGAAGGGGGTTTGGGGGGTCGGATTTGACCTTGACTTCCCCCGAGCTCGGCCTGTAGCGTGGTTTCTCCAGCACCTGCCTCGTCGACGTCCTTCCGACGAAAGACAGAAGAAGAAGAAAAACAACAAGAAAAAAAGGAAGAAAACAAAAGAGCGGCCCGTCTTGGGATTCCCGAGTGCCAGGCTGGAAGAAGCAGGCTGGCTGGGATGAAGGTCAAGGAGGAAAAGCGGCTGTGGAGAGGAGCAGCCGCTACAAGGGACAGAAACGGTGAGCAATTGAGGGTAGGGTCCGTTTGATACGGCTGCGAGGACGCCGGCCGAAGGTTGCAGGGTCGCAAGACGGCCGCAGGTGCGGGCGGAGGAAGGAGTCGTCAGTAGGAGGTGTGTACGTACCACATGCACTAGGAGGAGGAAGGGAGGAGCCACGAGATGGGAAAATCGCGGAGAGGCGGGCCCAGCGAGCGTCGACTGCCATTCTGCGCCTCGCATCCGTCCGTATTGTTCTTTTTCTCCGTCGCCCATGTCCCTCCGATCCAGCCTCTCTTCTTGCCATTGCCATTGCCAGTCCAATCCAATCCAGCATTTCGCTACGCTGTTCCCCTCTCCTCTCACCTCCGGCTTGCTTGGAGGGAGGGCACTCGGATGCTGCTGCGCTCCGTCAATTGACAGACAGACACCAGGCGTCATGCCTGCTCGTCGAGCCTCTTGAGCCAGCAAACACCACCCGGCCGACGCTCCGTCCCCATCCCCATCCTCGTCGATACGATTACCTACTCGTCTTCCTACCCGTGCTCTGTACACCGACATTGCATCCCTGCCAAACCCCGGTGGTCATTTCCCCCGTTTCTCATGCTTTCTCTACTCGCTCTCGTTCACCTCGCTTGACGCTCGACACGACAACCACTCGCCGACCCCGACCCCCGATCCCCCGAGTCGGTGATTCTCCATTTTACCCCGTTTTTGCTCTGCGCACCCCCGTCCCAGTCCCCCCCTCGGCCTGCTGCAGCACCCATTTCACCCCCTTCACCCATTCCAGCAACCTGGTGTGTTCCATCACAGACCCTCCTTGACCAGTCTCCAGTCCACTTCTTCTCCAGTCTCCAGTCTCCAGTCTCGCCTCACCTCTCTCTCCGTGTCACTTTCTCCTCCCGTTTACCTTTCGCTCGCAATCTGTCCGGCCATACCCTTTTGGGGTCTTCCTCTCGATAGCCATTGGTACCATCTCGTCCGCATTGAAGAGACAATGTTGAATTTCTACACCTCCACTGGCCCTGTCTTCACATGGTTATGAGCTTGCTCCTTGCTTGGTCCCAAACAACAGCATAGGTGAGTTTTGACTTCCGCCCTGCGCAGCTGAGGGCCTCGGGAGAGGCGGGTGTAACGGTGCAAGACCACCACCGCCTCGGGACGAAGATAGGTTTGTTGAAGGAAACCTGTGCTGACGCTTCTCCAGACGTCGCATCTTGCCGGTTGTGCGCGCACTCTAGCGCATTTCCCCCCATCCCTCCTCGCCCGCTTCCTTCTTCCGAACCTCCCGAACCTCAGACATGCCCGACAAAAACATCACGACCATTTCCTATGCCGCCGGCGCATCCCTAGCCGCTATTGCCCTCGTCTACGTCTTTGCGCCGACCTTCACGATCGATGAGTCCAGCACCTCTTCTTCTAGGAGGAAGGGTGTCGTCGGCTTGCGCAATGCCGCCAACGACTGCTTCATAAACTCGACGTTGCAGGCCCTCGCCGGCCTGGGCGAGCTCCGCGTCTACCTGATCCGCGAAACCCACCGCCGGAACATCGACGATGACGGCGTCTACGCCCAATTGGTCCAGCCGCCTGGCAAGAATTACCCGGATTGGAAGATTGAAGGCATGCAGCGTGGCTTGGTCACGCAGGGCTTGAAGGACATGCTCGACTCGCTGAATGAGCGGCCCATCTACAAAAAGTCAATATCCGCCATCGAATTCGTGAGGGTGCTGGAGACGGCCTTCCGACAGCGCATCAGCCGACAGCAGCAGGACGCCCAAGAGTTCCTGCAAATCGTTGCCGAGAGACTGAAGGAGGAGTACCACGCGGGTGAGAGGGCCCGCGCCCATGCGCGGTTAGCAGCCTCGCGAGCTTCATCAGAAGGACTTGCTGTCAACGGCGATGCAGTGCAGCAAAAGCTGGAGGGCCTCAACCTGACCAACGGCCACAGCGAGGAGTCGTCTTCCGCGCTGCCGACGCCCACTCTACCCCAGATCCAGACCAACGGCGTCCATCCACCAATCGACGAAGACGAGGGCTTTCCCATGGAAGGAAAATACGAGTCGCAGTCAGAGTGCCAGACGTGCGGCCACAAGACGAAGCCGAGGGAGGAGTCCTTCTACATGCTGACGTTGAACGTGCCCCAAGTCAGCTCCACCACGCTTAGCTCGTGCTTCGACGAAATCTTCAAGACGGAAATGATTGAGGACTTCAAGTGCGAGAGGTGCCGGTTGATCCAGGCGGAAGAGGCCCTCAAGAAGGACCTGGCGAACGCCCAGAGCGAAGGCGAGAAGACGGCACTTGAAGAAGCGGCACGCAAGTTGCGCCATGCAATTGACTTTGATCCGGAACACGTCCCCGAGGATGTGCTCCTCCCGAACATCAGCGATGCGCCCAAGCGCAAAATCGCACGGTCGACGCGCCTCACGTCCTTTCCGCGCATCCTGGCCGTCCATCTTTCGCGCTCCATCTACGACCAGACATCGACGAAAAACTCGGCCAAGGTCGCCTTCCCCGAACGCCTGCCCCTGGGCGGCCTCCGCGACCGTCGCAACTACAAGCTGCTGGGTTTGGTCACGCACAAAGGAAGTCACCACAGCGGGCATTACGAATCGTTCCGGCGGCAAAACACGTACGCCCCTTACTCGAACCAAAATACGTTCCAGCCCTCGGGCATCTACAGCAAAACAGCCAGCCCCGCCGCAACACCGCAGCCGTCAACACCGCAGCTTGACGCAATCGCGCGCGGGGTCAGTCCTGCGGTCTCGACGCCCGATCTTCTGACCCGAGCTCCGAGACGAACTCGTCTACCCCGTCCGTTTCCTCGTCTGACGCATCGCCAAGGGACCATGTGAGGAAGCGCATTAGCCCAACCTCTGCTCCGCGCGACAGGCAGAGAGAGCCCGACTCGGCGAGCATCCGATCTGTGCGCTCGCTCACCGCCTCGGCAAAGAGCACCGTCTCCAAGATCTCGCAAAAGGTCAACGGCAACAGCACGCCCGGAAGCAGCCCGCCGCGTCCGACGCCGATGGCCGTGGCCCCCGGCCCCCGGTACACAAGTCGCGCAAGAAGCAGCCCGCCGACCGCTGGTGGCGCATCAGCGACGAAAAGGTCCGCGAGGCCAAGACGAGCGAGGTCCTCGACCTGCGCCGGGAGGTCTACCTGCTATTCTACGAGCTCGAGAGGGAAGATAGCCCGTAGAGCGAGGCTGGCGATGCTCCCTCTCAGCTTGGGACGTTGCCGCCAGAATTCGAGCCATTCCGGTGCTACACGGCCACCGCCTCCATGAGGATGACTCTGTGGCGGTGACCCGCGGTCATTTTCAACATCTGTGAAGAGAGAAGAAAAAAACAAACCTGTCGTTTGAACATAACCACCACTCGTTTGCATATACGACTGCATCGAGGAACACACAAAATGCATCGGCTGGCGTAATAGTCTTTTTTTTCTTTCCTTTTTTCCTCTTTCTTCATTTAGCATTGGCATGTTGGGCATTCCTTTGTTGGATTCCAATCGGCATTGGGGGAAGCAGAATCGTCACCTGGTGGACGATCGTCTTGGTGGAAGAGGAGAAACTTGACGTGAAGCGGGTGGGTTGGAGGTAGAGAATCAATCCGGATTGCAAAATACGGTACATACAAGTTACATGGAGAGGGACGTTACAAAAGAACACACCCGGCCCCGCCCCCCTCTCTCTCTCTCGCGGCCGCAATAAATCGTTTGCCGTTTTTCATCACGCAGCCAATCCTCGGCCCCCTGCTGCGTTGCATGATGGATGCACGCACGTGCGCCGCATTCCATGCGTCGCCTTTCAGATGCAGCTGCGTCGGGCCTCTAGACCGGACGACATGGCCCCAAGGATGAGGTGGGAGCTGGGGGGTTGGTTGGTTGGTCCCCAGACGGCGGCAAACGATGTACATCACCAATAGCAACCAACGACTTCAAAGTCGGAAAAGATGGAGTTCTTTTTTTTTTTTTTTTACAACAAAGTGAGATGCTCCGTCTGATTAATGGTACCTTTGCTATATCGTACCGTACCGCGCTTGTGTGTACTGAACAACTCCAAGCGCCAACATGCTAGCTCTACAGTCCCGTCCCCCATTCCCTTGCCAAGCCAGCCCTGCCCAGCCTTAGAACCCGTTTTTTTAACTCTACATCAGAGCCGTGCCTCTCCTCCGCGTGCGTGTTTCCGTTCCCAGTCATGGTCCCGTCGTCGTCGTCGTCGTCATCGTCGCCGGTTCATGACGACTTTTGCTGTCCCAGAATCTCCTCGGCAATCTTGGCCTGGTCGGCCTCGCTCAGAACGGCCTGGCTGCGCACCTTGTCCGCCTTGTCGGCGTCGTACCGCCACAGGCCGCCCGTCTTGTCCGCGTCGCCGGTGGCCGGCAGACCGACGTGGGCGCCGAGGGACTCGAGGACGGCGTCGCCGGCGCCCTGGCGGTCGGTGAAGTACCTGCGCTCCCAGACGCGGCCCTCGGCCTTTTCTTTTGCGCGGAGGTCGCGCTGGGCCTTCTCGATGGCGCTCTTCTCGCGCGAGACGAGGTCCATGTCGCCCTTTGCGATGCCGTCGGCGACGCCCTTCCAGGCGCGGCGCGACTCGAGCGGGTGCTGCTTGTCGATGGGCGCGACGACGAGCTTCGACGTCGGGTGCTCGGCGGCGTCGTACGTCTCGAGGAGCGTCTTGGACGAGTTGTGCTTGGCGGTGCCCTGGTGGATCTCAAAGGACTTTGTCCAGACGCCCGTGATGTTGTAGGCGACGTCCTTCTCCTTGCCGGTCGGGTAGACGGAGGCGACGACGCTGTTCTTCTTGCCGGACAGCCAGCCCTTGCCCGAGTAGTCGATCTTGGAGGTGAAGCCGGTGGACGAGGTGATGAAGGAGGTGCCCTCGAGCTCGATGAAGGGGGCGCCGAAGATGAGGCCCTCGATGTGCAGGGCGGGGAGGGTGATGAGGTACGTCTCCGTCTTGCCGGCCTCGGGGGAGGGGACGGTCAGCACGGCGTGGCCGATCTGCTTGATGTTGATTGTGCGGCTGAAGGTGGCTTTTTGGGCGTTGTAGCCCTCGAGGTGGACGCCGGATGCGAGGTTGGTGATGGAGTAGGCCGTCGCGGGAGGGTGGTGACTACGCAAGCACCGACATGTCAGCATCCCGTCACCGAGTGCAGAAGTCGAAAGGACGAAGAGCGTTGCGGAGTGCGTGCGTGCGTGCGTGCGTGCATGCGTGTATGTGTGTGTGTACATCTATCTTACCTAACCTGCTCGCTGATGAGCTCCGTGGTGCCGGCCTCGTCCTCCCACTTGCCGAGGAACAGCTCGCCGAGGAAAGGGTTGAGGGGCTTCTTCTCGTTGCCGTACTGCTCGCTGCGGGAGGCGTACTGCTGCTTGAGGGTGGTGATGAACCATTTTGTAACGAGCAGGGCGCGCTTGGCGGGGTCGGCCTCCTTTGCGGGGGCGGCGAAGATGGAGGGGTGCTCGCACCAGTACGAGGAGAACTCGGTCAGAGAGGTGCTCGAGAGGATGAAGGGCGGGGCCGTCAGGGAGGAGAGGTCGCCGTTGAAGGAGGCGATGGACTAGAGGAGAGAGAGGGGAAAATGTCAGCCAGTTGCGGTTCATGATTTGCCGTTGAGGGGGCCGCGAGGGAGAAGCAGGCAGTACCTTGAGGAAAGCTCCCCAGCTGCCCTGGTTAGCTTGGGCCTGAGCTGCCGTCGGTGTCTGGGCCGCCATTGTCGGGGTCGAGTGTTGGAGATGGGCGGGAGGGTTTCGAGGAGGGGCTTGTGTAATGTGTGTGTCTTTTCGATTCGATTTGTGAATGGCCTCGACGAAGGGAAAGGGGTCTTCTGTCGTTGTTGGCAGTGTGTAAGTTTCCAAGAGGTGGGTTGGCGGGGGGGCTCGCGTGGGTGCGCTGCGTGTGCCAGTGTCGTCTTTATGGGAAGTGGGATGTCGCAGCGTCAAGGTCGGTGCTGTGGTACCTGGTATGTACGTAGTGTCGTGGCTTAGTGACTGCTGTGGGTGGTTGCGGCGCCGACAGCGACAAACCGGAGCTTGGAAACCTCTGGCGGGGCCTTTCTCAACAGGGGTTGCAGCTGCTTTTGGGGCAGTTGACCAGGTGCGTTGACGGAATACGGAAGGGTGTTGCGTGCCGCTGAGGCAAGGAATGCCCACTACCGATCTGGACCTGGGAAATGAGGCAGATCCGCCCTGTTGACTGGGCGATGGACAATAGCAGAGGGTGCGTTTCGTGGGATGCTTTTATTGAGTCTTTGTTTCGCTACGAGGGACAGCCGCACCAAATCCAAGAGGAAGGGGAGCAATTGGTAGGTATCGTCGACCTCTGGCAATAATCAAGATTGCCGTCAATTCTCCAAGAAAGGGGGGCCGTCGTAGTTTGCGTTGACGTCAATCACCCGTCGCCGTCGTCCACACAGAGTCACACTCTCACGCCAGCTGCATCTGCACTAAGCTACACCGGACCAACTGCAGAGGCGAAGAAGAATGAAATGGGAGGGGTGAAGCGTGGCTGAGCGTGTGTGTGTGCATCCAGGACGAGACGTCATCGTCATTGATGGGCAGCCATCGGACGGGGAAGGCAGGGAGGTCCGCACGCTCTCTCTGTCAGCCGGCGTGCGCGCTGACGGCGTTCCGTTTCGTTTCGTGGGGCCGAGACCAGCTGCTGCACTGCAGCTTTGTCAGCCACACACGTGCCCGATGGGACCGGATCAATCTCGGACGTGAGGCTGCGCCACGTGTGACTTCCTCTCCACCCAAACCTCGGCCTCAGCTGTGCCAGGATCAGACGAAGCAGTCAGTCGGCCGCCATCGACGCTCGGCCCTCGATCGGGCCCGAGCTGCACCCCGACCGAATCGAGCTCCTGGTGTGCACGCCGTTCGAATGCTCCCCCTCGATGGAGTGAAGCATGAGCAGCCCGTGTCGGCCGTGACATGTTGCAGATGCAAATTTCCCGCTAAAATTCATTCCGCTGTGCTGATGAGATAAGTCCTAACCGGTGTACAAGTAAGCACCGCCATTTGCCCAAACCCGTCCCGAGTGGACATGTAAACCGAACTGTCCGCCGCCTCAACGCCTTTTGTCTTTTTTGGGTATCATCGCCGTCATGTCCTCTACTCGGCAGCTTCGCTCTCGCCCTCTCAGCAACTCTCCCGCAGCTTCTGGACCTCTTCGACATTGATGCCAGAGTAGTGGCCCTTGACCGCCTCTCCGAGAATCATCCACGGGCTCAGCTTGCACTCCATGCTCTGCTCAACCCACGTCCACGCCAGGCACTTGTCCGCGAAGCCCTCGCATGCCTTCAAACACGCCTCCGCGGTCTCTGTCGACGGCAGCACTCTCGCCCGCTCATCGGTCCTTCCCACATAATCTCGCCCGGTCCGGATCGGCAGCCGCTTGAACTCCTCCACCGACGGCGCGCCGTACATCTCCCACAGTTGTCCCCAGAACACGGGGGTCTTCTCGTCCCGGAACGCCGCCCCGATCATCTCCATCTCCTCCGGGTCCGCGACGCCGTGGAACGACACGAGCGGGGAACAGAACCGGTCCGCCATGATCTTGGAGATGTTGGGCCTCTCGCCGTTGAAGAAGTGGCTGTATCTTTCGTCGAGGTAGACGCCAATCTTCTGGAACGCCGTCGCGATGAGCTTGTCGCCCCACGTCTCCTCGAGTGAGTGCTCCTGCGCCGCGGCAACGACGTCGCGCCGCGAGAGCAGCTGCCTCGCCGCCTCGTGCGAGATGACCACCGCCGACCCGCCGTGCGCGAAGCGTCCCCGGAAGTCGCCGACGGCGTTGCCGATGTACTGCGGCACGTCCGAGTCCCAGTGCGCCAGCAGGAGCCGCAGCGACGACTTGACGAGATAGGTGTCGTCGTCGAGGATGATGTACCACTTCTTGGGCGGGAGGTTGTCGTAGATGTACTCGAGGCCCCAGATGAACTGTGGCAGTGTTAGTCAGAAGCCCGTGAGACTGCGCGCGAACGCGCGGGGTAGGAGAGCAAGTGCCTTGAGCGCATCGAGGTCCCACCCGAAACTCGTGCCGATTTCTGTCGCCTTGGCGTCGTCGCCGTTCTGGACGGCCTCCCTGAGGGCCAGGTACTCTTTGAACTTTGGCGCATCGTGGTGGGATCTCATTTCGGGCATGGCCATGACCCCGTCGATGGCATCGTGGACTTGGACGCCCGCGATCTCGCCGCCCTCGCGCGGCGTCCAGTCGCCCACGACGACGAAGGCGTCGGCGTTTTCCGTCGTCAGGCCGAACGCCTCAAGCTGTGCCGCAAGGCGGCGCCGGGTGCCGTAGCCGGTCTTGATGAGCAACCCCACATCGGTGCTGTACTCGATGGGGTACCTGGCCGGCTCGTACAGCCAGGCGTCCTTCTCGACCCCCGACCCACGAAACCAGAGCTGCAGCCCCGAAAAGTTGAAGCGGAAGGCCAGCACGAGCGGGTTGTCGTATGGCAAGACCAGGTACAGCAGGGCGTTGCCGATCAGGAAGGAGAAGAAGACGAGGACGAGTAGGCGCTTGATGCGCGGTGAGGGCAGGATCATGGCTGGCGGGCTGTGATTGGTGCGCTGGTGAGGTTGTCATGAGGTGGTGGTGGCCCTCATGCCCCCGCGATTGGGCGATGCTGGAGAGGGGGGATGCAAGCCGGTGTTGCATGTGGAGGGGGGGGGGGGGGGGGGGGGGGGGGGGGGGCTAAATGGGAACGGGAATCGTCAGAGCCTCAAGGCTTGGCTGAGGACTCTCGGTCCGTGATGTTTGTCACGTTCGTCTGACGGGTTGGATAAATCGTGCTTGCCAGAGAGATGTGACGAAGACAATGGGTGCGAGCTGGAGCTGGTGCCGGGCGTGGGACAACAGCAGGCTGGAGTCTGTGGCGAAAAGTGGGCGGTGATGCGACTGAATGAGCCGTGGTGAACCAAACGTTCTGGTGTCGCCGTCGATAATGGTGGCGGGCTGAAGCTATCGCGACGTCGACAAGTACAACATGCCGGGAGGCGAAAGGATGAAGCTCGGGGAGAGAGAGAGAGATGTCATCGCGAAGAGGGAGAGAAGGTCGGCCACATGTTTTCCCAAGAGCTTAGGTCATGCAGGCAGGACGCAAACCGCCCACCGTCCCGAGGGGAGAATGAGACCAGACGGGGCGAAAACACCAAGGAAAAGCCTCAAAGGCAAAAAAGGTCGAGCGCAAGCGCGCCAAGGGCCCCCCTCATCTGCCCGTCGGCGGCGCCACCGGCAGTGTGCAGAGCTTCACAGGTGCCGCGTCGAGCCATTGGACGGTGCCTGGCCCGGCCAAGAGCACCCAAGAAGTGTCTGGCTGGACCCCCTTGGGCTTGTTGCTTCAGTCTCCCTAGCTCGCCCCCGTGTGTTGAAATGAGTGCCGCGCTGCCGTGGTGTGCTGCGTTGTCGACCACGTCTCACGTCTTGGAATGTCTTGGGTGCCCTGGATGCCCAGAAAGTGAATTCGGCACAGCCCCGGCCGAGGAATCGCGCGTCTCATGTCCATGTCTGCTTCGATTCCCTCGCGCGGGGCCCGTCCCCCAAGACTGGCTGACTCATTCGAGCTGCGAAATGACGCGATGGCGAGAAAGAAACCCAAAGGCTTTTCTGCATTCATCCCGCCATCCCGAGTCTTTGCCAGACGTCTCCTCTTTAAGTCTCCTGTTTTTGTTTGGAAACAGTCAAGCCGCCCCGTTGAACCTTGCTGGCTTGCGCCCGGTTCCCACCTGGGTTCCCCATTTTCGGGAAGATCCAGTTACATCGGCACGATCGGACAAGTCTCCCCGAGTTGGAGGCGCTCCATGCCGCCGATCCTCATCTTCGGCGCCATCCGAGCTGTCACTTGTTGCAAATTGTTGGGGGGGCTGGACATCGGTCACCGGTTCATTTTCATGGCACTGGCCTTGTGGCATTCTCTATCTTGATATTCTGCCCAGGCCGTATAACTTGCACGCGACGCCACTGTTCTCTTCAGAATGGCACCGTGTCGAAGCTGCTCTTCTGCCTGATGGCTCTTCCAAACTTGAAGAAAGCCCACGGAACCGGCATCAGCGCCAGCGCGATGAAGCCCAGCAGACTGCTAGCCCAACCAATACCCAGACTTGTGTACACTAGATTCAATGCGTTAACACCATGTCCTCCTGCCACGGGCGGTGTGTGCTTACTCTGGACAATAAACAAGGGAAACGCGCCAGCAAGGACATATCTGGCCAGACTGTTCGCACTCGCTGCGCTGGCAATGTTTGTCCCCTGGTACACGTCGACGAGGTACTGCATCGTGCTCACAAAGAGACAGATGTTTCCCCAGGCAAAGGGCACGATGGCAATCACCGGGCTAGCCCACGAGATGTCTTCCCGCGACGTCCATCCGAACCAGAAGAGGCCCAGCGGAAGCCCTACGCTGCCGATCATGGCCGGGTACAGCCGATGCTCCGGTGGCGTGCGCTGCGGAGGGTGCTTTTTCGTCTGCGGGAGGTAGAGGACGACGTTACAGAGCAGAACCGTCAGAGACCCCAGCACACAGCCCACGGCGATGGAGATGAAGACCAGGCCCTGCTGCTCGATCCCGAAACCGTAGACGGTGCTAAATACGTACGGAAGCGCCGCGAAGAAGGAAAACAAGGTCGCGAATTCACATGCCACGTACAGGCAGATGAGCGAGACGATGGGCTCGGTCAACATCATCCGGACGGGCCGCGTGAGAGACGTGGTCACAAACCTCTGAATGCGCTCCCCCGCCGCAGGCCGGGGCTCGACAGGCAGGCCGAGCTGCGTGGCCCGGCGGCGCTTGAGGACAGTGTGGTAGGTCTCCTTGCTGAAGACGGTGGATAGCATGGCGGTGATGATGAAGAAGAGCAATGCCCACTGCGTCCAGCGCCAACCCTTGCGATTGACAACGAACGCACCGATCACGGGCCTGGCCCAAAGTCAACATCTCTGCTTTTCCAGTCAGGGCCAACGACTCACCCAAGTCCTGGGCCGAGAAACGGCATGAGGATATACGTGGTGGAAGGCAGCGCGCGTTCCGAGGGCCTGTACGTTTCGTTGATGGTCCCACTTCCGATGGCCAGGCTGGGTGATAGGCAGAATCCCGCGAGAAAGCGGAGGATGCACACGCCGGCAAAGCTGTGGCAGAAGCCCACTCCGAGGGTAAAGAGGCCGCCGAGAGGAAGGCTGACGAGGTAGACGGGATGCCTGCCCACCGTTTCCGACAACGGACCGCCGACGACGGGGCCCAGGCCGAGGGCAAAGACGTACATCGACAACGGGACAATGGCCTGCGTCGTTGTCACACCGAACTCGTCCATGAGCTGGGCGCGGGCGGGGCTGATGATGGAGGTGCCGACGGATCTGGACGGATGTCAGGAGGTCTTCCAGCTTTTCGGGGAGAGTCGTCGGACGCTTACGCTGTGAAGGCCGCCAGGGAAAGCATCACAATCTGCCTGACTTTGTGTCGCGTTGGCCAGTTCAAGGGGTTGTGAGGATCTGCATCCCAGTTCCAGCTCGCCTGGCCGTGGGCGTCGTGGCCCGAGGCTTCACCAGACTTCGTCTCGTCGTCCTTGGTAACCTCCTGCTTTTCAGGGTCGAGTCTGATGTGGTCCTGGCTGGGGCAGGCGGCCTGTGTCTCCTCCGAGGAGCGTGCCCTTGGCCGCGAGGCCATGGCGTTGCAGAAGCCGGTGAGATGATGCTGCAGGGTTATCCAGGGTGATGGAAAACTTGAAGACTGAAGCGACCGCGCAGGGATCCAGCTCTACTATAAGATATATCGAGACGGGTGAGCGGCCAGCAAGCATTGCTCACAGAGGGATTAACGTCAACGGCGGACAATGAAATGCCACAGGGACGGGACGGGACGTGTGCATGTCAGCATTGCTGGATCCACATTGCGAATCAAGTGATGGTCGACGCAACACCCAGCAAATCAGAGTCATGTCAAGCTTTCTGCGCTGGTGCGGCGTTGGGCCGAGGATGCAGCGAGGATCTTCTCTAGGCCCGGACCGGACAAGCCATCTGACGACATCGGCCTGGGCTGTCTCAAGCTAGGGTGCGGCTGCTGACTTGCCTCCGAATCAAAGAGACGAGGGATACTGAGCGAACCGGCGTCCCCCATGGAAACGGACTTTGTGGGGGAAATCGCATCATGGCGAAATGATATCGCTCTCTCTGGTCCCAAGACGGGAGATCGGGCGGCTCATCTCCTTGAGCAGGAGAGCGTCCGAACACCAAGTACCAATGTCTCGGTAACACAACATGTGACAGGGCCTATTTGGCCGCGCTCTGAAATGTATGATTAGTGTAGGATAGTGCAAAGGATCCAAGTGTTGTACAGGGCGGGAATCCGAACAAGATCGGCAACAGGTCCTCCGAGTTGTCCAGAGGAAAAATGGGTTGAATCGGACACGGTTCCGTTCGGCACAGCAACAGGGGCGGGGCCCTGAATCGGCGACCGGGGATTCCCCCCCAGCGTTTCGTCATCCCTGCAAACAGCTCCCTAAAATTCGTCTCCGTCATTTTTCCAGCTTCCCGCCAATCCACCACAACACATCGCACGATGCGATCCCGAAGCCACCACGCCCGCCGTCCGTAATGTCCTCGACCGCACCGACCGCATCGACAGCAGCATCCGCCTCGGCCTCGGTGCTCAGCCTCGATGCGCTCTTCAACAACCCCCTCTTCGCCGGCGGCATCGGCCTCGCCAGCCTAGGCGCCGCCGCCGCCTTCGCCCGCAAAGGCGCCGTCGTCGCCGCCGGGGCCGCCCGCCGCCGCCTCCTCGTCAACGTCGAGATCAGCAAGCAGGACCCGGCCTACCCGTGGATCCTCGCCTGGCTGTCGCAGCCGCGCGAGCAGGCCGGCTTCCTGGCCTCGCGCATCACGCGCATCCACAACCTCTCCGTCTCGACGACCACCACGGCCCAGCGCGGCGCGACCGGCCCGACGAATGCGCACTTCTTCCTGCAGCCCGGCTACGGCCGGCACATCGTGAAGCACAAGAACGCGTACATTGCGATCAACCGCGAGAAGCACAACACGGCCAACATGAACACTGGCGAGCCGCACGAGATCGTCCAGCTGACGACGTTGTGGGCGCACCGGCACGTTTTCGAGGATGTTTTTGGCGAGGCGCACGCGCTGGCGGCCAAGGCGAACGAGGGCAAGACGATTGTGTATGCCGCGAGGGGGATGGAGTGGGCGCCGCTCGGCGACCCTCGGAAGAAGCGACCCCTGGGCTCGGTGATACTGGACGAGGGAGTCAAGGAGGGCATCGTGGACGATGTGAAGGACTTCATGGGACGGCAGCAGTGGTATGTCGACCGCGGCATTCCGTACCGACGCGGATACCTCCTGTTTGGGCCTCCCGGTAGCGGAAAGAGCTCCTTCATCCAGTCTCTTGCTGGAGAGCTGGACTTTAGCGTGGCCATGATCAACCTCAGCGAGATGGGCATGACGGACGACAAGCTGGCATACCTGCTGACGAAGCTCCCCCGCCGGAGCATCCTCCTGCTGGAAGACGCTGACTCGGCGTTTGTCAACCGTCGCCAGCGCGATGCGGACGGCTACAGCGGCGCCAGCGTCACCTTCTCTGGTCTGCTCAACGCGCTGGACGGCTTGGCCGCCGGCGAAGAGCGCATCGCCTTCCTGACGACGAACCACATTGAGCGTCTTGACCCGGCACTCATTCGTCCCGGTCGCGTGGACATGATGATGCGCATTGGCGAGGCGACCAAGTACCAGGCCGGCCAGATGTGGGATCGCTTCTACGGCGACACCGACACGGACGGTTCGGGCCGCGAGCGCTTCCTGCAGAGGCTCGAGGACCTGGGACTGTTTGGGAACGGAACGGGAGAGACGGCCAACAGGTCCACCAGCACGGCTGCCATCCAAGGCCTGTTCTTGTTCAACAAGAATGACATGCAGGGCGCCATCGACATGGCTGAGGGTCTTATCCCCCGCAAGTTCGAGGCCGAGGACGCGATTCCCGAAGGCGCCATCAAGACGCGTGCCTAGGACGGCCCAGGATGCCGCGGAGGAGCGCTCAGAGTGTCCAGGCTCAAGCTGTACCATTTTGTAACAACATGTACAATTCTAGATAGACAAAATCGGAGATGATGATACCCATGCTCGATACAGGCCCAAGCACGCTGGCACAAGCATAGCATGTCCGACACGTGAATTCAACGGTAGCGCGGCGCGCTAAGTGAGTCACCCCGGCCAGCCGTTCCCGACCCCGGGGGGCAGTTTCCGTCAACGTTCCCTGTCGTCAACCTTATTTTCACATCTCATGCGACTACACCACTCGGTATCGTATCTCGTTTGGTGAACATCTGTTCCAGCCAACGCCGCGGAAACCTCATTTTCTTACAGCTTGGGGTCATCCGGACCAACAAGCCAACCGTCAGACTGTAATCCCCCCACAGCGGCGCGGCTACAGGCGCATCTCACTCGGGCGTGTGTCCCAGGCATCCATTTTCAACCAACGTTCACACATCTCACTTCCCATCCCGCATTTCCACACCAACGCCAACCACACCTGGCTGGCACATCTGACATACGTCGCCATGTCCGGCAAGCCGCGTCAAACGAATCTCTTCGAGTTCGCCTTCTCTAGGAGCGGAGGGAACCGAACCCCAACCTCCCAAGACGCACCTCGACAGCGGAGCCAACAACCATCGACCACGCAACCAACGCCATCATCCTCCCCTGCCCCGTCATTCGCATCGACCACCACCACGCCGCAATCCTCCCAGTCTCAATCCCGCGGCGGCGATCGCTCAAACCCATCCCTCGCCTCCGTCTCCGCCGAAACCCGCGCCGTCCTCCCCCAGATCCTCCCCAACCTGCCACGCCTCGACGCCTCGAAATCAGAGTCCCTGCACATGGACTACCTCCCGCCCCTGAAGTCCTCCGCATGCCCCGCGCACACCCCCCGCGCAAAGATCAAGATCGTCAACGCCGACACGCTGAACGCGGCCATCGACCTCGCGGCGCAGCGGCCCGACGGCGGCCGCGTCGCCGTGCTCAACATGGCCTCCGACATCCACCCCGGCGGCGGCTGGCTAAAGGGCGCCGTCGCGCAGGAGGAGGCCATGTGCTACCGCTCCTCGCTGTACCTGAGCCTGCACAAGCGGTATTACCCGTTCAAGCGCCGCGGCGGCGTGTACACGCCCGACGTGGTGGTCATCCGGGGCGACATGGCGAGCGGGCACAGGCTGCTCGTCCCCGGGGTCGCGTACGCGGACCTGCCGGTTGTGAGTGTCCTCAGCGTCGCGGCGATCCGGAGGCCGGAGGTCAGGAGGCGGCAGGTCGCCACGGCGGCGGGGACGGAGCAGGTGTGGGAGTTTGCGAGTGCGGGAGATCGGGCTCTGACGATGGAGAAGATGAGGCTTTGTTTGAGGATGGCGGCGAGTCGGGGGCACAGCCTTCTTGTGCTGGGAGCGTTGGGGTGTGGCGCGTTCAGGAACCCGCCGGAGGCGGTTGCGAGGTGTTGGCTGGAGGTGCTGGACGAGGCGGAGTTTGGGGGCGGGTGGTGGAGGGAGGTGTGGTTTGCGGTGTACGATCGCAAGAATGAGGGCAACTTCGAGGTGTTTGATGAGTTGTTGGGCGGTGTCGAGGTTTAACGGTGCGATGCTGGTCTCGCGAAAGCCGATGGTCTTGAGTTCAGCGAAAGCGGTATCATGACGAGGCAAAGAATACAACGATGAACCTGGCTGTCACCGTGTTCAGGTTCAAAAATAAGTCGCCCGGCGTTTTGGGTAGTTATCGCCTCTCATTGGAAGCAGAATGGGCTATGAAATGTCACTGGAATTATTTCAGAACCTAGCGTATGTTGACCAGACAGCCAGCCAAGCGTCAAATAATGTGATGTTGTAACGTCTATATGGTTTTTGGCAAGATATGTTTTCGCTATTCCTGATGTGGAGCATTATCTATCTACACAAGTCCGAAAAGACTATCAATTCCAAGGCTTCCTCAAGGTTAAGGCAACAATGATAGGATCTACAAGGCTAGCCTCTCAAAGCATTCGATGCCATTCGTTCCATGTTTTGGCTGAGATATTCTTCCATATGGAAGGTTCGTGAGTTCGCATTACATACATGTTTCAAGTGTATTTGTTGTCGTAGAAGTCGAGGCCGCCATTGTTTTGGGAGACAGGCTGGATCCGTGTGGTGTAAACTTAGTAGGCAGTGCTGCTAGAATGGACTTGTCTTGGCAATTTGGTAGAAAATAAGGCGTTGAGGTCAGCTCACATGGATGGACACTGGGGGTTCGAATTTTGAGGTGTCTTAGCTGGAGAACGGCGTATGCCGTTGGTGGTAAGGCGATAAAAAGAGCGACGGTGGCCAAAATAGCTTCTGTTGACGCCCCTGCCATGGCATTACGGGCAGATATTCGCCAGTGGTGCTTTCTGCTGGCAGGTAGCTGAGGTTGAGACTCAGCAACAGTACTGGAGCCGGGGTCTTGTTGGCTTTGTTTATTATCCTATGGTTTGCTGAATGCGCGTTGATCAGTCGTATACTCATAGGTGTGGGTAGCTCGTATAGCTTCACAACAGAAGGATAATCTAAGAGTCGCTTATGGTAGAGTGAAGCATAATGTTGATTGCTGGAGAGCTATAGAAGGTTTCTATCTACTGGAATGACTGTCTAAATATCCTTTGTCTAGTGTTGTGCTAGTAAGCACCCGTCGCTGGGTGGCACTCGGTGATCACCTAATGATCGCTGGTGAGCGCTCACTTGGTTACCACCAGTGATCACCTCATCACCATGCGATCTGTTCATGGTTCTTCCGTTCCGACCCTTGCACGTAAGCGTTGTCATCAAACATGAGGGTGATTGTCCCCCTGGTCCCGCGAGTGGACTCGTTCTTGGTGGTTATGTCGGCCAACGCTCTCCTGGGTTGTAACAAATGGTAAAACGCAGAGTAAGTGCGGCAATCCGATTGGAAAATCATGCAGCTTTGATTAGGCTGATCAATCTCACGGGTGACTACACCATACACTAAGGTCACAGCTTTGATGAGGTGTTCATCATTTTCTTGTTGGCTTGTTCATATGTCCCGAAGCTGCGCAGTTAGCTCTATTGTTCCTTGCTGGTTGGCTCCCCTGTCACAACTCGACTGAACAAACGCGGTTGCCTGAAACGCCAAAGGTGCAACTCGCATGTCACACAAACACAAGAAGGGCGGAACTCTCGAGCTGCTGAGCATGATCCCATGGTCCCATTGGATCGAATCTCAAATTAGCTTTATTTGGATGAGCTGTAGTGAACCATCTCAACACGCAAAGTCAATGGGAATCGCTGAGTGAGGAATAGAGAGTACCAGCTTAGATTTTCATAATAGACTACGAGGACTTTGCTACTCCGAGCCTTTGCCCCTGAGACCCTCTGGGGGCGGCTGCTACGTAGTCCCTGCTACCAATACAACTTCTCTGATTTTGTTTTCCAACTGCTTAAAAGCTCGTTCCCTTAAAAGACAATTGTTATATAATGCTTACTACAAGAACTATCCAATTACCAATTAATAGACAGAAAGTCAAAAGAAAATACATTCTACTACTGACTAAATTATACTTGAACCGCTGTATTGACGTGCACGGCTGGCAAAGTTCTCAATAGTGATTTGGAGCCGTGCGACTCCCGCCCTCATAAGCTTGGCTTCCAGTCGCTTCTCCTTGAACAAACGTGCCTGAAACTTTTGCATTGAGTTTTCTTTTCACTTGTAGGCCTCCTATCGCTTCGGTGGCTTAGTTGATGGGTTGAAAATCTAGTTACAGTCATTGTGATAGCCAATTAATAACTGACGACTTCATTCTTCACTCTTACTCTAGCTTTTACTCTTCGTCGCTGTAGGCTTGGCGGACTTTGTCGTCTTGGTTGTTCCCCCAACAGTAATACCACTGGCACTGCACGGAAAGTCCAACTTATCAACACTGGCAATATTCTGGCAGATGTACTCCGAGCTCCCCTTGGTGCCAACAAGCTTCGTTCCAGTAGCGGTAATATCCTCGCATATATCACTGCAGACCATAGTAACGACCTCACTCGCCTTCCCTCCAGTGCCCGTGATGTCGATATAGTGGACATCACTGATCCTAACGCCTGAGGGATATTGAGCACACGTGTCGGCGCTGGTTTGGTAGCATTGGTCTATAACGACAGGAAGATCCACGTTTTTCATGGTAAAGTCCTCAAAGGTGATGTTCTGCACGAGACCGGTACCACCGCCCTTGGTGGAGGTCGCGGAGGGGCTGCCGCCCCATGCTTTGATGCGCGCGCCGTTGGAGGCATTGACCATTGTGATGTTCTTGGCGTGGACGTTTTGGACAATATCGACTTGACCTGCGTACTGGCCTAGGGAGCCAACTGAGATCCCATGGGAGCCTTGGCAATAGCTGAAGCTTGTTAGTTTGGTAAAAGCTGGATGTGAGAAGAGGGAAAATACAGATTTTGGACGAGAATATCGGTTGAGTTGGGCTTGAAAGAGACGCAATCGTCACCATTGATGATGGTACAGTCTGTGATTGTAACTTGGGAGCTACGATAGGTGTCCCAGCTACGGCAGTTAGTCTCATACAGAACTGATCAATCTGTGAACACCTACCCATCTGTGAAACATGTTAATTGCAATGTCGACAGGAGCCAAAGGCTAGGAAAAGCTTACCAGTGTTTTGCGCCTGTTTACCGTTGGTCTGGATCGAGTTCATATTGACATGGCTGTAAGTGACATTGGTGCACCCGTCAACCAGGTTGTGCCAGAATGGACTTTTGTTCATGTTAATATGCTCGATGAGAACGTTCTTTGCATTGAGCAAGGTCAACATTATGGGGCCAGTCTTGCCAGCAGAGTACCAGGCTAGGTGTATTGTTCAGCGGATTACTCGTTGATGGCGAACACGAAAACTTACCGTCACCACCTCCATTGTAGGTTCCGCCACCAAAAATCTGAACGAGGTGTCAGAAGGGGGAATATCTAGTTTGAATGCGCAAACTTACGTGAATGTTGGTCCCACCGATGGCCCAAGCAGTGTAGGCATCCTGATAGGTCAGCTGTATAGAGTTCTTCTGCCAGTAGTTAATATCAGTGCTTAGGCTGACAGTGCCGGAAAGTTGAATGGCGACATTGGAGAGGGATTCTGTCTGGAGCACGGAGCCAATGGTGTAGGTCTTGTCGAGCACGACCTGCAAGAAATGCCTAGGTCAGTACGGCGTCTTTGACGAGTGTGAGATATTTCGGATGCCACGCACAGTCCCGCCGTTGTTGCATTGTTTCAAAGCAGCGAGTATAGCAGGAGAGTCGTCAGAAGTGCCGCCTGTGATTCATCAGCTCGTTGCCATCGCCTCAGCTGCATGCGACGGATCTTACCAGGAACCTGGCACGTCAAAGCGGCAGCTGAGCTCAAGACAGAGAGCAGGGTGATTAGAGTCTGGAAAACCATGGCGAAGGACTAAAATGAAAGACCGAGTGATGAATCAGCCCAGTGCATGTCTTGGAAAGATGCCAAGCTTTTACCCCAGATGCCAAGACGTGGGACGGTCAAGTTTATATGTGGCCCCAGATCGTCCAACAATATACATAAAGGTTACTAGTTCATCCCATAACAACTAGTTCCAACGGAAGAATTCTGTGTCCTCACGTTGGTTTTCCCATCCAATCAAGAGTTGTTAGATTTCTTCATAACTACTAAGGGGTTCGTCCGTGTATGTAAAGTTCTCTCCTGGCATCACATTGAGTAGATCCTGGTGGGGATTCCTGGGTTGAATGGTGGGAAATTGATGGCATGTATGGGACCTTGTACCTGAGGTTAATTCCTCCAACAGAATTGACTGGACACCATTTGGAATAGATTGCCCGCATCCGAGATAACCGATGTCTAGCCCGTGTTGTAAACTAGTAATTTCCCGAACTCCCGATGTCGTATTACAGTGGCCGAGTTCCGGATGAGCTCGACAGCCAGGGAAACGAAAAACAAGATGCAAAAGTCGAAGGAAACAATTGTGTCAGTAATAATGTGGTTAAGTTGGATTATTTGCATCTTCCGTGCATGGCGTCCGGTGCGAAAATGGTAGTTACAGCGAGAGCAGGGAGTACTAAGCTAGGACCGAGCCCGAAGAACCCTGATCTTTTACCGGACTCAAGAGGGGCTGCGTTACATAAGCACCAAGGCTGTCTGGTGTCCTGGCTGCTTGCCCAATTAAGGCCCATAACACAAAGAAGCATGTATTGCGATGCTCCCAACTCTCGCACAACTGGCAAATTTGAAAGCGGGACTGTAACAATCTTCATTCCTCTATATAGCCCGCGGTTGTCGATGATTCAAATTGTTAATCATTTTACTGCTTCAAGAATCTCCTAGTAATAAGCGCCTTATTATATTAACAGCTGTTCAAGACTGGTATTCTATAGATTCCTACCCGTTATTACACCCCGTGCTGTGGAAAGAATACTATAGCAAAGGTCTAGAGTTGCTTATGAAGAAATTGAAGTAGGCTTGTTATCACAATACTAATATGGTAACATGTTCGATTGATTGGATCGACGATCCTGGCAATAGTCTTTTTCCGGCATCCTGATTTCCGACACCATCTTGTTGCGAGGGCTCAGATGGACGTGGCATTGGCAGCAACTCGTTTGGGTGGTCAGCTACGCATTGCAGGCGACTGTACCGTCGTCAGCCAGCAGGCTGGTCTATTTTGCCAAGGCCTTGACAACAGCCGTTCATTCGCATTCGATAGGATAAATTAAGAGTAGGCAGCCATTCCGCAAATTAGGCACCCATGCGCGACTTTTGCTTTTATTCATCACCAGAGAACGATTCCAAGCTCAGCCTTTTCTCTCCTGTCTTCACCTACGGTTAACTTGAAAGCGTTTCAATCACCATTTTATGTCGACGTTGTTGTCAATCGATTCTTCACTCCATAGCATAGAGTTTGATTCGCTATGGCCGGAACTAGTCTCCGGCGTTGTTCCTACCAGTACTTGCCACTCAACAGCGCGACGTGCACCCGTCTGATAGAGATCGCACGCCAGCCCGGACCCAGACAGCGTATGACCTTAGTAGAGGTTGATCTGAACGATTCAAACCGACCAGCTTACCAGTGCCTCTCATACACCTGGGGACCGGGGATTCCCCACGAGAGACCGCAGCTGCTGAAACTGACGAGGAGAAGCAGACCTGCTGGTTCGTGAACCACTCCCCGCAGGATGACTTGCGTCACGGAGCGAGAATCCCCATCACGGCCAACCTCCAGGACTTCCTTGATGAGTTCCACAGACGCAGCCTGGAAGACGTGCGCTACCTCTGGATTGACGCGCTGTGCATCAATCAGGACAACTTGACCGAGCGTCGAGATCAGATCGCGCTGATGGGCCGCATCTACTCTTCCTGCGAGCGAACTATTGCATGGCTTGGCGTCGAGGACGCTGACAGCCTGGCATGTACTAAGACTTTTGCCAAGCTCGGTTCTCTCCCCGAAGACCAGCTAGAATGTCTCACTGGGAAGCAGATTAGCCACAAGCTGGGATTGGTCGATGCGGACTGGTTCTCGTTCGCTAGATTCATGAACCGGAACTGGTGGCATCGAAAATGGACTCTCCAGGAGACTGTTCTCCCGAAACATATCGTCTTTTGGTGCGGCAGGGACGAGTTTTGCCGCTCAAATATGTTGCGCGCGATCAGAAAAGCTGACACCCGACTATGGCAGGGAGTCAAGGTGCCTGACGACCCCCTCAGGCGCCGCACAGCTGTGCCTCAGCGCGTGCTCGACTCCTGGTTTGTATGGCCCTACGTTCTATGGTCCCTGATGAGGCAGCCCGAGGTGCGTGCTCGTATCGACTCAGTAGCCCCTGCTTATGCCCGTTTACGGAGCTCCAGCGACGCACGGGACAGCGTGTATAGTATCATCAGTTTTCTTGGGGACAGTAGCAAGGGAAAAATCTCAATCGACTACGAAAAGACGGCGGCTGAAGTGTTCACTGAGTACGTACGAGCGGCCAATTTAGATTTGTTTTTGTACGATATCGGAGGGCGTGCCTGCCGCCGCACCCCGGGCTTGCCCTCGTGGGTGCCAGACTATTCCGTACCGCAACAGCCCCTTGAGTGGATTAATATAGGTGGGAATGTCATCTATCACGCGGGCGGTGAGGATGTTGAAGCCACAGCAAAGCATATAGTGCTGCCCTGTTGGAACCCTCGAATACTCGCCGTACCAGGCATCTTAGTTGATACCATCAAGCAGGTAGGCGGAAGGGCAGGGGATGCGAGCACAGGGAAGTGCTTCGCAGATGCACTTGCTGTCCTAGACCTCATGCCATGGACCGAGCAAGATGAAGACATTGTGGAAGCTTTTTGGCGGACGCTGCTCTCGAATATGACAAGGGGACGACATCCAGATTCGGAGACCTTCGGACCATCTTTCTCGGCTGTTTTGACTTTCTATCTCGCCAAATGGATCTTTATCTCGAAAAGCGAAAGCAACGTGTCCAAGAACATCAAAAAGTCCATTGTTAGTCTGTCAGAAAAGAGCAACCTTGACCTTCTCCCTTCATGGAAACAGTTACTCGACCTGGCCGCCAGATTTGCCGCGCGATCCGACGCAGAGGCGCCGATACTGAGTGAAGACGAGATGGAGAGGCTATCCCCGTATCTGGAGTTCATCCGTGAAAAGTTTGACGAGAGATGCTTCTTCATCACAGAACATGGGCGCATGGGCATCGGGCCCGATGGCTTGAAGGCTGGAACCTTGGTCTGCGTGGTCAAGGGTTGTAAATACCCATTCTTACTCGATGAGGGTACTGCAGGCCGATACAAACTCCTCGGGCCTAGTTACGTAAGGGGAATTATGTTTGGCGAAGCACTTCAGACACAGGAGTTTGAGAGAGTTGAGATTGAATAAGAGGCCTCACTATCCATCCTGAGTAGTTTCCTTTTGATCAAATAGTCTTGTGTAATTACGTGGTCTACTTTATACTATTCTCCTATCTTCAAACAAATTTCGATCGATAGATAACTTCTTCTTCAGCAAATATATCAACCGCCTACACTGCATTTATTACACAGAGTAAACTTGATTCGTATCACTGGAGCTGGTCATGTGTTTGTTGGAGCAATGGGAGATAGGAAGGTGCGGACGTGCTGACCGCCCAGTTGCCTCACCTTCCGTATCAACCACTTCACCCAGCCTACTTCACACTTAGATAACTAAGCCAATACATCACCACTTTCTGCACTTTCTGTTCTTACGAATACCCTCACGGGATATCCCCTCTTGCTTTACCAATAGTGTTAGCAAGGCCAATGACATCTAATAGCCTTGGTAATTGCTTTCAAGTTACAGATACTTTGCAATATTGTAATATTCCTCATCTTCCTCATATTACTCATCCCAATTCAGTAGTTTGCGATGGATCGAACGATGACACTTTTTATCGCTCAGGTCAGGGTACTCCGCTACCCAATTGCCATATTGTAGTGAGCTGTAACGCTCTGTGATATGTGCAGGTAATCAATGTAGGTTTGCGACTTGGGATCTAATTGTTAAATAGAGACATCTGTTTTACGGATTATAATCCAGTTTAAACAGTAAACGAACATTTAAAATACAATCAGTACAATACTCAAAACATCGTTAGGATGGCTGACTCAATGCTCTTCAAACCACTGCAACTAGGCAACACAACTCTCCAACCCAGGATCGTCATGTCTCCTCTCAGCAGGTTTCGGGCCAACCACGAAACGAACACTCACCTCCCTATGGCTAAGGAGTGCGTTGGTGCCCGGCACCATGATCATAACCGAAGCCACTTCGTCTCCCGAGATATTGATAGTTATTCGTCCGTTGACCTCCACCACACTCCCGGTATATACACCAGAGAGCAGATGGCGTCCTAAAGAGAGACTACGGGCGCCGTCCACGCTAAGGGAAGCTTCATATGGGAGGCCGCCAGTGCTGTTGTCGCGGCTATTGGCGCGGACAGAGTCGGGATTCGGTTCTCACCGTGGTCGACCTTCCAGGGGATGCGCATGAAGGATCCGATTCCGCAATTCACGCAAGTAATCCAAGAGCTGAAGAAACTCAGGCTGGCCTACTTGCATCTCGTCGAGGGCCGCGTCGATCGTAACGCGGATGCGGCAAATGTAGACAGTATCCAGTTCGTAACTGATGCTTGAGATGAACATCGCTCATGCTCATTGCGGGCGGCTTTTACCCCAACAATGTTCAACTAGCAGTGGAAGAACACGGAAGCGCAGAAGTGGCTATTGTATTTGGCCGATGGTTTATGTCGAACCCAGGTTCGCCCTTCAGGATTCAGAAGGGTATCCCTCTTACGCGGTACGAGCGGAATACCTTCTACGCCGAGACAGAAGAAGGCTATACAGATTGCACTTTCAGGGACGAGTTCGTCGAAATTAGCAAGGCAACGCCTGTTGAAATTGTCATTTCTGCCATCTATGTATAAAAAGTTTCATTAGTTTCAGTACACATAAAAAATAAAATGAAAAAGAAGAATAAGAAAAGAAATTACAATGCAATCTTAAATCTACACGTGTTGCTTTACAAAGTGGGATTTTATAATGACTAACTTTTGAAATTTTCTTAATACGATATAAAACAAGTTTATTTCATAAATAGTCAACTACTCCTGCCTAGTAATCCCATCCTGCGCTCCTGGCCCCACGCAGCATTGTTGCCATGGCCGAAATACATCATTCGTCGCTGCTTCCTGTGAAGTAAGCTGATGTCTGTATGAAGCTGCGGCGGCATAATCGGTTACTGACCAGGTAACTTTCGATTGTCGTCAAGCGAGCCAATTCGGGGGCGGGCCTAACCGAGGTGATTCAAAACCGACTAATAATTATAGCACTTGCTTCGTTATTGCAGTGCTCACAATGATAATAAGAATCGTGAGCTTGGTCATCAACTATTTGATGATGATTCATAGTTATCTTCGCATCGAGTTAATGTCCCTACAGGTCTCGTCTACTTCGTCGCTGTGTACGAAGCATGGCCTACACCCAAAGGGCAGAAATGTTTGCTGCAATGAGTCTGTTCATGGTAGAATTGATGTTTGCGACCGGAGGCTGCCATCCCAAGTTCAGTGGTAACCTCTCGTGCTCGACCCAGTACCGCACCAACGTTTTGTTGGCGTTGCCGTAGTTTCCAAACGCCGACAACAACAGCGCATACTGTAGGAGAGACCCTGTCTTTGCAAAGGTACCGTTGAACTCTGGGTTATGGATTTCACCCCATTCGAATCGAGCCTTGATTTCTCTCGCAGCAGTAGCAAACTGTAAGGTGTGTCAACCTAAACTCTTTCGAGCACATCGTTGCAAACAATGGTACGAAAAGGCCTACATCAATAATCTCAGCATCGCCCCAAGAATGCAGTGTACGGCCCCATGCAGCTGGGCTGAAGTCATTACTGTCCCCAAAGAACGCGTCGTCTCGTGTCAAGCTGCCATCATGCTCAATAATTTGTGGCGTGTGCTGATTGACGTCGCTGAGATGAAAAGTCGAGTTATTTCCTGTTGTCGACGTCGTCAGGGCAGGAATGCCGACAGCAAGCATTGTATTGTGTTCCATGTTGTAACCAAGTGCGGTAGCCTCTCCCAGGGTTGCTAGGTCGATGTTCCGCCCATCGCGGGGAGCAGTCCATGGTTAGCCAAGGCGTTGATACCAGGGCATGGTGAGCGCAAATCGCCTGGGCCTGGTGGCTTCCAAGGGTACTGTTCTTCGGAGAGGAAGGCTGATGCTCCCGCTGCGACCATGAGGCCAACGAACAAGACGTGAGAGGTGTTCATGGTGGTAGAAGGGCTGAGCCTGAGTAGAAGGTGGATTACTCGGCAGATCGCGAGGTTCTTATCACACATACTTCAGTTATTTATATGCACAGATATTTGCCGCTGGGGGTGGGTTGAATGCTTGTTAACGCCTAATGTGAGGATTCTGATTGGGTACGAAGCCGGAGACTTCCTCGCAGCTCCTTTTGCGACAAATGACAGAGTCGCCATTTCAGGGGTCTTCTAAGCAAATTCCAGAGTTTATTTACAAACTGACTTGTCGTACCCATGACGTTCATGGGGTTACCCGGCGGCAGTTGTTTCTCCTGCCTAATATGGTAAATTAGGTGGAGTTGACAACATGGGTACTCCAAAGCGGGCAAGTCGTGCGGCATCTCCGTCGCGCGCGCTGACAGTCTACCGTGGACGTAGCAACGCTAGATGGTCGGGGACAACCACATTCAAGCCTACTACGTATATCGTACGTCCCAGGGTGAAATATCCACATCTGAAGCAGAGTGAGCATAATACGGCAACGCTATCCCGATCCAGCACTTTCTACTTGGTTTCAAGACGTCTATTTGTGTTTCCCACGTCCCATAAAGCTAAAAAAGATAAGGCATTATAATCCATCTTCGGTAATGACCGCTTCAGTCGCATCGTTAATCAAGTCGGGACCTAAGGTCTTGGGTCTGCCAAAGCTGGACCTCCTCCAGAGATTCAAATCGACCCACTCTTTTATCCGACAACCTTTTCACGAGCCTGTTGACTTCTTATTGAATGACTGTAACGCAAACTCATTCTGGCCTGATCCAAAAGGCTTGGAATAACGACCATGCCGGATTTTATACGTAAGCCGGTTTGTATCTTATCGGCAAGTTCATCACGAGTTGTGGTTAGTCTGTCGCGCGCATCACGCCCACTCCATACAGCAGCATTTTGTCCGAAGCATGGGGAAATGAGGTGCTGGATTGAACTTCCGTATTTGTAATAGGTATTTATGATTGTAATAGTCTTGGGTTTGAGGGCTAAGTATAGCTACGGCACGCATCGGCGAATGAGACGCGATTAAGCTGTTGCCGATACTGTGATGACAGCCAAATTGCATCCAGTGGTACAAAGGCAGAAACGCAGAGGGAAATTTTCTTCAGGAGCTTCATCGGTGCAAGTTTGGGCATGAGAATTGTCTAGCCGTGCCATTAACTTTCAAGCCACAATGTCAAAAGCGTCGCTTCACCAGCTTAGATACTTGTTGGCTGCTATGTAATTATGCGGAATAGGCTGTCTATGGCGTGACAATAATAAAGCAGGACAAAAATGACGATTGCGACTCCGTTGGCGACACTTGTTATTAACCGGGAGATTGTAAAGTCCAAGGACCATGGTTACTAAAGAGCAATGATAAACTCATTCAGTATTCCTAAATACATTTTATGGATATTTTGTGAGTGAAGTCGTAGTCACGCAGCCTTAGCGTGCATGATGTTGACCCCGGCAAAAGTAATGATGGACAATCTAGGAATCGAACCTAGGACCTACCGCATGCGAAGCGGTCGTTATACCCCTAAACCAATCGCCCGTTTGTTAGAATACACGACTTTAAGTTGCTTCATAGCGGAAAAGATTGTGTGAATGACGAGCATTTGAGGCGCCCAGTTGGAAGTCGCAGACCGAGACATGGCGTTCGTCGGGATGTACTACCGCCAAAAATGGCATGGTCCTGGGGAGTGACAAAATGGCCTCATAAGGATGAGAGACTTGAAAACAAGGCGTGGAGGTTTGACGTGTTGTCTCGGTGAAGGCTAAGTTTTCATTAAACAGTGTTGTATCCGGCATATTAGTCAATATTGGAGGAAATGTAGGTGCTTTCTCCAAATAAAAAAAGATACCTACATTTTTCACAGACAGACACTAAATACAACGGGTATGATGGGGTTCTTACAACTAGGCCGTTGAGGCCGAAGTGGTCCACGCCGCGTCTCGTCTTTCCCCTATCCCACTTTAAAACTCGGCCCAGCTGGCTGACCAGAGTGAAGCCCCGTGACAGAATATAGAGACTGCGGAGATAAACCTCATCCATAAAGTTAGAGCAAATGGTTGCCATCTCATGTACAAGGCAAATGCCATGAAGCTCGCTTTTGGTGAGAATCTTATGTGGTCTGAAGTTAGCGCTGCGCGAGATTCGGAGGTGACTCACGAGAAGACTGCTGCCAGAAACAAGAATTAGGTAGATCCTTTGTAGCCCTGGCCAGAGGCGAACCAAGGGGCTGGTAGTGATGAAGATAAGGCGGGCATCATCGGGCTCAACTGGAAGCAGGCATTCCATGGTAGCAGCTAATCATGCTCACTTATATCAGCTCAAGTAGAGAGACGAGCCTTGATGACTGTTGTATGAACCGATTCTGCGAGTTTTGAGATTCTAGGAGACGGAAGGCCTGCATTAGAAAAATCGACGTCTTTTTACTCAAAAAGAAAATAGAAAGTTTGGTCAGAAGTAGCAATCATGTTTAATTTAGTAGATTTCAGTCTTATTTCAGCACCATTGGCATTACACAGCTTCGATACTCCTTGCAAATCTGATAAAATATGCTAGTTCTGATAGAAATGGAGCAGGGTCATAACGAAATCTATGCAAATTCTAACCAATGGAGCCTTCTATTCCGGTTTCAGGCAGGTTTTGCCCGGTAAACTTCCAAGTTGCTACTGGACGACCATTTCCAACTGTGACTAATCGTCCGACTTGAGAGCGTCGATGACTTCCTTTGCAGCTCTCTTACCCGAGGTAATGGCACCCTCTAAGTAACCTTTCCAGGCGTACGCAGTCTCACCCCCACCAAAATACAAATCTCCAAAGGGCTCTCTCAGTGAGACGCCATACTTGCGAAGCATACCCGGCCCCATAGACGACGTAGGCGCGCCCCAGAGATACTCCTCTTTCGTCCACTCAACGGCGTTGTACTCCGAAACGTTCCGTGCCTCTGCAGCCAGGTTCGAGCCAACTAGCGTAACCAAGTGCTCAATGATGGCTTCCTCCCGCCCCAAATCTGTCAATTCATGCCAAGAAGCGGCGATGTTGCCCGCAATAAACAGAGCGAGACTATATTGCCTCGCCTCAAGATCGGAAGTGTCCCAGCTGAAGCAAATTGGTCCGACCTCTGAGAAAAACTTACCCACAAGGCCAGCATCCCGCCACCACGGTGTTGAATAGCTCAAGATTACCTTGGCGTAGATACCTGGCATTGTTCTCGTAGCCAGGCCTCTCTTGGAAGGTGGCAGAGGCGGCGTGAAGTGGATATAGGAGTATGTGTTGGTGGGGATCGCAATAATGACCTTTTTTGACTTATAGTTGTGTCCATCACTCGTCATCACGAGAACCTCTTCATCGCCGAGTTGAATGATGCGGTTCACGGGACTATTTACTATCACGCTCCCTTCGGGCATGGCACCAGCAAGTGCGTCCGTTATCGCAGATGTTCCTGTTTGTGTAAGCGAAGCGTTCATCTTCAACAGACGGCGAAGAACCCAGTACCTTTTTTGACTTTTAGTGATTGCGCGCCAAATTCGCCTTCCGTGGATAGGTTAATGAGACCTGTTCCGGATTGCACATAATCCAAGAAGTAATGTGCGCCTATTTCTTGTGGCATGCGCCCGAGAAGAGCGGTGGATAGGCTTTCGGCAGCTGCACGGACCGCAGGCTCATCCCAAAGCCCCTTTTGAGCTACCCAATCGGCCAATGTTACGTCTTCATCTTCCGGGAATTCGTCAAACTTGTAAATGCTTGTCTTGTTCGCAGCATCAAGTACCAACATATTGAACCGATCCACAGGACTAAGTTCATCAGACTTCCGGACAAGCTCATGTTAGCTATTATATTTCACAACGTTCAAGGATATGCCCTGCAGAAGGTATTGCGACTTACCTGGTTGAGACTCTGAGATTCCCGAAGAACTGTGCCGTTGTAGTCTTGGCGGACGACGTCTCCCGTAGTGTACTGCTCCGCAGTCTCTAAACCGAATTCTTTACAAAGAGCGTAAACGAAGGGCTGAGTTATCTTGTTGATCCAAGTTGCGCCCAGCTCGACAACCTTGTCCGGAGCGCTCTGCAAGGCTTGGGTCTGGCTTCGGCCCCCGATGCGGTGTCTGGCCTCGAGTAGCAGAGTTTTGTGACCGGCCTGCGAGACTTCATACGCTGCCATAACTCCGGAGTAGCCACCGCCCACTATGATGACGTCTACCTCGATTTCCGGCTGTACATGGAGCGGTTCGGATGAGGGGTTGCCTTGTGTAGGCTCTGGAATCGGGCTTGTCACACTTGTCAAAGTCTGGCCGAGCACTCCATGGCTGCTCAAGTCATGCCCGAAAGCAGGAACAGTGAGAGTGAGAAGTCCAGCGATGGACGTAGCGAGGTTCATTGTTACGGGTTTGCTTCGGTCGTCAATGCGAAATCAGAACTATAAAGCGTCTTTAGGTTCCGGCGGAAGGATTTTGGTAAGGTCGATCTATGTGTTTTTTTGAATGTCTGAAAAGAGTCTTGGGTGGAGGCTAATAAAGAAAGAAATTGAGATGAGTTGATGCCCATTCCACCATGACATTGACGGCCGGGACTTATATGTAACTCTTGTCTGGTTGCAATCCAGGATTTCGCACTCGGACGACACGTATTGCTGGCCGGCTCAGCCTCAACTAACTGCGACTTTGAGCTGACACGCACCGTCGTATGCGTGAGATAATTCTAGGCGTGTTAGCACTGCCTTGGCTATCCTGCAAGTGTTTATTGAGGATTATCTTGGAGAATTGAAGAGCCCAGCAGATGGAATTCGTCGCTCGTCCGCGGGTGGCCGTAGTTCCGGCCTGCAAACACGGGCGTATTTTCCGCAGAAGCCTCTCGCACTCGCATCTATTATGGTGTGCATCGGCTTTATTGGTTGGGTAAGCTGTGTCTACCAGAGTGGCGTTCAGTTCCGCGCCGACACCATACCGCACGGCACAGCATGCCGTCTACGTGAGCCAACGCCGGAAGGATGCTTGGCTAGCTTGGTTGACACCCGGTTTCTTCAATCATTGGGCTGTTGTACGAATCATACGAATGCCAGCTTTGCCTCTGCTTGAAACCACATTGCCCAGACGCCTATGACGGGGTGGCAACCATGGCCCAATCATATGGGTCCTTGTTAGCGGCGTTTTTCTAGGCGAGATGGCGGTGCAAGGCAGAAATAGGGAACCAATAGATTCGCAACCACGGAATTGATGTTGTGCCGAATTACTTGTGCTACGGAATAGACAGTGTCTACTAAACAAATAATGCTGAAATTCAAGATACGTCGAGCGATGACGATGGTATCTGGAAGGTAATGAGAAGGCTGCACGTGCGGAGCATCTCGATCAGATTTCTTCATGACAAGATGGAGGTGAAGATAGGACAACTCGCGCAAAATGGCGCAGACATTCTATCGCAGACTCATACGGAGCATTTATTTCATGGGTGTACGTCTACATGTTTATGAATCAAACGCCAACACGTGTGCTGACGCTATTAAATTCCCATCATGTCATGAGCGAAGAAATGGGCCCCAAGCAATAAACAAGCAACCCCAAGAGACAGGAGGCCCAGAGTTGAAAGGTCTTGCATATGCAGAATTATTAGCAAAAATCCTTCCAAACATCGAGGAAAGTGTTGAGCGAATCGAGCAGGAATGAGAAAAGCGTGAGAATGGAGAGTTGTCGACGAAAAGAAGATGAGAAACAGCCTGCAGTCACAGGGACGAATTATTTCATTGTGTTTTGTATGGTATTATTACAGTGCGAGCGATTGAACAAATTGTTATCCAAACTAGCACTTCATAGCCTCTAGCATTAACTTGAGGCCAAATCCGGGGGATGTCAAATGTGAGAACCAGCAATCAAATCCTGTCGACAGCTGGCCACTAAAACACGGTTCCCTTCGTCTGCTTACCCTTCTCCTCCTCGACCGTCTTGACGTTGATGTTACGCCAGATCAGCAAAGAAAGAAGAATCAAAGGAATGAAAGCGCAGCCGGCAATGACCATCTTCCTTTGGACGTCGGCATAGGCGGCAATGATGGCCGTGCGGATGGGGCTGCCCATGGGATATGAAAGCTGTGTGGTGATGCTGGCAAAGATGCTAGCCGTGAGATCCTTGCTGTCTGCGGGCAGCTGCTGATAGATTGCATTCTTAAGGACATTGTTCCAGATGCCGCCGGCAATAGCAAGACCAATGGCGGCGCCAATAGAACCGAAGAGGCCGTGCAGGGCTAGGGCAATGGCGATCTGCTGGTGGGTGACAGACGACATGATGGCGATCTGAGAGCAGATGCTAAAGATTCCGCTAGCCACACCGTTAAAGATCTGGCACATGACGAGATAGCCGACGGTGGTCGACGGGGTACGGAAGTGGATAAGCAGGGCGGTGCCAAGAACACAGATCGGCACGCCGGCGATAGCGATATACTTGAAACGGCCAGTGTAACGAATGGCCCTTTGACATTGATCAGTTTATGTTTCATTGTCTTTGTGTGGGTTTACTTACACTCCGATGAAGGGAGAGATGATGGCCGAAGTCAAACTGAAGGCATTCAGAATGTAACCCGAGCTGGTAATGTCCTGGTTGTGCGCAACCTGTAGGTACGACTGGTAGTATGAGTCCCAACAGCTAGTCACTAATGTTAGCGCTATGTTGGATACCATTGTGAAGATTTCTGGACATACTAGATGGATATGAACATGATGCCGTAGACGAGGCAGGCACCAAGGACAGTTCTATCCTTGAGGAACTGGTAAGGGAAAAGAGAGACCTTGGCAAAGAACCTCTCCCAAGCAGCGAATAGTACCAAGCCAATGACACCAAAGACAATCAGGCAGATAATCGTTGGGCTTTTCCACTGGTGGGTGGCATTGGATACGAGGGAGAAAGGCAGCAGCAGCATGGACCACCCGGCCATGACCAAGACCAGGCCAACAACTGTCATTGTTAGAACTCAATACATATACGTGCGATACAGAACTCAAGAGCTATTACGTACTGTCGAACTCGATGAAATAGTGCTTGAAAGACTCAATTGCGGAACGAGTCTTCTGCTTAGGTTGAATCAGACCGGACTTCTTAGCCTTGACCTCGCTGAAGAAGAAGATGATGGCGATTGGGATACTAAAGCCAATCAGAATAATGGCGAAAGCACCAAAGGCCCAGCGAAAGTTGACCTGGTCATAGAATAGCTGCGCAATCTTTGGCCCAGCAAAGGTCGTAGCGATAGTGGGTGTGCCGTTGAGCGCGATGATGGTCATGCGGTTCTTCAGAGATGTCATGTCGGCCAGGACGATGGTGATGATGTAGATCAGCCCAAGGTGACCGACCCAGAAGATGGTTTGGGCGGCGGCGTAAGTCTCGACGTTTTGGCAAGTGGCTTTCATGATCATGCCGATGGTGACAAGGAAGACCATGCCGACGAAGCCCTCGGCACGGCCTCGGATATCAATGATCTTGGCAATGGTGAGCTTGGAGACACCGCCGAGGATGGTGGACACAATGCTGGTTGTTGCCAAAAGTCCGTGCTGGCCGAAGGCAGAGGTTACGTAGGGCGTCAGATTGCTCTGAACGGATTGCAGCAGGCCATCGGTGAAAGAAACGAGGTACAGGCTGTAGCCAAGATGTTAGCCACTGCTCATATCGGGTCTAAAGTCGAATGGAAGTTTTGAATAGAAGACTAACAGAGCAAAGACAATCCAGAGCATTTTCATGGACCACACCGACGTGATCGCTTCCACCTTTTTGACACCTTCCTGCTTGTACTCTGAGCTGTCATCCGACTCAGGCTTCAGGGGTCAGCATGGATGTCAACCACATTTTGACCGTTGTTCTTCTCAATATCATGCTCTCCCACAGCATGATTCTGCTCCGACACCTGAGGCGTCGTCGCCGGATTGTTTGAGGCCATGATGAGAGGTTCAGGGGAGAATGCAAAGAAGGGTATGTGCTGCAAGATGTGCGCGCACGTTGGGAGATAGAGAGACAAGGGGGCACCTGGGCCAATACAAACAACTATGAGACTTAGGAAGAAATGTGCGAGCGGGAAGGAACAAGATAAGATCGACCTCGGGCGTGCAGGACTTGAAAATATTTATATTACCGCGTACCTGCAAACGTTTGACCCATCGCTAATCCCACATCGGGACCCACGTTGCAGAGAGATCATCATCAACGCAGCATATCCGTGGGGCCATAACGATTCCAACCGAAGTCCGCTGTTGCTGATTCGTCAAAAAGATCTATTCGTCCGTGATGGGGTTGTGGACTAGACGGAACAGTTCCTCTTAGCGTCGATGTCCGGCTCAGTGGGAGTTGGAGTGAGCCGGCGACCCGGCACGGCCAATGAAGTTCGGCCGCAGCATGACGTCCAGATTGCCCGGGCCAAGGCGCATCGCGGTGCTAGCTTCTGTTAACTGGCTCGGGCATGTCGGGGCCCCCAATGTTTTTCCATGGCGGGCCACCGATGTCGCCGCGGTGTGTTGGACCGTTATCAGATGATCTGACAAGGTATTTTGTGGAGAGTTGTCCACCCTAGTTCCCCTTTTAGTCTCCTTTGAGTCAGGGGCATCCTGGATTTTACGAGACAAAATTCTCACCTGGTTGCCTCGCGATCTGGGTGACGTCTGGTTCTGTCGTGGAACCTTTCGCATACGGAGCGTCGAAAGTGGTAGGCTGTATCGCACATCTACCACAAAGCGAAAAGCAGGATATGAAACCCCAGAGCTGAATACCAAGTCATCCACTCCCTGATCTCGTCAGAGTCTAAAACCAATTTTTGGAACTGAGCCTCATAAGAAAACCCCTTGTTTTGTCGGCTTTGCTGAATTCTTCTCGAGGCACAAATTGAGGGTCTTGGTGTTGATGTGGGTGCCAAGAGCGATCAATACCAATACCCTGCAGTATTACTCCATTGGCAAAAGCTTGCCTCCCGCCACTGCATCGTCGCTTGAGCTGTGCCGTGTTATCTACCGACTGCGCGTAACGCTGTAACGCTGAATGCATGGCCCGATCCGGCGCTAACAAGTGCATCTGTCCTTGTCCCGTCCATTCCCGATTGTTACCTCCTCATGACAGGGGCTGCCGATATGAGCTGACGACGAGCGTCAAACTCACTGGCTGTGGTCTTACGGCATTGCGTCTTTTTATTTTCACTTTATTTTTATTTTATTTCTAGGCTTCGGTTCGCACGGCAAATCAAACCCATTTGCAGCACGACTCCATCGCGCTGTGGCTGCTATCATTCCACCCACAAGTCCATTCGCGATTGTTCTCCCACCATGTGCATTGGGTGGAAAGCCGAGAGGCCAGTACTGTGGCCGGACATTCGACAATGGGTACGGACGTAACGGCGCTGTGCCCATCCCTGCTTTCCCCCTCAACTCGCCGTGGCACTTTCCAAAATCTGCACCCCACTGGAGGCCGTCAGGTTCCAACAGTACACTAGTTCGTTGTCCTAGCCGCCACTTAGAGTGTCACACTGCAGGTTGTCTCCAGCAAACAACGGGGCAGTTGACTCGTGGCGATTATTTCCGGTCGCCAATGATCCCTCTACATCAAACTCTCGCAGCCAAGTCAACCCCGATGTGCTGACTGTATAAATGTGTGCTTCTAACTGTTCCGAATGAAGAATATATGGCTCATGTTCTATTCATAGCTGTCATGGTTATGGCAGTGCGACTTGCTTGGAAGTACACAGCCAATCGCAGACTTCTTAACGACAATCCATTGCAACGCTATCCGATAGAAAAAGAAGAGTTACGCCCACGGAAAGAGGCGCAGTCAAATTAGCGAGATTGGCTTGTTGTGCAGGGAATTGCTAAAGGCTGGTAGATGTTGCTGGGTTCACAAGCATGGTGAAGTTGCCAAATACAAAAAGTCCCCGAACATGTTGGTTAAGTAAGTTGAACGTCGAGTCCTTTTTTCTTGGTAAAATGGTTTCTTTGACACCAATAAATCATTCCTGGTGTTCTTTGTATCTCTGAGCCCAATATCAAGGATAATCTTCTTATTTATACTCAAGCATTTGCTTATCGCAGCACTCCATTGAAGTTTCAACCTAAGACGACATATCTTTGTTATTCGGACTGCCTCCAATAGACTCAAACATTATGCTCATCTGTTCCACTGAACAGGCGCCCAAGTCGAGTTCGAGTTGACCATGTTATAATGAGTGTAAAGCGCCATAAGCTGACCTTGTAATTCATCAGAGACTGTGTCACAATATGCAATTGAGAATACAGTGCTTGTCTCAAGAAAGGCGGCGACCTGGCGTCGAAAGCTGAGCTCTCCGTAGATCTTAGACAGGTGATCTCAATAGCCCAAATTTCTGAGAAAAGACAGCTTAGCTAACCGATAACAATTTTCTTGCTGTCCGGGCGGTTTATGTGACCTATCATTGTTTAGGCCAAATGTACTCCATTTGTGACGGGAAGCCAGCTGGATTCCCGGTGCGGCTTGCTTCTTGGGGTTGGGTGGGGGTGCTGGTGGTTGAAAAGATCCCCAACACTTTTGAGTCGAATGGAGTCTAGTCAGAAGGCTTTCCCCTGGAGATGATTAAGCGTTCTTCACCGTTACAGCCGCTGCTTGTCGTTTCCAGAAGGCTTGATGCCGTGATTCTTTTCCAGGGGCATGGCTTGGTGTGCTGGGTTTTTGCGGGTTCCCCATGGGGCTCAGCATGGATCAGTCTTGTTCGTCATTGCCCTACTCATGGCCTTAATATTGTTCCGAGATTCACATACCGAGAAGCACCACGGATGAGATATTGCATCAACCAGTCATCAATTTCTGCTACTTCCTTCCGGAATGCGGAGGGCCTAATCTATAAACTTGCGTTGATCAAATTTCTTTTCATCCAACCTATGATTGATTGCCCATTCCTCGATCTTGGTCCATTTCTTGCAGATATGCGCCGTCGTGGCATTAGGAAAATGTTTTCCTGGATTAGGTGCCCAATACCAATGCACTAGGCTGATGTCTGCATTGCACATCAAACTTTGCCGGATGCTATCAATGCAATGAAACTTGTGCATGGTCTGTAGCCTGTCCATTAGATGCTCGGTGGAGTTGTAGTGTGCAACAAATTTGCGAATATCATTGAGGCAGTGCAGCTGGTGGTAGACATCCAAGTTGGTTATGTAGTAATCCGGATCTTTCGATATCTTTGAAGTAGGGCGAGAGATCTTCATTGCCTCCTGTCCATTAATCTGGACCGTGTAAGGATCCATCAACGTCTTCCAGGCCTTGTTCGCTCCTGGAGACGCGCCATAGAACCTTGTAGTCCCCGAACTTTTGTTTAGTTAGAAACCAGAACTATATCTCATCAATATGAATTAGAACTTACTGGTCTTCAGCAAAGTCTGAGTTGAATGTTACAATTTCATACTCCACAGCTCCTTGAGCCGGCGCTGCGTCATCTATGTCAGAATTTTATTACACCAGAAAGTTAACTCCTACTACTTACAGTACAAAGTATTTGGCCATGGTGGAAGAGGTGATGTAGTTGTGATGGACTCTCTCCAAAACCAAACGCACAACGTAGACAAGAGGAGGTTAAGAAATAGATACAGCGAAGTCGCAAAGCTCTGAAACCAAAGAGACTTTGGTTTTGGACACCGCTGACAGCACTTGAATCCTGAATTTCTTTCTTTATCGTCAGAATAATCTTCGGCTAGTAGATGCCGCTCACTCTCCTGGTCGTGTGAAGATGACAGTCCCATCCTAACCATAACGAAGATGTGGCGTGAACTGCACTACTCTAGAGTATTTCACCGGAGAATGCAATGAAAATAAAAGAGTCTTGCTGCTGATCCCCTACTGGATGTCTTAAGGAGATGATGACCCAAAGTCACTCGGATTAGATTTGGGCGAGCACAGGACGTCTTCTCTGCCTGGTTCATTCGACATGCAGCATTGATGTTGCAGTTGAGAGATCTTTCCCAATTCCAGTAGTAAATGAAACTCTAACTTCTCCGCATTAGAATAAGCGCTTGATTCCTTCCATCATCGTGCTGTTGAAACAAATTCCGCGAATTGGCACGAAGGCTTGGAGTGTGTCTACCCCGCGCAGGATCAATCTGAGCATCCTTCGCCGCAATTACTTACACCGAGGAGGACACGCACATCGTTGACAGACTTTAAAGCCATGGATTAGATAAAGTTATAAATATTATTACATGTCCAGAGAGATTACTGTGAAACTGGATACATTCAGAACACCATTCCCCAACGATTCGTCTCTTGTCACTATATCTCGAGGTTATAGGTTACAATATGAAGACCTCCATTTATATCCTAGCCTTCGTCGCCCCCCTACTTGCCCTGGCGGCTCCAACGCCAGTGGATACCAAAGCCACTCCGGGTGCCGATACTGAGAGCTTTTTCATCCAGACCGATGTCGGTTGGTTTGACGGCGGTGACAGCAAAAAGCGCGATGTTGACAACGAAGAGGATGCTGAGGCGGAGAGCTTCTTCATTCAAACTGATGTCGGCTGGTTTGATGGTGGTGATAGCAAAAAGCGTGAGGCGACCAATTAGCGGGAACCTAAATGGATTTTGACTCTCATGCAAGGTAAGTTCGTAACTAAAGTTGCCTGTAAAGATGACACTTCCTAACAACGATAGGTATGGAGTCAGACAGGATGATACTCGCTAAATTGTCTTGCAAGAGTGATGAAGTTTGGAAGAGATATGTCTTTCCGTATTAGATAGGCATTAGAGTAGATGGAAAGAATGTTCAGGAAGCAGGCTGCCGGGTAGATTTGAGCGACGGGTGTTATGTTTTCCAATTAGATTCATTAAGGTGCCTTTCCTAAATTGACTTTGCCGAATTACAAATTATCGACACCTTACATCCAAAGGGGATGGATCTGCTTTTGCAAGACTTGTCTGGATAATAAGAAAAGGAGACATCTGTTCAGAGAAGAGAAACGGCTTGAGCGGCATCTGTGATTTACTCAAACGCCGCCTCCACAAGTTGAATTTTGACCCATTCCTCCACACTAGTTGGTTCACGCCCCAAGAGCGACTTCAACACATTAGGATTCCCAACCAAACCATATCTGTTGTAGAACAAAACCAGTCTCTCGGCTTCATCCTTGGTGATGTCAGGCCTCAGGTCCCCTTCAGTGCCATTGATACCAAACCCGAAGTGTGCACCATCGGCATATGTTTTGCCAGCTCCAAATAACGTGCTCATAAGGTAGTCGACTCCTTTCTCGAAAGAGGGTTTATTGACTCTTACCCCCTTACCAATCTGCTTGCCAATCACTTTAGCCACATCTGCATCTGAGATTGGCGCGGTGCCGCACAAAGGATATTGCGCGTAGTAGTGCTTCTCGCCCTCGTTCAAAACCTTGGCTGTTGCTTCTGCAAGATCCTGCAAAGCAATGACGCTATTGGCAACTTCGGGATCCCACATTCTCTGCATGACCGGTATTTCCATGTTGGCTAATCGAGCCACAGGGAATGAGTCCATGAAATTGGTAGGCTGCAATATGGTCCACTTAATGGGACTGAGCATCAACCGCTCTTCCACGTAGCTCTTCAAATCGTGCTGCATAAGCTTGCGATGTTGAGTGCCCAGAACACTGGAGAATACAAAATGCCTGAAATGGTTTCCAGGAACTTGTGATTCTGCAGTCGCGGCATCGATCATGTTGAAGCCCATCTCACGCTCGCGGGAGTGGATGCTAGGACCAGTGTGGAATACGGCACTTGCACCCTTAACTATCTCGCGACAATTGGCGAGGGAGACAAGGTCAACGACCACAATGTCGGCATCAGGGTACCTCGTCTGGAGCTTGGAAGCTGACTTCTCGGAATGAGCTGCCAATCGAAGGCTGAAGTTGCTGTCGCCAGAACTGAGGAGTGGGAGAAGATGCGAGCACTGTTTACCGCCAGGGCTAGTGACCACAAGGATTTCTGACATGATCGGCGATCAGCGTGTAGTTCTGATAGAAAGCAGTAGACTTGTGCAAAATTTGACGTTCAAAATGTTCCTGAGACGTTCGCCGGTGCAGAGAGCAGTATTATTTATTCACAAACGATCAAGAGTCATCTCGTAGACGTCATGGAGCACGTACCAGTAGAACGGAATTGACTTTCTGCGATACATGGAATGCCACTGATCAACCCCTCAATATTCAGAGTGCTCCCTAGGGCGTATCTCATATAAAGTTGTAATAAGGTTCTTCTTGTTAAACGAATCGGACTTAGAGCGTAAGTCCGAGCTAAGCAGAGTTGACGATCATGTTTTTCGGGGTATTTTGGGTGAGATAAACGGCATTTCATTACGGCATGAACACACTAAGATCGAGAACCCTTATTGAATAGAAACAGCGGTATATGACGAAGGCGGCCCTTCGTCGGGCGGCATATAGTGTACAAATGGTGCAAATGAAAAAAAGGAAAGAAAGGAACATGAGGGAGCGGGGATGATGCGATATTGTGTCTGTCGTCTTTTGGAGCACTACCTTTTTCTGGGTATAATCGATCGAACCACTCGGTGTAGAACCGCCGTTGGAATCGAGGTTACAAACAAGCCTGGAAAATGAAGACTGGCGGCTACCCTTCATTTGCTATTATGTTACGGTCTTTCGACTTGGCAGAGAGAGAACGCGCCTTGGATGTAATGCTTAAATTGCTTCCGCCACCGACCCGAGGCAGTCCGTGCCTTGCGCAGTACTCGTATCGTTCGCTCGGGACGCCACTGCCCCATCCCGAAGAAGTCCGAGTCTCTCGCAGCATAAGTGTTAATTCGGTAAATAATTTTGACCTATGAGAGCGCCAGTGTAGTGGATCGCGTTCATCTTTGGACCAACTAGGCTCGATTGCAATAAACTCGAGGCGAAAGGGGGCTTGGTCGACAAGTAAAGAGCATCTGGGTTGTATTTTGTTCTCGTTACAGTCTTATAGCGTCAACTGAATGCAGGCAGAGAAATGGAACACGAGTTGGCGAAACATCGCCAAGAAAAACTCCTATTCATGAATGCGATAATTACACTTGCCAGATGAGATATAAATGTTCGAACATCTGCACCATGGCAAAGGATTGAGAAGTACTCTACCAATCCTCTTCAGGCTCTATCATTCGTTCCTTCTTCTTCCACTACTTCAGTTCTGACCACATTCATTTCTATCTCATCAAGATGAAGGGTTTTCTCGCTTTCGGTCTGCTTGCAGCGCCTCTTGTCCAGGGACATTACATTTTCAGTCAGCTGTTCGTCGACAGTAAGGCCATTGGGAGTGACTACACCTACATCCGCAAGAACAGCAACTCCTACAACCCTGTCATCACTTCGGAAATCATTAACTCTCCAGAGTTGCGATGCAACAAAGGCGCCACGTCTGGAACCGCCCAAACCTACACTGTGGCTGCCGGCAGCAAGGTCGGCTTCAAGATCTGGTTCAATGAGCTCATCGAGCACCCTGGTCCAGGGTTCGTCTACATGTCCAAAGCGCCTGGCGATCTGAACAGCTATGACGGCTCTGGTGACTGGTTCAAGGTCTATGAGACTGGCCTTTGCGGCAATAACCCGAGCGTCGACACCAACTGGTGCAGCTGGCAAAAGGATCGTATTGAGTTCACGGTCCCTGCCAGCACCCCTCCGGGAAACTACCTTGTTCGCGTTGAGCACATTGGTATTCACGAGAGCCACGTCGGCAAAGCTCAGTTCTACATGGAGTGCGCCCATCTCAAGATCACCGGCAGCGGTGGTGGTACTCCGGGCCCCCTTGTCAAGATCCCTGGTATGTACAAGGCCAGCGACCCCGGCATTGCGTACAACAAGTGGACTTCCAACCCGGCTCCGTATGTCATGCCCGGTCCTAAAGTCTGGGACGGTTCCGCGAGCAGCAGCAGCGACGCCCCCGTGGTCGACAATCCTGGGGCCAACACCACCTCCCCAAGCGAGCCTGCCGTGAGCAACCCTCCCACAAACAACTCTCCTCCCTCGAGCTCCGGTGCTTCTCTGTACGGTCAGTGTGGTGGTCAGGGGTGGTCTGGCGCTACCACGTGCGCGCAGGGTATTTGCGTAGAAATCAACGCGTACTACAGCCAGTGCGCGTAAAGAGCAATAAGCTGCAATTCTTTACAGTCCCACACAACGAGACCTTCAGTCCCTCCACCTATTAAGACTGCAAGAAGCTTTGGATACCTTTACATTTTACTTTCAACTATACATACTTAGAACCTGTTATCACTACGTTACTTACAATCAACGCTTTTCTTCTCAATTTCAGTCCGTTACGACACTTCACGTGAATTTATGTTTGGCATTAAAACTTGATGTTTGACTTTATAATCCAGTCCTGTCAGAAACAGCATGTCAGCAAGAACTTGACCGAACGACAACAGACTTGAGACTATTTGCCATGTTTATCTGTCAAGCTACCGCTGGAGCTACGACTTCCGAGGCAGCGCAACGGCGACATTGCAAAAATGCTCAGAGAACTGCATTACCAGGCTGGCCTACTATGATGTGGTTTGACGTCGCCAATCAACTGATGAAACCTCTTAGGTAGATCGCAATTCCTGGCTGCCCTCTTTCGAAGCAACCACCGACTTAATGTGCAACTCAAAGTCCCCATCCTGCTCAGCGAAGAAGCTGAGATATCGTCAGCCTTTTTTTGGACACATCGCTTCTCTAAGTACTTACCTTCGGATCATAATGTTGACTCTCTTGATGCTGGTCAGGTCAAGCGGCGCCGTGTTGTTCTGCACCCGGCCGCGGAAAGTAGGCACGAACTCTGAAATCGGTATGACAACCTTTTCAGTCTGGCCGTCGGTGTGATTCACTGCGGGAAGCTGGAAATTGAACTCCCAGCTCACACCAGACTGCTCCACGCCATTGATGGGCGGTGGAACCGTATCTTTGAGGTTGAAGGAGTACCTCTTGCCGTCGGCGTAGGGGATTTCCAGTGTAATAGTGTCGTAGGCCGAGATGTCGAGACTGGGCCAATCGTCGACGGTTCTCTGCGAAGCAAAGCCGGCGCCGCCTAGCGTAGCATAGTCCAACTTCCCGTGGAAGTTCGCAATGGTCTCGAGGAACGGGTTGCCGGCGGAGCCGGGCTCGATGATGTCCAGAGCCGAATGACTCGTGCCGTTACGGACGGTGTCGTCGGAAGCGATCCACTGGCTCTTATCCCAAGGTGTGAAGAGGGCCGCTGTCGCCAAGGCACGGAGTGCAACGGGGATATGCATTTTGACGGATGGAATGAGATGAAGCGGTTGATGAACGGCCGAGAAGATGCGTTAAAAAAAACAGTGGCAGAATTGGTTGGAGACGACAACTGCAGGATGTTATGAAGTGGCCACTCGGGCGGGCACGTTGGCAATTAAATCTCCATTCGCCACAGTGCGTCTCCGCTCACGATGTTTATTAAAGTTCCGCTGCCAAGATAGCTACGGCTTTTTGTGCCTTCCAGGACAATTGAATGTGCCGGTCTGGTGCCTGCTGTCGTGGATTCATTGGCGCAATAGTACAATGAATGTCGAACTCTATTCTGAGCTGGTCAATCCCGTGTTGCCGTTCGTCCAGTTTGTGGGGTGCTCAATCAACGATGTCATGGGTCTGGGATCTTCACTTCTGCCCACCAAAAACAAACACAAGCGCGAGCCGAGCGCGCCGGTATTGCCAAGAATTGATTTGCCAGGGAATCTCATCCCTTTCAAACCCCCTAATACCAAAATCTTCTAGACACTAAAATGATGTCAGCCGGACAGCGCTTTTACGGCATCGGAAGCCCGGCATTTCCCTCAGGTGTTTGCCTTTCGTCAGTTGTCATGTCCATGGTGACTGGGAAACGGCGATCATAGCTTTCCCTTGCGCCATACTCTACTACCGCTGCTCCGTCGACTTCAAGTAAGTGGCAGTACAACGAATTGTTGATGACCGACCTCAATTTCAGTCGTAGCATTGTGCCAAGTCGCACGCGTTCACATTGACTTATAATATGAAATTCGACCCCGGGCCAGAATTGGGACAGATGTATCTATTCCTGTCCTACAAGCGGTGCATCGTGAGACAGTAACCACAGACATGCTCAGTTCAGTTCAGGTGGTTGTAGCACAGACTGCAAAGGCAGAGAGGTAATCTACTTGGTGTAGCTGGCCGAAGTTTGGGGGGGTCTATCATCTCTGCATCATTGGCAGTATCAGGAGTAGGTTCTTTGTTACTTCTGAGTAACCCTAGCTATCCCGCAATATATGCACTCAACATCCAGCTTTCAATCGCAATCATCTCCCTCAAACCTTTCAGACTGCTTGTAAATTTTCATTGCATCATCTTCGACCAAACCAAGCTCCATGTCATCTCGCAGTACGTTGTGCTTTTTTTAGGACCTCCTCAAGTTCTTCTAAATCATCATTAACCAGGGCGCCGGTAAGGGTCAAGTCATAGTCTTCGTCTGATGTTGGAGTTAACAGGGACAGGAGCGTTTGAAGAACAGGAAAACTTTTCACGATGATAGGCGACGGAATCTCCAAGCTCGGAAGCCAAAAAGTCGCAGCCAAGGCCCAGAAGGAGTGTTGTTCACCAGCCCAGAGCTGTTGAGTTTGTATTCAATCATTTTTACGACTGATATTTGGTAGTAGAGACCACGTCAACAGCAAGAATGCCAGCGTGCCTAGAACTATTGGAGACAACACTTGCACTCCGTGGCGTTGTGCTTGAGCTCCAATAACGAATGGAAGAATTGCTGCACCACTGCCTCCAAAAGCAATCGCAAAGCCAATAGCGCTGACATGTAAGTGTCTAGGCAAGAGCTTCGTGATCGCGACCATCATGGTGGGGAACAAGGGGCCGAGGAAAAACCCTTGGAGGGATACCGTGACTGCTGAAACGAAAAACTCGGGAATGAGCCAAAACAGCAGTTGTAAAAATACAGCTGCTCCGAGATACAACTGCAGTAGCGATAAAGTTCATTAGCGGGTGGATTGGCAAATTTGGGTTTGACGAGACGTCTTGAATGTGAACATACCATCACAGCAAGCTTCTCTCCTATCCGTGGAGTTACAAGTCCCAAAACAACGCGCCCCAGAGCTAGGCCAGCCCAGAAACCAGTCGCCGTCATACCACTCGCAAACTCCTCGCCGTGGCGAACCTGCAGCATGAAGGTGACGATCCAGCCACCTAAAGATACCTCAAGCCCAACGTAGCCCAAGGCAAAGACTGCACAGAGCCATGTTACCCTAGCAGATGGGAGCTTGAACAATGTTTCGTGCATAATGGACTCCCTTGGTTCTGGACCCTTGGGGTTGCTTTCTCTGTAGATGCTCCCAGTTGCGGACCAGAAGGTTGCAACGGTCGATATGAGCTCGATGACGGCCAAGCCAACCTTTGTAAGACGTGTCAGTACATCAGACCCGTATGATAAAAGGCAAAATACACTTACCATGAAATAGTAAAATGTGTACCAGGGTAGCTGGGCTTTAGTGACCATAATGCTTGCTGTGAAAGGACCAAGGACAGCCCCAAGACCATAGCAGGCATGCATCAAGCTGATAATTAGGCTCGCGTCTGCTAAACTCCCAACCCAGGAATTCCAGGCTGCATCACCAATCCCATTTCCCAGACCAGCTAGCATGTAGATGAAGACTAAAGCTGGGTACGGCGGATGAAGAGATATTGCAATATACGACGCCAAGTGGCAGCTGGAGCAAATTATTGCTATGCCCCTTTGTCCTACACTTTCGTGAAGGCTGTTATTGAGAACGGCAGAAAGGGTATGGCCAATGAAGGGCGCCAGAAAAATCAAAGAAGTGAAGAGGTATGGGAGCTCATAATATTTTCCAAGCTATGGGCGTGACTAGGTCAGTCGAAAGAACACAACAGATGGCCCTCGGAAATACGTACGTGAGGTATGATTGCCTAGCAGGACGGCGTTAATAACGAAAAAGTTCAGACTGGAGACCAACGCGCTTTAGCGACTTACTCCGTAAGAAGCATCATTCGCACCCATTACCATCATGCTCAAAAACACGGCGACTGCCCGAGCGACGTTTGATGGTGGATTGTTCCATTTTTGTATGACAGCCACAGCGTCGTCCGGTGGAGATGGGGAATCTGGAAATTGACCTCGACCAATTTCTAAAAACTGACTGGAGCCATTTTGATGCTTGTTAGATGCGATCAACGTAGCTTCCTCTGTAGATTGCGCTGGATCGGGGGCTCTCAAGGGCGAAGAGGACCAATGCTGCAACTCGATGGCATGAGTGTTGCTACCAGGTACCATGGTCAAGGTCGTTCGTCAAACGCCAACAAAGCGCGAAGAGAAGCAGAACAAATTGATGACAAATCATTCAAAAATAACTTCCAGGTGGTGGGCGACGCGTGTATGTCATCTGTTGCGCTTCAAAGGTATATGTGGCGAAGTAGCTGGGGAGACAGGCTGTCGGTTTATGTATTCTTGACGTTGTGAATCCTGTCGTCAGACTTTGTAGAGGAGTAAGTGCAATTATGTTGCGTATGTCAGTCCTGGACTGAGTATATAGCTGTGTTGATTTAGGTAAGCAAGATGAATGGATGTGGCCCTCTGTGGCCGCGTTCCGGCAGGGTCTGCCTGTTGGCACCATGATCGGCAAAGTCACCCGCCCATGATTTAGTACTTCCTCAGTACTTCCTCGCAGAGCTAGCCAAGGGTATTGTCACTCTCGACGCACGCTTCAATTCCTAGTAAACGGTCTGCAATAAGCAACAAGGGCCCCACGTTGTCTGGTTCCCGCCAGGCCCAACAAGTCAAAGCTCCAAGCCGAGCGCGGAACAGATGCCGGCGAGGACCCTTGCCATTTTAGGAAGTACTCTCCACTGGATCGACTGTCCTGTCCATGGCATGTTCTTCACTCACAAACATACAAGCGCGGATTTCTCACCCGAACCCTGCATGGAGAGAGGTATGCTCAGCAGAGAAACCCGATCTAAGTGTCAGCATGGGTAAGCAGCCCTGGAACTTCCCACATGCGCCTTCAATGCAATGTAACATGGTCCAAGCCAGAAGTGGGAGCGACATTTGTAAAGCTAATATAAACCTATTCAGTCTATGTGCCGATTTGGGATTGCACAGTTAAGCCATCCAGTATCTTGTCATCCAAATGTGCACCGTACATGGGGGGCACATCCAACCCACTATAAGAGGTTGGCAGGTTATCCTCTATTGCAGGGCTCTCCAGATGAAACAAATTCTCATCTGCATCGATAGGTATCCTAGGTGATATGAAGAGTATCACAGGAAGCGTAGCAGAGTACTAAATCAAATTTAGCCCATGAAATTTGTCAGACTTCACCTCTAATGACTTACTTTGAGCGTCCGATTGTCGGGTTCCTTGACGGTGACCACAATCTCGAGAGCATGGCTAGTGCTGAGGCCATTAGCCTTCATATCTGGAGAGCATCCCTTTGATTCTTTGGGCAGCGGAAGGTTCTGTATCGTCCTGAACACTTTCTGCTTCAGGTTCTCATCGCAGTTGGCAGACGCCTCCCACGTGGCAGCTTCCCTATCGCCAACAAACGCTGACATGCGATTCTCACCAAGGTTCACCTTGTGTGATTCAATAAGTTGGCATTGAATTAGAGAAACTGTCGTCCCAGGCTTCAACGGCGTCAGATACATCTCAAGGGGTATGGTTGTGCCGAGAGCAACGGCCCGATGGCCGATTGAGATAGAGTACCGCAACGTCTCCGCCCATGTTCCCTCTATTGTGACCGCGTCCATCAACTCGAATGCGGAATTTGGCAAGGTTCTGTTGATTCGTATTGTCTTGTACGTTTGTGGCGTAGAAGATGATGTTTTGGTTCGGATCGTCGTTGCAGTCAGCAGATATCTGATGCTGCATCGACTACATCCCTGAAACGTCTCTGGTGTGTTCCCTGGTATCTTGGCCTCGAACGACCATTCGTGAGCAATTGAATCACAGGGATTCTCAGAAGCGACAGTCTGGCCGTGATCGATAAGGAAGGGTGGCCATTCGTGTTCGAATACGCGTATGGTGCAAGAAGAATCATTCGTTCTTGAAGTCTCACCGTGATCCCTGAATAGTATTCCGTTAGTTATTTCTACATTGAGAGCCGCCTTTTCTCTATAACTTCTCACCTGCACCGCAGAAACCCATCCATACGCAAGCGTACCCCGATTACTGATTCCCCATGTGGCAGACAGAGACTTACGATACCACAGAGACGCTGATCAGCCGCTACTTCGGCAGGGCCCTTCAAGAACACATAATCTTGATCAGTTCTTATGATGAAGTAAGCAGTCGAACTTTGATTGTAGGGGAGACTGGGGACATCGTGTACTCACCGAATATTGAGACGCGCGACACTTCCTGCGCCTGTAAGTCGCGACAAAAACGAAAGCATCTGGATGGCAGCTCGTACTAACTCCTATGAACAAATTCAATGTAATGCGACGTATGCAACACCCACAGTTGTGATGTTTCTGCCAGTAGTTAAGAGATTGTGTTTCCAGTTCGCGTATTGCAAGTGGCGTCACCATGCCTAATCTGTTCCCATGTGCGTGGAACATAGTTTCCGCCGGATTATACCAAAGCGCTTCTCTTTGGCACTTACTGGGTATCCACCATGTTTAACCTTAAAGGACTTGAGGCATCTGCATGGCATCCAAACACCATGCCAGGTAAGCTTCTTGGATTGGCAGCTTCAGCTATGCCCTTTTCACGATCCTTGCAGCTGGAAAGTCTTCCCAAAGCGGAAGTAGAACCAGCAGGTGGCCTAGTTTATTTTTAGCGTGATTGATACCTCCGCCGGGAAAGCTGCCTGGATTGAATTACAAAAGAAGTAAAATAAAAATAAAAACCCGCATTTTGATCTGAAATCACCTCGCTTAAATTCGTGTTAAGAACATTAGAATGGAATATTTCTTTCTCACAACTTGTTTCATTGACTAATGAGAAGCACGTCTTCTAGCTCTATTCGACATCACGGGCCGTATTGCCGTCTGTCTCTGACTGGAATTGGTGGGGGTCAAGCGGAGTTGCGCGGAGTTGACATCATGCCATTTCAGTTTCCGTCACGATCAATGGTGCCGGATAAGTCTCGGAGAAACAAAGGCCGGGGTCCTTTCGCAGCCACGAGTCTCGTGTCGGAATTCATATTCCATGAGCGAAATGGTTTGTTTCTCTCGACAGTTACTGTGCTACATTTCGAGTAGCAATGATGTCACCCCGTCATTTGACAAAGGCGTAATGTCAGCAGTCGGTCGGAACTATTATGGCTCTCACCTTATGGTACTGCTTCTTAAACTGCTGGGTTCTGATGCATTTCGACGTAACTCACAATCAGGTGACATTCTCTCCCCAGACCTAGAACTCATCAGAAATCCAAGACCAGTAGGCAACTTCCCTTTTTAAGTTACGACTTCGTCCAGCTGGAGGAAGTGCCGGTGATACCCTCTCTGTGCCCTTTGCCCACACCAACTTGTTACAAACCGTGTTAATCATCAATCTATAGCTAAAGACTCAAAAATATGCAAATTCGTGTCACACTCTCCTCTCATTTCTAACGTCCACCTGTATTCATAGATTTGTTCCCGTATGATCATATCCAACTGCAAAACCATCGTACTCGTCCAGCCGGGCTGTAACTTCACCATTGGGGCAATATACCCATAGATTAGCAAGGTGGTTGAGAGGTCTCCCTTGCTAGCCAGCGAAAGAACTTGCAGTGACAACGGAACCGAAAACACCCGAGACTTTCTAGTTTAGTCGTTAATGCTACAGCTAATAACTGATAACTGCATTCCTTTGCAAAATGGATGTTGTCTATTATCCGTTTGATTTAGTAAATCGAAATCCTAGTGCTATTGAAATCTTTGATGATCGTAGGCTCCAAAACCTAGTTCTTTTTTTCCCCAACAACCCCAAGGAAAGCTCTTTCTTAATGTCTGAGAGGACCAGTTTTTCTCATTCAGAAATCTGAAGCGCGCTTAAAATCCCCAATCCTCCCTGATGATTTTCGCCCCGTGCTCGCCCAGCATGTAAACCGGACCTGCGATGTTAACATCTGGCACTGTGGGCATGATGCTGCTGTCAATGACTCGAAGTCCCTGGACGCCATAGACACGCAGCCGTGGGTCGACGACACCGCCGTCCTCAAGTGGCAACATCCGGTTGGTGCCGCTGGCGTGCCAGTTGGGGAGTGTGGTGGCCTTGATGTACTCGAAGATGGCATTGTCGTCATCTGAGGCGATGTTCGCGACTCCCGGGGCCACCTCGCCATTGTCAGGCCCCACAGTCAGGTTAGTGAAGGCCGCGTGCGCCAGGATCTTGCGTGCATCGCGGAACGCGTTCACGGCGATAGCGCGGTCGGCCGGGTGGGTATAGTACTAGAATGTGAAAGTTAGCAATCATCGTACGCATAACAACACTAGCTTCGGTCGGGGCCCTGAAGTGAGCAAAAGAGTTTGTGGTGTCCGACATACGTTAGGGTTGATTATCGGGGCATCAGCCATGCCGCTGGATTGAATGGTGATATTGCCCTTGGACAACGCGACCATGCTGGATACCGTTACGGAAATATAAGATCCGTCCGCGAGGGGCTCGTATGTCGGCCCTGGGCTGTTGGGGTAGAAGAAGGATTCAAAGAGGAACTCCACCGTGGAGCGGTTGGTAAAACCAGCCTCGATGACGGCGCCGGCGCCAATCGCCTCGAGCTGCTCGTTGGAAAGCTCTTGAAAACCGTTGGTGATACCTCCTGGGGCGGTATAAACTCCTTTGCCGGTGGAGTAGTACTCATCTTGTGAAGCCTGGACGGCGGTGGTGTTGAACATGAGGTGGTGAGTTGAAGCTTCGGGCACCACGGTAGCTGAGATGCTGTACACGTTATGATCCATCATGCTACATATTTGTCAGTGTGTTTTCCCATAATGGGAAAGTCTTTTTCGCCTTACTGTTGCCCGACATTCTCGTTAATTACTACAGGCTCGATGTCGAAGGCATCTAGTGTGGCTTTCGGACCAATGCCCTATCTCCGCGTCAGCTCAGTTCAAATTACTGTGTATGAGACAGTGACTCATGAGCTTTTCTCACCGAAACCATCAATATTTGAGGTGACTGGAAGGTACCCAAGGTCACGATGACTTCCTTGGAGGCGGCAACAGTATGGTGACGACCACGAGAGTGATCGATGAAGACAACGCCGCTCGCCACGGGGGTCCCGTTGGCATTTCTTGAGAATGTTATTTGTTGCACGGGTGCGTTATGAAGAATTTGGACATTCGGGCGGTTAGATGCGACCTTGTAGTAATCGTAGGCTGAGCTACGTCGATATTTGGACGTGAGAGTGGCAGTGCCCTGCTTGACACCAACGTTCTTTCCGTTGTTCAGATCCTGAACGATGGGGATGTCGGCCGCCTCACAGGCCTCGATGAAAGCGACACTAGAGGGGGGCACAAACCCCTGGAATCCAATCTCCAACGGACCGTCAGAGTATGCAGTTGGGTCCCAGGTTTGATACTTTTGGTTGTACCCGGTTCCATTATTGGGGGCATTGAAGCGGGTTCCCTGCGTTTCTGGTAAGGGTAAAGAAATCTCCGTAGTCATGCATTTTGCCTACCTTGATAAATGCCGGGTAGACATCCTCCCAGCCCCAGCCAGGGTTTCCTAGCTCTACCCAGTGATCATAGACGTTGGCTGAGCCACGTCCATAGTAAAGGCCATTCAGGATACTACTGCCACCAAGACCACGGCCACCTGGAAGTATTAGCAACCGTCTCTGATACGAAACTGTAATACTTACGGTGATAAGCAAGCTTCCGTCCGCCAAGACCCTGCTGCGGCTCCGTGTAAAAGTTCCAGTCAATCGCAGTGCCTGTCACAAGTCAACATGAGAACACAGGCTATTAGAGAGGCGGACGTTGTTCAACATACCCCCAATAAATTCGACAGCACCAGGTGCCTCGTGCATAGCTACAACGCTGGGATCAGGCCCGGCCTCCAGGACGAGAATCTTCTGGTTGCCGTACTCGCTCAGTCTATCCGCCAGAATAAGACCTGTTGTGCCGCCTACACCGGTCTGTTAGCTCTGATTACAATGGATATGTTCGATGCAATCCCAATACCACTTACCGCCCACAATGATGAAATCATATTCCTTATTAACGGTAGAGCCCGTGCTGTTTTGGGTGGTCTGTAGGGCGGAGGCCAAGTGGCCCAACGAGCAAAAGGCTGTCAGAGAAGCGATGTACCGCATTTTGGGAGAAGGAAGCGGATATATAACAGTGAGAGACCGAAAATGAAAGGTTGCCTAGCTTTCCATTCTTCGACCTCAGCTGTTGACATCGTGAGCTCTTATAGGTCTTCAGGGTCCCCGACAGGCATCGATGTCGACGACCAAGTTGATTGGATCATGCAATTTTTTCAACTCCCGATCCTTCGACCGTACGATTTTTTCAACCTGTTTGTAGACCAAGACATTGAAGTCCACAAGGATTCCTTCCCACTCTGGCCCCGGCTCATGTCAAAGTGGTGCAAGCTACCCTCATCGCCATGCAGAACAGAAAGGCCCCTCCAGGTAGGCGAAGGGTCTTACACCAACAGAATGAAGCATACTCACTCCGTGCATCGTACACTGTCCATAAACTTCGGCGCTAATTATGTTGACGATAGTAACGATCGGTCAGAGGTTACAATCGTACGTCGACCACTCAACTGGAGGCTAGAACAACGGCAGCACCCTTGCTAGCCAGAAACCAAGCGGCTCGGGGAAGAATCCAAGACATTTCTTGAGTGGAGTCAGTTGAGACTAAAGCCACATCATCTACTAAGGCCGTTGCCTGGGCGTGTGTACTGGTTTCTGCTGTCAGAGTGGAGATGCATTAGTGAGCGGGACGACCACGGAGCGAAGACGGCATGCGGAGGGATGTTGTAATTGTCGAGCACTGAATCCTCCTGTATCATGCCATGTTAACCCTGAGGCTGAAGCATCTAGAGTAATCCGCCATGCATCATGACGGACACATATGTAAGATGTGGCATAAGTTCTTGGCGTCATGCCAATCCTGAGGTTACTGAACCGTGAAGCCAAGCCTAGGGCCACTCATATGCCCCGCGGCCTTCGGCCCATGCAGCAAAAGTTCTTTCTAATAGCCGAACCCAGTTACCAATTGTAACCACAAATATCGCCATGCTAGGCCAAGCGTGAAAGATGCCATATTTCCGAGGAGTGATGTGTTATTAACAAGATGCATCACACCCTTCCGCTTCCCTTGCTGAGTAAGTCAGGGGTCCTGAGAGCCTCTTCTAGACTGTCAACTTGCGCAAGCCCCCCACACACCCACCCATACTTAATTCATTATACACACCCCCACAAACCCCTCCATTTACCCTTAACACACCATCGCCCGTCCCCTGCAGTAGCCACATATGTCATGCTGAATGTTGAATTGCCTATTGCTGCAGGAGGAACATCAGCACCTGCACGAATGTCCTCGGGGACAGCACCGAAACCGGCTGCATACGGTAGCATCCTTCGCCGTTAAAGGATCGAACGGTGTAACGACTACCGAACAGCAAGTGAAAAAGTGGTGCCCAAAGGGCATGTGCTTGAGAGAGATGCGGGATTCTGTACCTCTTCGAGGCGGAGTCGCGGGGCCCCGACTGTCGAAGTCAGCACTATACCCTATACAGCTAACAATCGGCTTCTACTTCCTCTGCCTCCCGCCTCTACCCGCCCGCCTCGGCCAACCTTCCCATTGGCTTCCTTTATTTCATCAAGTAGTGAGAAATTCCTAGCTCCGATCCAGATTAAAGCTGTCATAAATCATAAACTGACGGTCTACGTGCCTACATCGGGGAGTGAGAATTGAAGCTTGCTAGGGTTGTGAATGAAATCCGAACTAAAGGACTTGAACAGAAGTACCACCCAAGTCACTCTCGACTCTTCGTTTCTCGGTTACACAACAAGAAGGTAGAAGTGTGGAAATAAAGAGGGGGAAAGAAAAAGAAAGCGGAAAACGCCTTGGAAGGATCTGGACCCAAGATACACTTGGATCTGGGCATCATTTTGTCAGCATGCGATGTGACGGCTTTGACGCGGCCAAGATCGAGACCGAGGCATTTTTGGGAGCCAATGTCTGCCCGCTCTTGCCGTTGACTTCCAAACAAATGGCGGGGGAAGGATTGTGTTGCAGGCAGTCACTACAGCGTTGGGTACTCTTCCTGTGCCCTCCTCTCGCATGAAGGGTCCTCTTGGTATGCAGCCCTTCCAAGGTCGACAGTATTGAAAGACATATTTGGCTGCAGCCGAAGCATCACTTACACACAATTGCACCAACAAGTCCAGAGCGACAGCAAAATCTCAGAGACATCAGTTGTTGCCAATTCGAAATCTACGCAAAGCGTCTAGCCAACATGGGTTCCCAGCCTGGAAATGTGTGTGTCCTGCTGCTTTTTGTAAGCCAGTTTGTCTTGCTCACAATATCCGCGCAGAAAATTACCGCCCTCCTCCTCGACTGCGATAATACTCTTGTTCAGTCAGAGACTGTCGCGTTCGAGGCGTGTGCCGACCTCACCAACGAGATTCTCGCCGCTCGCAATGTCGACCTGCACTTCACAGGTCATCAGCTGCAGCGCGAGTTCGTGGGGCAAAGCTTCCAAGCCATGGTTCGTTTTTTCCTTCCTTCTTTAGCCGACCGTTATCGAAACGCTCATGTGGGCCTAACATGCAAACAAAATTTCTAGATGCGCTCCCTCGAAGCAAACTATAACGTTTCGTGCAACATCTCTGACACCGAGCTCGAGCATTACGCAGACATGGAGGACGATCGCGTCATTTCCAAGCTGGTGCAGAAGCTGCAGCCGTGCGAGGGCGCCAACGCCGAGCTGGAGCGGCTGGTCGGCCTCTACCGGCTTGCCGTCGTGTCCTCGTCGGCGCTGCGCCGCGTGCGCGCGTCGCTTGAAAAGGCCGGGCAGGCAGGCTTCTTCGACCCGAGTGACGTCTTTAGTGCTGCCGACTCGCTGCCCGTGCCTACATCGAAGCCCGACCCGGCTGTGTACCTCCACGCGCTCAAGTTCTTGGGCAAGACCGCCGACGAGTGCGTCGCGGTCGAGGACAGTCGCTCGGGCGCGACATCGGCGAACCAGGCGGGCATCGTCACGATCGGGTACACGGGCGCGTGCGATGACCCCGAGGAAGCTAAAGCTCTGCGTGTGGTCCTAGAGAAGGCGGGTTGCAAGCTGATTATGACCAAATGGGATGAGTTTCCTGAGCTTTTGAGAAAGGTCGAAAGCGGTTTGGTATAAACGACCTTGCCTATAGAAGCGCTTTTGGTGAATGACCGGGGACTTGGGCATATCAGGAGAGTTAGGCGCGTAGCTACTACAACAAATGCAATATAGACCTCTTTTGAATACTTCACTCCTGATATCAATATCACTCATGAAATTCAAGTGTTCATGCTCCCAAGACCTATTTAATCATTCTTGTAGTCATAGAGGCATCAATTAGGAGGCGTGCGGTGAAAGAATGGTCGGAAGAGAGCAAAGTCGTTAGCTACGCAGCAAAGCCATTCCATGTATAAGGATAAAATAAGGTGAAATCACGAAGGACGTTTGTGTTTTGACTGAAATGTTGGTTTGCGCGAAGTTTAGTTTAGGCAGTCTATTTGAGCGCTCAATTTATCTAGAAGCACGAACTTGAATCGTGTGATTTAGTCGTTCTTATGGAACCTGATTTCTAAGAACATGATGACATGCCCTTATTCCTGTAGCTATCCCATATAATACTTTGACGGTCATGTCGTTTCCTTGATTCTGAACCTAAGCTTCACCACGCGGGCCGGAACTGTCTTCGCTGCCAGATTCCTTGCTTTCCCTCGGTCTGCGAGGCAACAGCATCCACAAGCAACCAAGCACGACGCAGATAGCGAGTACAATCGGCTGGAGGGTCTGCACACCTTTGGCCTGTGCAATGGCGCCGACTGCAAAGGGCAATATGGCTCCGCCAGAACCACCAAACGCAGCTGCGAATCCGATGGTGCCGACATGGAGTGAGCGAGGCATGACTTTGGTGATCAGAACCACCGCTACGGGGTACATTGGTCCTAGATTACTGGGATCAGTCGTGCTGTTTCACTTCGAGGAGTTTGTAATGAGGACTCACCCATGGCGACGCCGATCAGTGCCGCCGCTACTGCACTCGCGACAAGATTGGGCACCAGCCAGAACACCAGCTCGAACACAATGGTCACGCCGAGATACAGGAACATGGCCCAGAACTCGCCGAGACGGATTGTGAGCAAGGACAAGAATAGGCGGCCGAACGTCATTCCGCCCCAGTAACCGGTCGCCACCGCTCCGCCAACGACGGAGGAGGCGTTGCGCATACGCTGCATGAAGACCACGATCCATCCGCCGAGGGCAACTATCAACGTTTCCGGAGGATTAGAAATCTGAATACCGTACAAACGAGGACGCAAAGCTTGTGGTGAATTGGATCTGAACTCACCTTCGGCACCGCAGTATCCAAAGACAAAGAATGCAAAGATCCACGTCATTTTGTTCTTCAACGCTTGACGCGTGCGACCCGACTTTCCTCCGGAATCCGAGGGGTTCTCTGCCAGGTACACGGCTCCCGTCTGGGTCCAGAACGTGGCTAGCAAGGCCACAGATTCAACCGCCGAGGCCGCGGTCATGACATAGAAGAACGCGTACCAGCCGGGTTGACCTTCCGCGGAGAGAGCTGTTGCGATTAGCGGAGCAATGGTGGCGCCAAAAGCATAGCACGCCTGCAGGATGCCTGACATCTCGTGCGAGTTGGCCATTTGCCCGATGAAAGAACACCATGCCGCATCAGCCAGCCCGTTGCCCATGCCCACCAATACATAGAGAGCAACCTAGACGTTTGAGTCCGAGGTCAGTTTCTCCCAATCTTGGCCTACAAGTGTTGCCAACGGGAGTAAAACATACCATGACTGGGTAAGGAGGATGGAACGAGAAGACCAGGTACGGTATGAAGTGGCACATGGGGGCAAGCAAAGCTACTCCTCTCTGGCCATAATGTACGTGCGCGAGGTTATTGATGGCAGATGCGACGGCGTATCCCACAAAAGGCGAAAGGAAGATGAGGGAGACAACTGTGTAATTCACATTGTAGTAGGTCTCGAGCTGTCGGTTGTCAGCGAAATTTACTCCAGCACGGGAAGAAGCCGGCGGCTGTTAATACCAGGGGAACCAGGGCCTGTTGGAATAACAGTTAGCAGGGTCAAGGTGAAAAGGTTGCTGTTTTGAATCATGGGACTTACACCATACGAGCCATCATTCATTCCCACCACCAGGAAAGACCAGAAAGTGGCCGCGGTGCGATATCTGTTGATGGGCGGCGAGTTCCATCGCTGCAGAGTAAGAACGGCATCGGACTGTACAGAGGTTTCGCTACTCCTGAGCTCTTGCCGCTGGGTGGCAGCCGCCTGTCCGCTCTTGTCCGCACCATGCTGGGAAATGGTCGGAACGGTCTGCATCTCAACTGCCGGGCCGGCTGGATCAGCCGTAGTCATAGAGATGCTGGCCATGGCGTCGTGAAACGGTCAATATCAACAAGCAAGGAAGGTTTGGAAGCGCCTAAGACCCCTGATGTGTGATGAACAGGAAAGTTAGAAGACTCAAATCACAAAAAATGAATTCTCAGGCAATGGAATTCGATCTACTGACTAGCAAGGTCAAGAGCCACTTGTCTACTAGGACACTGCAAAGGTGCTTTTCTCAACGTCCCCGTAATGACGTTGAAAGTTTAGCGCACACACAAGGGAAGTAGTCAGAAAGCTATTGCTGACTGACAGAAACGGAGCTGGGGTGATCGTACTCGATTATGCTAGCATTGAAGAACCTCGGGGTCGTGTTGCCGACTTCGCGAGGTAGCTCCCCCCACGGCGGGAGAGAACAAGACGAATAAGAAAAGAAGCCGGTAGCATGGGTTCAAAGTCACCACGTAGTACAATTGAAGTGGCGTGCTTGGGTCAAGTTCCGAAAAGGGTCTTTTGTGTGCGGGGGTACACACGACCCATGCTTCCCTTTTTCTTTCTTGTTTTTGTCTAGCCGGGGAAAGGGAGGTCCGGGCCGCATGTAGCGTCGCAGACACTAGGGCGGGATCTAGAGCCTCAAGGCAGCAGGCATTCGATGCGTCCTAGGATGTGAAATCTCTTCGAATCTTGCATCCCATAAGATCCTTTAGTGGCTCTACATGCTGCCGCGCGTATTAGGAACCTCTCTCAGCCCGCTAATCGGACAGTGCGTATAAATGCGGACCCTGGAACGGGGTCCGTATGCAGCTGAGTAAGGGGTTGGTTTTGTAAGACCCGTACTTGGCGGAGGCGACAAGCTTCTTCCTCGGGATGAGAATCCTCCGGGGAACTTCGGTACGCCGTTGAACCTCGCGTAAGCCGTGGCCACTTGCAAGGGGTTGACCGAAGTTCACGCCAAAGGTTAGTTCTCCCGCAAGCCACTTCGGTAGATGCCAGGCTTTGGCATCATGCCCTTTCCACGTCGTCCCTGTTGGGCATTTGATTCGCTGCATGATCATTTAGCGCTTATTGCAACTTCGACTCACATCGTGAAACGAGATATTGCTCCACAATTGGGTGCTTGCAATTTACGTGCGAGTTACTTTTGTGTCTGTCACCCCAACGTACCGCACCGGAACAGACATTGTTTTCGTCATGATCAAGTAGATAGCCTACGCAAGAGACCCCGTTGGGCAAAGCCGTATGCAACGTGCGATGTGTTGGGCATACCATTCGTAAGCTCAAAGGCGTGCAGATGCCAGTCGTAGATGCAAGCAATGAAGAATTGGCACGCCTTCCTTGAAGGGGCTGCAGGGCGGCTAACGGTGTTCTTTCCGGGACGCCTTGTACCGGAGCCGGAAAAGCAACTGCCTATCATCTGCGTGTACTTCGGTATATTCTTCAAATTTTCAAAGGTCAACGTCTCCATGCGACATATCTTGCGAATCCTGAGGTTTGAGGACCAATATGCTGACTCATTTTCCTTGCCAAGAGACTACTTTCGAGTCCCAGTCTCATATGCCGAGTTCGTATACAGAGACCATAAGCTACAAGCTTAGTTGAGGTTCGCGGCCGGTTAAACAAGATAGTGGCCGTTGTACCTCCGGTAAACGAAACAGCAAATTGGAGTCTCCGTTGCAGACCGAGTTCGCTTCAGTGAAAATGACGGTGTTGCTGCAGACTCACCAGGTGCCGTTCTTTGTAGAGTGTGGCTCAATGCAGACAGGCGTGCCTGTATAGTGCATGTACTAGCATATTCGGGTGAAACGTCCCTTCCTTCTGGTTATGATGCATATGGCTCTGAGGCGACGCCGGGCCTGTCCGAGGCCGATGTAGCCTTCGGGATGCCAATGTAAGCCGCACTCTTCCTGTGGGGGGGAAGGCATCGACGTGAAGTCGTCAATTATATAAAGACCACAAGATTCGAGTTCAAGATTTCCAATACATCTCCTCTTCAGACACACAGACAACCACTCCTCACTCTCTTCACTCTCTTCACTATCTCCGAACAAACATTCTATTCCCCATATTCATCATTACATCACGATGGGCTCCCTTGCACTTGCCGACGACCAGCCAGCTCTGGCTGCGAACTCTCTGTTCTACCAGAGCGTTTATCCCTCCTCAGCACCAACCGTAGAGTCAGCAGACGGGCTCTACTTCACGCTGAAGAATGGTCAGCGAATCCTTGATTCTACCGGAGGAGCCGCGGTTTCCGCCATTGGCCACGGCAACGAGAGAGTCAAGAGCGCCATCATCAAGCAGCTCAACAAGTTCACATACGCCCACCCGGGATACTTCCAGAACGACCCTTCTCACGAGCTTGCCGAGATTCTGGTCAGATCCACTGGAGGCCAACTGTCGAGAGCTTGCCTTCTTGGCTCAGGTAAGATATGCCCCGCCCGAGGCAAGGAATCACACAGATATGGACTAACATCGATCCAGGCTCGGAGGCTGTTGAGGCTGCCATGAAACTTGCGCGGCAATACTTTCTTGAGCTTGACCCCAAGGCCCCCCGGACAAGGTTCATCGCAAGGCAGAGCTCCTGGCACGGATGCACCTTGGGAACTTTGGCGGTAGGCGACTTGAAGGCCAGGAAGGAGCCGTTCATGGATGTCCTGGCCGACAACGTCAGCCACGTCTCTCCTTGCCATCCCTACCGGGACTTGCAAGAGGGCGAGACCGTCGAGGAATACGTGGTCCGGCTCGCTGAGGAGCTGGATGCCGAGTTCCACAGAGTTGGCCCGGAGAACGTGTGCGCCTTCGTCATCGAGCCAATGGTTGGAACGGTAAGTCCCATCTCATGGCAATCTGTCCTGCCTCTTGCCGCTTCGTGGCCATTGCTGACGCGAAGTGTTTTCCATTCCAGGCTCTTGGCTGCGTGACGGCTCTGCCGGGATACTTGCAAGCTATGAAGGACGTCTGCCACCGCCACGGCGCCCTCATCATCTTCGACGAGGTCATGTGCGGCCTGGGGCGTACGGGCTACATGCACGCGTGGCAACACGACGGCGTCGTCCCCGACATCCAGGCCGTGGGCAAGGGCCTGGCCGCCGGCTATGGCACCATCTCGGCGCTGCTCATCCACGACCGCGTGATCGAGGGGCTCAAGCAGGGCACCGCCTCCTTCCAGCACGGCCAGACCTACCAGTGCCACCCGCTCAACGTCGTCGCGGCCGTCGAGGTCCAGCGCATCATCAAGGAGAAGCACCTCGTCCGCAACGCGCGCCTCATGGGCATCCTGCTCGGCCATCTCCTGCGCCAGGCGCTCAAGAACCACCCCAACGTCGGCGACGTGCGCGGCCGTGGCATGTTCTGGTGCATCGAGTTCGTGGCCGACAAGACGACCAAGAAGCCCCTGGACCCCAAGCTCAACATCGCCCGGCGGATGCGCATGCGCGGCCTCGAGAAGGGCTACGACGTCTGTCTCTTCTCCTCGACGGGCTGCGCCGATGGCTGGAACGGAGACCACTTCCTGCTGGCCCCGCCGTTCACCGTCACGCCCACGGATGTGGAGGAGATTGTGTCCCGCGCCGTCCGGGTCATCGACAGCGTCTTCGACGAGGTCAGGATCAAGGGCCAGGTCTGATGATATACCGCGCGGCACCTGTAGTGATCCTGATGGCTTTCGTTTTTTTCCCCCTTGCATTCTGCTCTCCTTTTGCGGTTTTGTCTCTCTCCGCCCTCTATTCAAGCTACACAACCGTGGCCACGGTGTGCTTGCCATGCAGCACGACTCACAAGATAGAATAGAATAGAATACACGGCTGCTTCCTGATGTTGGCTCCTTTCCTCCACCGCGCGCACACATGTGATGTCGAGATGTGGAAACATGCCTCTGTTGAGTTTGCCCAGATCAGACGTCGTCCCGTCGTCCTGTCGTCTGATGCGCAGAGCCCCGCCTGTGCCCAGGGAAGCTAATTAAGGCTAGGATGGAGGGGGACCCCCAACACCGTTAGTGGGGCCCATGAGCTAAAAGTAACCAGGGGTGTGCGTGCAGCCCAGTGTTGCTCACGGTGCGCCACGGTCGCCTTCAGTCACCTCATGCTGACTACTCGGCAACGAACGCTGCCAAGAGCGGCCAACCCATGCAATAAATGATGACAGGTTCACTCGCGGCCTCTCTCACTCTCTCTCTCACACCCACACAGCACACCCGTATACTCTCGCCGTCTCACACCGAACATGGCAGCTCACAACACCACGGCCCCGTTTACCGTTGAGGCGGCCCCCGGCACCGACATCTGGCGCAAGCCTGGCCACAACGCGTGGAGCAGTAAGAAAAGATTCCGACCCCCCACTCACCTGCCTTGCACTTACACCCTGTGCCCAGTCCCGAGCGTCCACACCAGCTCTGGCCCGCTCAAGTCCTTCCTCTCCGTCCGCGCCACCTTCTCGGCGAACTGGGAGAGCCTCTACGACCAGTCCGGCGTGCTGCTCGTGCCGCGCCGGGCCTCGGACGCCGCGGCGCCGAACAGCAAGTGGGTCAAGACGGGCATCGAGCTCTACGACGGCCGGCCGCACCTGAGCACCGTCACCTGCGACCGGTACGCCGACTGGGGCCTCTACCCGCTGACGACGGCGGCGAATGCTTCGGCGGAGGCCAAGAGCGTGACGATCGAGGTCTTCCGGGACGGGGGCGCGGGCGGCAAGAATGCCTGGGTGCACCGCCTCGTGCTGGACGACGACGGCAACGTCAAGGAGAGGGTGCCGCTGAGGAAAATCTGCTGGATCTTCGCGGACGAGGACGAGGGCGACTGGGTGCTGGATGTCAGCCCCTTGGCCGCGAGGCCGGACAAGGCTGCACAGGATGTGCTGAAGGTCGAATTCAGCGAGTTCAATGTGCAGTGGAGCCAGTAGACCATTCCTGCGTCGCCTTGACGCGAGACAAGTCACGATTCGATCAATGGCATGAAAGTTCCCACGTTCCCATGTTCTCTCCTCCTCCCACGTGTGAAAGCTTTCGACGGCACCCCACCATCAACAAATTGGCCACCCCGCAAGTCGACGTGACGGCGGGGAGAGTCTAGGCATGGAAGACTCGAATAGTCTCCACAGTGACCATGGACTCCATCGCGTGCGGGGAGAATTGTGTCGTATTCTGACCACTCTTAATCCACCCCCGGACCGCATGCGATGAAATAGCCAGCACGGCAGCCTGGATCATAGAGACACTGCACAGCGGGCCGGCACGCAAAAGAGAAACTCATGCAGTCCGTACCAAGCCCGCTGCGTGATTACGAGCGGAACTCCACAAGTGCAGAGGACGAGGGTGGCGACGAGAGAGGCTCGGGCGTGAACGTTCATGTAAGCAACGAGAGGACGGCGTGAGACCTCGTGACGACTCCAGCGGAAATGGCCTCTTGGCAAGACGACAACGGCTGATGCAAGCTCGTCAAGTAACGCCTTGCGGAAACGGCGAGGGAAGAGGCCATGAAGATGACGTCGAGGGACTGGCTGCAGTTTTCTCTCGGCTCCACAAATCGAGAGAAAGGGACTACATGTGGAATGCGACCGCCTCGCACGCGAGCGCATGGTCCGCTAGCGCTGTGAGCCAGTGTGAGCTTTTCCCCGACGCAACGATGAGGCTCCGCCGTCCCGCTCATCCCAGGTCCGGAATCGATTGCCATTGCGACCAACGAGGGGGGGATTGTGCATGTCTCGAGCGCGCTGACTAAAATCCAGCAAGTGGGTTTGTCCTGGTGGGACAAAGAACCGGGTCCCCATGCCGGCCACGGGTCTAGACCAAAAGACCCCTTCCAGTTGGGGCTTGTACTCAAGTAGGCAGTCCATGTCGCACAGCCCTGACATATACGGGCCGCTCGGCAGGGGTGCAGAGTTCGTTTCCGAATCGCCTTCGAGGTTCTCCGGGGTGGGCTGTCCGTTGCTAGCCGTACACTCCCTCCCTCCCCAGGTAGCTAGCTGCGGCGGCGTTGGCTGGAACAGTGCCCCGATGTGGAAGCTCCCTTGGCCAATGACTCCTCCGGCTTCTCGTGAGGGTCCTCGTGGCTGGGCCCGGACGGTACTGTTGTGAGTCTGTCTGTTCATGCAGTCAGCATCGATGCATCTCGGGCCAAAGACACTAGGGAGTTGACGAGCGAGCATACCCGACCTGCAAGCATTCACCAGGACCCGAGATCCCCGGCCGCGTCAATTTCGACATCGCGGGGTCGGTTTCTACATGGGCGGACCAAGGATAACAGTGGGCCCCGGCCCGAGCCAAGAAGCCAAAGTCAAAATAAGCAGTAAGCACAACGCAACCATGAGGTGGGGGGTAGAGCGGGATGGGGGAGGGGGTGCAGTACCTGCATGTGCGGGAGCATCTACCATAAAGGGAAACAGTGTGCACCTGGCATGCCTTGGAGCGGTCTCGGTCTCGGGATGACGGGTAGCGATCCTTCAACCAGCATCCATGCATCCAGGGCCCAGGGTCGCTCCATGTCATCGCCAGCTTGCCACTACCGAAGCACTTGATGTGCATCCCCAAGTCACGCTCAAGAGTGCATTGTCTCTTAGTCCCTGCCCGGCCAACAAAGTAACCTGACATGGGGTTACGTACTTGAACGCTTGGGGACTTGCTTAGCTGGCAACGCAATGAGCTGGGCGTGGAAAAGTGACAACGCCAGCCCACGTATCTGCAGGGGTGGGCGGAAAGCCGGTTCGCCTGTCGGGATGACCACGCCAGCGACGCCTTCGGACGGTAAAAGTCCGGATTGCTGGCCTGCGGTTTCTGCCCGCTCCCAACCCCACGCCCACACCGACAGATGCAAAAGGTAATCGTTTCTCACATGAAGGCGCTTGTCTTCCTCTGGATGTCTTTTGGCCTACTGCGCCCCCACTTGACAGTTGCAGCCCAATGTGTAGATCAATAGAAGGCAAAGAGGCAGCTACGGGTTCGAGGTCTCACCTCCAGAGTAGGGTGACCAAGGCCAAACATGTACAAATACAACACCCCTGGCTATCGGTGTATTCTTTCCTCGCCTTGCTTGACCTCCGGCTATCATCTGTTTTCTGGCATAGAGCTTGAGAGTATCGTCAGCTTGTGTCTTCATTCCCGTTGAAAGCCATCCCGTATACCGCCCTTCCACCTGAGAACACACACATTGGCTTTCTTCTACGATTTCGTGATGTGTCGCTCATCGGATCCGTACTGTTTCGCGGCCACGGTTTCGTTCGACAGCCTTGACGACGGTCTCCCTACCAAACCAGTCCCGGTCACGGTCGTCGATAGCCTTCCGGGGCGGACATTCCCTCCCCACCGGCAGACCTGTCCCGCGTGCTGTTCTTCCCGAAGCACAACAGCAAAGTAACGCATCTCCCCGTCTACGAGATCACCGATGCCTACAGGCAGGCGGTGAAGGAGGCCGCCTTGGGGTCCAACATGTACAAGATCAACATGATGTTCATGTCCCGGCCCAAGGGCGACGGGACCGACGCAGAAGTCTGTTTCTTCGTCGACGTGGCCTCGGACAAGAGCCGCGTCACCATCGAAGAGAGGAGTATGACTGCGGGAGAGGGCGCTACCGCCACCATGTGAGAGAACCCGATAGAGCAGTGCCAAAGATGGCGTGCTGATGGTAATTGTAGCACTCTACCAACCGAGCACTATGGAGGCTCCAGCCTCGCGGTGTCCGGCCTGGGTGTCTTCGACATCCATGCCTCTGCAAATCGCTCATGTAGAACGGACGAAACTGGCAGGCCACTCGGCACCGACTTTCGACAATACCCGGCCCTGACGATGAAATCGGACGCTCATCCAGGGACACAATGGCAAGTCCGGTCTGAGGATCCCGGCTCGCTCTGCTACTACCTGATGGAGAGCAGTCGGGACCAAAAGAGCCACAAGGAGAGCCTCCGGGTGCACGCCATCTATCATTATGCCGGGGGCCACCCCCATCATCCGGTAGATCATAGCGAGGGGGTTCTATTGCTCCCCGACTATCAGGACTCGCGGAATGAGATGGTGTCTATCGCTCTCGTGTTTGTGCTTCTATGGCACATGCGCGAACTGGACGTGCAGCAGGAAAAGGCTTCCTTGTTCAAGATTCTTGGGAAACTCGGCATCAAGAAAACGAGCCCATGACTTGGACAGGCAGGTCGATCTGTCACTCTTTTTCGTCTTACTTTATGGTTCATCTGGAATCCGAGTTGCGCCTCTTCATCTTATGTATTATTAGTTTTCTGGTTGTGTATAATTTGCCAGTTCGCAATTCGAGTCAGTAGCTGCTGCATGTGAGGTGAGTCAGTTTTTGGACTTTCCAGGACTATTTTCATAAACATATCGACTTTTTCATTTTGCCTTCTGATCATTCAACGGACAGACTAGCTGCTAGCAGGGGCAGGGGGCGAGCCAAGGTCATTGACATCATGATGAAAACGATTAACGTGAGACCCCGACTCCATGACTGGTGGACTAGGGGCTTGATTGTTCTCAACCCATCGAGACCCGTAACTACTCACGATGAATCATAATCTCCCGAGCAATTTAGGTCCAGATTAAACGTCATGATCATCCAAATCAGATTACATTGGTTCGGCACAACGACAACTCATCATGACCTTACCCATCAATCATACGTGGGACGCAAATCTTTCTGGAAGCAGATTACTCTCTTCATGCTGTCAATATAGGTAAGTTGCTACAGTAGAACATGGTTCGATTTTAATGACTTGCTGAAGGGGGAGGTCTACCATCTACGCTTTGGAGATCAACAATGACGGCGGCCGCGAAGTGAGCTGTGAAAGAAGGTGGATGGCTCCATGGGAGATCTTTCTGGCGTCCATGACGACTTGTTTTGCAGGCGGCTGAATTGGTCCCGATTTATGCAGTTAGAAAGGGCGATATGTAGTCTTCATTATCATCCATCGATTCTTCTATTGTTTCCACTCCTTCTAATACGAATCAAGCCCAGCTTTATCGCCACTGCTACCCGTGCATCCATCTTAATTAATTCTCATATCTCCTTCCATTCCACTCTTGAGATCACTCGACGAAGGAAGCCCTATATTAGGGCTCTTGATGTCGTGCTCAGACGGTAGTTAGCATGAAGTCTCAATACTGAAACTTATCCAGTACCCCGTGAGATTTCAGTACAGTTATCCTCCTGTATAAGATGATCTTGTTTGGCCTGCCTGAGTATTCCTAAAGATTCAGGTTAGACCTGTACAGCAACCAGGGAGTCGGGAAACCCCCTGCGTTACTTTTCCATTCAACTCTTCCCCATTTAAGTGAAAGCAGCGCTATCAGATTTCACTCAGAATCCCCCTACCTTGGAAACAGTCTTTGAAAAGATAACCCGCCCAGGCCCGTTTATCCATCAGCCACAGTACTGCTTCATCCTCGGATGATCTCCGCTCTCCGCACACGCAGCAGCAAGTCCGAGATCGTATTGTTTGACCGCATAGATGCCCGAAATCAAGCCCGTAAGCAGGCTAAAGAAACCGAATATGAACGCCGAGATGGCGATCCAGAGTGTGAAATGCTCTCGTTTGTTTCGCCGGTCGACCAGAGGATGCCACCAGTGAACCGTGGGGCTGTTGTAGATGTTGAGAAGCGTGTTGAGCCTGGTGTTGAACACCGGGTATTGCGATAAACTTCTCTCCCGACCAAGGGCGAGATAGTAAAGAGAAAGCTGATATCCTACTACGTGACCAAAATACTTTTGGCAGTCGCTTTGGGTTGGAAACAGGAGGCGGAATGATTTGGCAACTTCGAAGTATAAGGCACGAGGCAGGGGACACACTGGCGAGCCGTCGTCAAGTTGTTCCGTGAAAAGCTGTTGCAGCGCGATTGTGTCGCAGAAGACCTTCAGTGTCACTTTGTCTGTTTTGTGTCGACGTTCATTGGTAAACAACGCGACGTTCTCCGAGCTTTCCAGCTTGAGGTGCTGATCCAACGAGTCGGTTCTGGCAATTTCAATTCCATAGAAGCGAGAAAGATTGAGCCCCGTGAAGTTGTAGCTCAAGTTCTGGCTCAAACTCGTTTCTGCTGTTGATGCAGGGGTGGGAAAACGACTAGCCACGTTATCGATGAGGGATTTTTCATGGCTCCAAATACCAAGGTCTGATTTGAGTTCCCACGGAGATATTTTAACATGAAACCAGAAGTAGATAACGCACACCACGATTTGGTCCGTTTTCATTCCAGACTCCAGTTCTAGACGGCTTAGTTGTGGTAGCACGTTGCGCCATGGCTTGGTCCGGAGGCTGCGCAACAGGCTGATTGCCGATATGATCCCTCCGACTGTCGCTTCGACTCTATTCGCGTCTGGGCAGCCCTCTCCAGATATTGGTGCGCTGCTGAATGAACGAATTATTTTGGTAAGATTCCAGAGGTGGTCTTGCCAGTTGCTCAGTGTAGACTCGTCGACTCGAAGTTTTGGGCACAAAGCCTTCACCAGACGTGTTTTCTGTTCATGTGTGAATTCGACGTCCCAAGGCCCAATTGTCATGGACACAAACTCTGGCTCGGGCTTCGCGGCGTCACTCGTTGCTTGAGGTAGAGGAGAGGATGAACCCCTTCCGGCCCGTTCGATATCGCTCATGGTTGGATCTTGGAATATATCAAGAGAAGAAAATCAACGTGCAGGAGTAATGGTGTCAAGAAAGAACAAGGCAGAAGTGGCCTGTGGTCCCGGAAAATCCAAGCTCAGCCTCAACGTTGGAGCCTTGCTGACGGCCGATTAATTTATGTTCGCTCCGCATTCATTCCGTAACGGGAATCCAATATTGCCCCGCATCCTGCTGCGCCATAGGGCGAGGAGATGATGAGGCTAGCTGAGCCAATCGTATGTTGGCGAATCACTTGCAGCTTCAATAGAGGCGCCCCCGCATCAGCCTGCTTATCCATGCCTGTAGATTATCCCATTCTTCGACTGAGCTATCGAATCGTTTGATATTAGTGAAAATAACACAGCCCAAGAAGACAAGTTGGAGGAAATGATAGGGTACCAACATCAGTGCTGGATGAGTGCTATATCTTCAAACAAGTCTACCGCTCCTACACCTTCATCCAGGTTTTCAAGTTGGTCAAGGAATTAATTGTGCGATGGCTTTCCAAACATAAACAGCGCCCGAGTGCATGAATAACATGTCGTGCGCATAAGAAACGCGATCATCACAAAGTTGACACATCTGACACATGACAGAATTGTAGCTGTTACTTATCAACAATTTCTAGCTAAGGCCGCAGTCCTCGAACTACGCAACCCTCTTGAACGTTCATAGTCATTAACAATAATACCTTATTCTTAAATACCAACTTCTACAAAAAGACTTGAGCTCGTAGCTCGACAAGACGATCAAGAACCTTGGTGCTTTATACCTCCCTGGCCTGGAAAATCCCAGCACTTGTGTCACATTATTAGGGAACGCAAAGTCCCTTTTCCGAAGACTGATGTTGCCTTGTTTGATCTTCAGTGACGAAATGTTGAAATAGAGGAAACTGCTGAAAATAGAAATGTTGTTGAGAAGTAGGAACTTAACGTGATGTCGGGCTTGGACAAAGACTTGGATATGTTGCAACGGCTGGATTATTCCCCAATCCATGAAAAGGTGCAGGATGGCTTGTGATACCACATGAGAAAGGAGAAGGAAAATCTGGTCGAGAAAGAGGTTGCTCTTTTGGGGTCTCCTACTGTTGCATAATCGAAAGCTTCAACCCCTTAGCCTGTCACAGTGGCCAGGAATTGCTATCCGGAGGGTTTGTTTTGAAAATAGTCACGAGTGTCGGGGCGCTTCCTATCATTTAGGCATGTTCATGAGCCTTTACGTGGCCGTGGTTGCGGCCTCTGCGACGATGACGACTTCGACCCCCTTGACCATTGACGTTCTCATCGCCACAGTATTCGTGCTGTTTGTTCTTCGCATCATTCTGAGCCTGGACCGTGGAGTTGATAGTGTTTTGCGTTGGAAAAGCAGCGTCACCACCGTGTTTAGCATCTCCAGTAAGTTTCGTACCACCAATGTTGGTACCGCCAGTTCTCGGGTCTTGAGGAGTACCCTCGGCTTGAGACTGAGTGAGCAAGAACGAGACCCTGGTGCCAACCCCGGGAGTCTGACTCCCTGTGTCCTCGGTAGCAGGCATCTGATTTTGCTTCTTCTTTTTGTACTTGTTCCGCTTTTTTGTTGGGACCTGGTGATTGTTCTCGATCATCTGCTGTGACTGGGGCTGCTGGGAATGGCTCTGTTGAGTCTTGGGTGCACCAACCTGACTGGACCGAAAGAAATGTCTGGTCTGAGTCGACTGGGCCTCATCTTTCTGAGACTGGGCCTGGGATTGGCTCTTGCCAGGCTTCTGTGGGAAGTGGGAAGTATCATTTCTGCCAGTAGAGAGCAATGCCTGGATATCGCTGATGATGAACTGCATCTGTGAAGGTCGCTTAAAGGTCTGTGTCGCAGTACAGACACCAGCGATGGACCCCTGGATTTCTTGATTCGAAGACAGCGCAGAGTTCATGGCGCCAGACCGCTCTGGGATGTCGTTCATGATCGATGGGTACCGTATATTGTGCTTCTGAGCATCTCTGTTAGATTCGGGGTCAACAAGATGGTCAGGACCGTCTTGGTGAAGACTGCCGTGGAACTGCTGATAATGGCCACCAGTGGGATCACGGCCATGGCGACGACCACGGTGACGACCACGGCCACGGCTACCTCCTCGAGTGTGAGTGTTCGCAGGCCAACGATTGCCGTCACCAGCGGGGTTAATCTGGTTAGAAGAGTTGACAGTCGACGATTGATAAAATATGGCATCTGGCACAAGGCTATTGGACTGAATTGCGCGATGACTGGCCTTGCGAGCACTACATTTTATAGAACGGACCGAGGCGTGCAGTCGACTGACACGAATGCGTCTATCCTGTGGATTCTCAACCCAGGGAAAGACGTCTTTCTGATCCTCGAACGGGCACATGTTGACAACGCGCTTGAATCTCCGCTGCTTTTGGAGGCGAGTCACCGATTCGTAACAATACTGGTCGGTAGCGAAGATACCCCTGGCATGAGTGATTTTCTCAGTCTCGCTGTGTCCGCGCCGGTCCTGGTTCCATTCGGTAACGAAGTCGTCGCTCATGAGATAAAAGAAGCGTTTCCTGAGATCAGGTGTATTCAGAGTAAGCCAGTAGAAGGACTCAGTCAGCGCATCCCGGAGAAATTTCTCATCGTCGTGGCCCATCGAAAGAAGCCTGAACGCGTCCATGTAGTCAATGGCGAACTTGGTATGGTACAGCACGTCCATGTCGCGCGCCTCCTTCTTCACTTTGTCCCAAGATGTGTGCGTGATGTTTAAGAGAGTGAGGAACATCTGTCTCAGGATGCATAGGAGCGAACGGTGTAGGAAGCGATCGGCAAGAGCGACGACCTCGGCCAGCTTTCCCAGCTTCAGCTTCGGGATCTCCAGGTGAGCTCTCTTGAAGGGCTCCTCTTGGATGGGCTCGATAAACGATTTGAAATAGTCAACGGGCACTACCCGGATGCCGCGATACCTTATTTCGAAGAACCAGGAATGCGTGAGATTGAGATAGAGCTCGAAGGCCTCGGAATCGACGTCTTCGTCGAAAGTGATCTCTTGGCTATAGGCCTCTTTGAAAAATCCAAACAACGAGCTCTCGAAGTACATCGACCCAGCGGTGATGACGTCTCGGAAGACGATAAATATCACATTGCCACAGTAAATATGGACGAACTCATCAGTGTCGCTGGTTCGGGTCAGCTTTGGCTGGGTGGATGTCGCAAGACAGGCGCAGCTTACAGTTCAACAACGCTGAGGTTTCCCTCACGTCTGCCTCTTTCGTTGACTATGAGTGCTAGTCTGACCGCGTCGGGTCGGAAGTCGCGGATTCTGACCATTGCGTTTTTCGAGCGAGGTTACGCGATGGCGTAGGAGGTGAAAGTGGTAGGTCGCAGGCGTGTCGGGAACAGAGGCTCTCGTTGAAAGGTAATCGAGTCGAATATGAGATGTGAAGGTGTGGCAACTGGGCTTGGATCACAACAATTTTGCTGAGCTGGTGTGTGGAAGGAAAGAGGCTGGAAAGGCAATGGGAGGGATGGAGGAGTGAGAAGCTGCGCTAGCGGAAGGCAGGAGATCGCGGGCTCTGTTCTTTCCCTTTGGCACGCGAAAACCGGGGCTCGTCCTTGAAAGCCATAAACACCAGGCAGCGATTCGTATGAACGAGTGAAGTTCGAGTGCGGCTTGCTTGTAAGCAGCAACCAGGGGAAATGCTATAAAGTCGGGTGTCCCGTTCAGAGTGTTCGGAGCAGTGGCCGAACGACCTCCGCTTCGGTCCCACTTGTCTCCGTGGTGACCTCCGGCGGGCTCCGGGCGCTTGCCAGAACCTGGAAGATGAGCAGCGCAACAACGCAAAGTGTCAGACTACAAGATAGCGTTACAGACAACCGAAACACCTAGACAATCATTTCCGAGGCCCCCGCAGCTTCCTTCTTGTGTGCCACTGCAGCTGAGTAGCTGCTGAGGGAACCAAGGAACATCGCACGCCGACTGGCGTATCTTGATCTGTTGCAAAATGAGAACAGTCCCTAGCTGTTCTCGGTATCTGCATTCAATCTCCAGATTCCAAAAGGTTGCTTTCAGCTCCCTCCGCCTCTTGTGTTCGCCTTCTTGATTCCACGAAAGCTTGTGGTCTAACAAAGCGGCCACCTGTTTGTGCTGTGGTTTGACAGTGTCAATAGAACTCCGTACAGTACAAACATCACCACTCCTTCCGGCAACAAACGGGGCCTTGGTCTCCAATTCCTTATTCCTTCTCATGCTCCGGGCAAAACCTTCCCATATCAGAGGAAGCCGCTGGTGTCGTTCAATTATCAATCTATCTCTAATGTCTCATATCTTCTAACTCATCACACAACTGTCCATACAAGCAAGTCCTCGTGGGCTCCACGGCACCTACCCCGCCATTCAAATTCACCAACCCCTGCAAATAACCCCTTCCAAACCAAGCGCTCTCCACGGTAACCACCCGAAAAGTGTCAGGAAACTAGAAACAGATCCATGGACTGATCCTTCCTCTGTTCGCGACTGCGGTTCCTCTTGCTCAACAGAGCGGCGGCGCGTACCGGTAGCGCGGCGGTCCGAGTCACGCTCCGACCATTGAGTCACTGCAGCTTCTGCCCTGCATCTCCTAATCAGCCAGCATTGCCTCGTCCATCATCAAGTTTTCCATCAAAGGTCGGCCCATACATGCACTCTTCATCACTACTGTATCGCCACACATATCTCCTGCGCCAACCATTTCCCCCCGGTTTTGCTCGCACCCACATGTGCGCTGGACCAGTCTCTAGTTCCATGACAATGCCGCACAACTGAGGTACGTTGGAAGACAAGCCCGTCATGAACTATACTGATATGTAACAGTTAAAGATTGACGAACCCTTCAACTCAGATCCGCCCACCATGGGAGGTTCCGCTTTCGCCTCGGGCGAGCACGCTCTCAATACTCCGCGCATGCCAGCCAAGGTCTACGAGCATGCCAAAGCAAAGTGCACCGTAGCCTTGCGAGAACTTTACGTCTGCGTTGCCAGTCCCATAGAAGGACCCGAGAAGGAAGACTTCGGCGACATTGATATCCTCGTCACCTGGGAGAAAGCCGCCTTCCAGGGCAGATCCGGCGTTGCGCCAGCCCCAGCGGCCGCGTGCGAGAGGAACAAGGTTAACGAATATGATGTCGACGAAGGGGACGATGGAGTTGATGACGAAGAAGGACAGGAGCGTTCACCAAGTCATTCGCTCATGTCCCGCGACGAGGCACGGCAAGCGATCCGAGCTGCCCTAGGCGCCGAGTACACCATCTTCGGTAAGGTCGGCGACCACTACGCCATTCCATGGCCATCCTCTGATGCCAGCGTCGACAATAACGAGGCTACGGGCCGATATATTCAGGTTGACATTACCATCTGCGACTCCTTGCAGCAAATGCAATGGATCCTATTCAAGCACGCACACGGCGATCTCTGGAGCATCCTCGGAACTATCATCAAGCCGTACATGCTCACTGCTGATGGACATGCCCTTTTCTTGCGGAACCCAGACATTGAAAGGTTTGAAAAGTACAAAAGCATGGCCAAGATCCGCCTGACAAGAGACCCTGCCGAGGTTCTTCTGTTCCTTGGTCTCGACATCGCCAGATATTCGGAGCCCTTTGCATCCCGCCAGGAGATGTACGAGTACGCTGCCAGCTGCCGTTTCTTTTGCGCTCAACCTGACGTAGACGACGAAGAGTTGGGACGAACAGAGTCAGTTGGCTCACCAATGTCGACAGAGCCAGCCACACCATCAATCGCACCAGGCTCCGCAGGGTCGCCAATGCCAACGGATCCTGTGACGCCAGCGACGTCAGCGGGACCAGGACCTCCAACCGCGTCAGAACTAAAGCCCAGCAACGACAGAGAGGAGCCAGCCCGAAAGAAGCTGAAGTCTAAGGACAGGAAGCGCTTGAAATGCCGGCCGGCCTTCCGCCAGTGGCACGAAGAATTCGTCCCCCGTTGCCAAGCGGAAGGCCGCTTCTTCGGAGAAAAGGTCACTTGGTTGAAGGTCACGGAGTTGGCCTTTGACCGTTTCTGTATCCGGCCATGGTACAAGCGTGTCCACCTCGATGTAGTCCGCGGCAGAAGCGAGGACAGAGTGTGGGCAGATGTCCTCAAGACGATTGACGACATTGTTCCTGCCGACCCATCCAATGCTAAGAGATGCCAGTTTCGCGGCGGCTTGAGGAAGGCCCTCAAGAGTATCATCTTCCAAGGAGACGAAAGCTATGGTGTGGTACCCGAGAAAGAGCTCAGGGATGGTTTGGGTCTGATGATTAAGGACGAGGTCGACAAGTTTGTGAGCAAGAAGTGGAAGGAGGTTGGGGACGCAGCCATGGGGAAAAATCAACAGAGGTACGAGGAGTATTGCCGTGAGAAAGGAAAGAGGTGAAAGGACGAGAAGAGCAGGGCAGTCTGGTAAAGACAGAGAAGCAGGTATGCCACTACAAATTCCCGTAGACGGCGTTACATACTTAGCAGGAGTTCTGGTATCTTAAATATGGGAGAACTGATCTTCATGGTCTCCTGACTCAGGTCGAAGTGCCCCCTCTCTCCAGTCCCAGCTTTTGTGACGTCTTCAAGAGCAAGTAATTCAAAGCAAAGCCATGCTAAGGAGGTTGTTGACGCAACATTGCTCTCCCCCACGTAAAGCATGATGGGACGAGGTTTATGGCAGAGCAATAGAAGTCTCCTTGACGATGGCTCGATGTCGCCCCCAGATACCCTCAGGTGTGGTAGGAGGCTATCATAAAGGAAAGGTGTTTGTTCATCGAGGTGCCGCAGTTGCTCTTGCGTATCGAATCATGGTGAGCTTCAACCTCGTTGTCCGGTCGAAACCGCAACGACATCATTCTCTACCAGCCGCTCTCACTTCACCCACCACATTCAAGTCACGGCATGACGAGGATGAGTCGTGATGGGACAGCTCACGACTAACTCACGCGTGGTCAGCCCTAGATCTCCTTTGCTTCTCTTCTTTTCTTGCCTCGCTGTCTTCTTCTTCTTGTCCCGTTTCCAAACTCATATCCGCATATGCTTTCACTCACCAGAACCAGCCTCGCGACCACTACATGAAAGCAAAGAAAACACACAGTTCTCGACGTTGCCTTTCTTGCTGTGTGGATTCGTCTCGTTCTATGCCATCAATCCGCGTCTAGGCCTTTCTTCCAGCTCTTTCAGCATACCTCTGCCCCTCCCAGCAAGGGCCAGCAACTTCTTCGACCGCGTAAGCGCTCTCGTCGACGGGTTTCTTCGGATGCCCCCTTGCCCATTCAGACTCCCATACCGACGAAACAAAGCCAAGCCTCGTCAAGGACGTCACAAGAACCATGTCTCGTGGACCAGCCTACGACGCCGAGGTCAATATATGCAAAATTCTCGACCCGTTGGAACCAAGCAACTAACGAGGCAGACAGGACAACAGCGGCTCCCCCGAGGAGGAACGCGGCCGTGTCCGCCTCCGCGCCGACAACGTCCTGGCCCTCGCCCAGCACCAGCGGCACCAGCGGCAAGTCCCCGCCGCCTCCTCTGCCGCCTCCTTCGGCCGTCTCTCCCCAGTCACTGGCCGCGACCGTGCCCTCGGCGCCGTCGACTCCATCCATCGCTCTCGCTCTCGTAGCGCATCCGCGTCCCTCCCCATCCCCATTCCGGGCGCCGTCAACAGTCGGCGCCTCACCTTCCACCGCGCCGAGCGGGCCGCTGCCGAGGATGATAGCGGCAACGACAGCGGAGACGGATCTCCAGGCGGCCGCCTTCCCTAGGATGGTCCGCGCCGCTGGACCGTCTCCAACGTCTCCCGCGCCGGAGGCTACTCTCCTGCAGAGTTGGCCGCGCAGGCCACGCGCCTGCACCAGGGAATCGGCGTTGGCCCTTCCTGGCTTGTGAGTACCCCATTTCGCGGGCACTTCGCATTCTAATACATCGAGAACGATACAGGACCCCGCCGGCCGCCTTCGTCAGCTGCCTTTGGGCACCCGCCTGCCATCCCCTCTTCCCCTTACCGAGGAGCAGCTCGAGAGGGCCAGGACCCTTGGAGCGCAGCCCCTGCCTCCGTATCCCCGTCGCCCTCTCTCCCCTGCCTCCCTGCCCGTGTTCGGCCCCATGACCTATGCGGAGCATATGCGGGCAGTGGAGGAGCGTGCCGTCGAGTACAGGGCCTTCTAGGCTGAAAGGAGGCAAGGTGGAAGTTCTCGGGGCCTCTGGCTCATGTATACTATGTCACCGGCAGCAGTTGAGGGAGGCGGAGGTGCATCAGAGACGCCTGCTAGTCGTTTGCTAGGTTGAAGTGCACCTTTCGAGACGGAGATGACGAGAAAATTGAAGACATGAGCTGCCATATTCCACTTGATAAACTACAAAATCTGTCTTGAAACTCAGTGAACGAGTCTTTCTAGGGGTTCTGCGCTTCCCTGTCTCATAACGCATCATCCATCAGATTCCAAGTTTCGGGGTTATGCAAACCCAGCGCCTCAAAGCTTCTCCAACCTCGGGGCGGATTTCGGCGAGATCACCCTGGCGAGGAATGTCCTTTCCAAGCCTCTCCGCCACATTAACCTAATCACGGGATCTCTCTCTGGAATCCCGGCTCCGTGATCGCTATTCGGACACATACCTCTGTGGAACTTTGGCATGTGGTGTCTTAAACACAGCTCACCTAATTGATCCATCAGCCCTAAGAAAGGAAGCGCCCACCACCGAACGGGCCCCCATACATAGGTTCCTGTGCACCGCCTCCACGACATGTAAGTCACCTAGACACGAGAAAGAGAGATCAGTCAATCGTGGAAGAAGACTGGCCGGGGACGGACCCGCCTGGCAGGGTACCAGCACCAACATGATGGCTTCCAGGTCCACGATTGTTCATCCACTACAAGCCGCTTGCCCGGCTAGCTCAATCGGTAGAGCGTGAGACTCTTAATCTCAAGGTTGTGGGTTCGACCCGTAAGCGCTTATTCGATCCTTCTCAGGCATGATCATTGCAACTAACACATACTAGCCACGTCGGGCTCAATTCCCGTCAGCGATTGACATTCATCTTTTTGCGGGTTTCTTTTTTCGATTTTTCGACACTTTGTGCGACCCACCAGACCGTTATGAGATAAGTGAGTGGTGGGTCGGAACCGTGTGACTTGTTGATTCTCAGTTGCCGGAGCCGAGGCGCGGGGCGAAGGCCCTGTGTTCGGCCCGGCTCGCAGCAACGGATGGTGAGGCAAGGTACGGTACCCGGCAGGGTTGAGAGAAAGAGGAAGGCGGATGCTATGCCAATCAGTGTTGACGTTCATGCCGACGCTCATGTTTTCATGCTCATGCTGGTGCTGATAAGCAACGATGAGCCAAAGGGGGTAGTTGATTATTACCATGCCCGTCGTGCACGCGTCCATTTCAGACACTTTCCATCCCCATGTGTCGGCCGATACGAATCTTCCGTCGCGTGAATCAGGCAACAAACCCCAGCCAGGCCAGACCCAAAGGATGATCAAGCCTGGGAAACGCCAAATTGGGCTCATCAAACCCCAACATTTTGTTGGAGACGGGGCGCCAGTAAGCAAAGGTGCAGCAGGATGCCCTTGCAATCCAGCCAGGGGTGCAGCGAGATATTGCTTTTCATGCCACTGAGATCATGAGCGGTGAGACAGGTGAAATCCCACAGCTGGGATGGCCAGATCCGGACCACGGGCGGCATGCTTCTTGGCATCTGAGGTACGGGTAAAGCCAGCCACAACGTTTTTCAAGACGGTTTTCTGGTGAACGTTCACGGTGGCCGTTTTGTACCGGGGCTTGCTGTCAGCGGGAGGCCGGAAGCCACCCGGTGGAGGCTAAATCCAAACTCTGAAGGCCCAAGGGCCTGGTGTGTGGTTGCAATTGGTCCATGGCGCCTACAGCTAATCAAAGTGCGCCATCAATGGACTCAATATTCGAAGCTCGAAAAGCGGCTTAAATGTTTCAGAACAGCGGTCAACCTGCCGTTAGCCATCTGAACAAGCTGTGACGCAAGGTGATGCTGGGCTGGTGACTCTTGGTGCATTCCTGTCCCAGTTCCGGACCTCAAGGTAATTGGATTCGTGGGTGAGGGTGACATCAAGTGCCTTGCATATCTGCAGGGATATGCCGTGCGCTGAGAACCGGCGATCCGCGCCACGCCGCCCCCTCCCCTCCCCAACTGGAGCTGCAGCAGCAGCGTAACCCGGGTCTCGATTGGTGGGTGTGTGCTGACAGCGGGCTGAGACTCCACTGCTCTTTTGGCTTCCAAGCCAGCCTCCAATTTGGCTGTCGGTAGATGTTTGAAGAGGCACAGCAGCTTAGAAGAGGTTGTGCCAACAGTCGTTGAGGTGAGACTGTGACTCAAGGCGATGGCATCTGCAGGCAGAGATGAGGCGGTTGTGATGAGAATGTTGCACGAGCAACCGCAGAGACTCACACTGAGTCAGCCAGTGTTACCAACCGATTGGTATTCCAACTGCTCACGGGAACAAATTGTTGTGCTGGGGGCGCATCGTAACTATACATCGACTTTGTACAATCGCTCGGTGTCGATGGGTGTGCCGCGCATATGCAAGCTGCGCATCCAGGGCTCGTGGGAATCTGAAATTTGGGGGCTCCCTTGACGATTGGGCTGATGGCCGACTGGGGTTCTCAGTCGCCGCGCATGGCGGGCTCTGTTGTGCCCAAAGCGCCCCAAAACCCACCATCCCGTCCCATCTCATCTCAACACAGAGGTGCGCCTTGCCAGGCCTCCCACAACCACCACACCCACTCAGTCAGCGTAAGCCGAGCCACAGCCCCGGGATTCAAGGCAGAGCATCGCACTGCGCGGGAGAAGCAATTCGTATTATTCTCGTGCCGAGGCCAATGGTAGATCGTAGCGTACGGGTCGGTGAGTGCCTGGAAACAGGCAGCATGGTGGCTCTACGGTGTGCAAGACACCCTCATGGATGTGGGCGTCCAGCGCGCGTTCCATGCTTGGGTCGCGAGACACACGAGCTCGTCTTTCCTGGGGTACCCGTATTCTGCATTCGCCATCTCGTGCCAGAGAACCCGGGCAGTTTGGTGGACCTTGAAGCGGGAATGCGGCTTGTGCAACTGATTGATGCTGATGTTGGATGACCGCCCCCCAGGCATCCACGGCCAAGGCAGAATATGAGGACGACGGCAGCGGAGTTGTAGACTTGGTTTAAAGGTCCGCAGCTCCCGTTCGCAGGAGATGACGCCAAGCGTGCATCCGCACCACGGCCCATTTTCTTCGATCCCCCGCGCATCCGTCCACACGCTCACACACTCTCGTAATCCTGCGACGTAGGTGCGCACAAGTGAAGCCGTATCGATTGTGCCAGGCTCCCAGTCTCACTGCCACATCGCTCGCTCGCTCGTTCGCTTGGGCTCTTGCTCTTTAAGATCCCACAACATCCCTTCTTCTGGCCCGTGTAAGAGCAACGGACAGGGCAAACCCGGACAGGACAGGGTGTGCAAAGTTGAACAAACAAATCGCCCCCGACAGGCCAGTCTGGAGCTTGGTGTATCCACCCCTTTCTCATATTGCATTCCAAGCTGTTTGCAACATCCGGAACCTTGATGGATATCTGAGTCATGACGGAGACCTCAACAGTTGATCCAAACATTTCCTGTCGAGCTTGTTAGACGCAAGCCAACGCCTCTCTTTCGGTTCTGTTTCTTCTGATCAGCAATCGAACTGTACCAGCCCAAACGGCGGCAGCAAACCAACAGCAAACCACTTACCTACCGGTACGAAAAGGGAGAAAAAAAAGAGAGAGAGAAAACCCTCGTCGTGGAGACGCAGCTGCACCGTCAAATCCCGGTTGATGGCCTGAGAACATCCAGTCGGAATCGCCATCTACACCTTGGCCATCTCATTTGCCGCCGCCAGAGTGACTGGGGTCGGGAGCATCGCACAGCTTGGGTGACACGACTGTCTCCCCTCGGGACCTTTTCAGGAGAATTCTCTCCGTCACTTCCGTGGTGCATATTCAGCTCGCAGAAGCATCATCATCTCAACCGCTTGACTGGTTGGTTGGGAGAACAAAACGAAGCCAACTTGCAGCGTGGTTGCTTTGCTACCGAATACGGAACGGGAAGTCGTCAGAAAAACGTGGTTTGGGGGAATTGAAAGGGCGCTCGCTGTCTTCCGTCCGGATTCCCAGGCCGACTGACTGCCTTAGGGTTGAGGCGAAGCAAGGCGGCCACAGAGCAGCAGCAACACGAGGCGAGACGGGACGAGGGTGTCGAGAAAAGGCTCGGCTCTTGCAGAATCGGAGACGCGTCCTCCCTGCCATCCCTGGTCCTGTTGTCCGTTCTTGTGTCGGTGCTACGCCCGAGAGACAGTGGTCGCTTTTGGCCAGGGCCGCACGCGCATCGTGCAGAAGCAGCGGCAGCAGCAGCGCCGCCAACCAACGCAGGGCGAGCAGCAAATAGACGAGATACGGTTGGGATTGTCGCCATTTCCCAGAGCTGCGCGCCCAGTGCATTTTGGGACTGAATTTTCGAGGCGAGTTCCAGGGAGAAGGGACGGGCCCAGGTTGTCTCCCCTCCCGCGTCTTTCCCTGCACCTTGATCGGGGGAAGGACTCCACACCGTACTTACCCTGACCTTCCTTGCCTTGCCTTGCCTTGCCTTGCCTCACCTCACCTCACCTGGCCTGTTCTTACCCGGACGGACCTTCCCTTCCCTGGCCTTGCCTCCTTCTTCCTCGCCAGTCCGGATTGGGAAGGGAGTTGGGAACAGATAGGAAGGGACGCGACACCGTCAAAGGGAACCCGAGGAAAGAGCTTTTGCACCCTGCGGCTCCCTTTTTCTGAGACGTCCTCACACGTCCACGTTCCCTCCGCTTAGGCCGCCCTGCCCTTTGCATTGCATTGGCTCGACACGCGCATATCCTCTCTCGACCGCCTCTCCCTCTGTCTGCCTTCCACTCTATCGCGCTCTCGAGGATCCGTTTTTCTCAACAGAAGCACCAAGGAACCTGGACGGCTCGTCCATCAACTATCCTGATCTGTCTCTCCCCTCTCTCCCCTCTCTCCCCTTCCATCTCCTTCTCCCATCGCGTTGCCCGTCTATACCGTGGTCCCCTAGCCAGGCCGTTGCCTTACTTCAGTTGCTTCTCTCTTCTTCACCTTGACTTGCCTTTCTAGAGGCAGAAGGCTGTCTTGCTGTTATCGACTCTTGCTTGGCCGGTCTTGCATCGCCTTGTATCACCGTGCATCGCCCATATCAGCTACCATCGCCAACTTGAACCCCCTGGAACCAACCAACCAACGAAACGCACGTCTGCCCGCCCAGGTCCGTTCGGTGTCTCTTCCCACCATCGTCATCCTTGCTTGCACCACGCCTGCAAACCGCAACAGAACTCGGGGAAGGAAACGAAACAGAACACCCAGTACCCGGCAGGAAGCCCTTCCCGCCTTCCCCGTTTTGCGCCACCCCTGCTGCGGCCTGACAATATCGGATCACATCCATCGATCCCTGGCCCGAGCTGTTGGCATATCCTCTCGTCATTCACCCATTATCGCACTTCTCTCAGTTCTTACACCCTCCCCAACTGTCATTTGTCGAGCCTTTCTCTGCCGATTCTCGCTTTTTGGCAGCCTCTTTGACTGGCACATCCATATCCCCTGCCATACTGCCGTCCAATCGCTCCCTGGGCTCGGGTCTGCTCCCCACATCCTCACCAACACCCGCCGCAATGGCATCTCTCGAAGAGCTTCTCGACAGCATCCACTACCTCTATCCGGCTGTGGCCTTCACCTACTTTGCCGTTGCTTCTGCCATTGCCGTCTGCACTCTCCAGACCCTTCGCGCTGCCAACAGCCCAGGAAAGGAGTTCATCCCTCGCTCATGGATCCTCAACCTCTTCGTCGCCTTCGTCTTAACCTACATTGCGCAGCTTGCCATCATCGCCATCCAATCCATCCTTCTGAAGGAATGGATTGGCCAGGAGCATGAGGTCATTGGCTTGCTTTCTTGCGTTCTTGTGTTCGGCACCCAGCTGGCCTTCCTCTCCGACACGGCACACCCAGTGTGGACGCCCTACTGGGGATCATGGCTCATCTCTCTGGCACTCGAGCCCATGATCGCTGTCCCAGATCTGATTCTCCGGCGATCCAGCACATTCGAGCATTGCCGTATTGGCCACTTTGTCTTCGCTGGCCTGCGCTACTATCTGCTCCTTACCATCGCCTCTGTCTATGTCGTTCAGCGCATCCGAGCCAGTCAGGAAGAGGCCTCGGACGAAGAGCGACAGTCTCTGCTCGGGCAAGATGACCCCAAGTCTCGGCTGAGCAGCTCTGGAAACGGTAGCCAGAGCTCTGGTTCGGGTTACGGGACCAACGATCCTCCTGAATCGTACTGGGCAGAGCGGCAGCGAAAGGCCCAAGAGGAGATGGAGAAGCGGCTTCAGGAGGAGGGGAACTGGCTTACATATATCAAAGGCTTCACGGTAAGTAAATTACATTGCGCAATGCCTTTTTATCGCCGTCTCGTGGACCATGACTGACTTTGTTCCAGATTCTTTTCCCATACATCTGGCCTGTAGGCCAGAAATCCCTGCAGCTGCGTCTTGTTCTTGTTGGCCTCTGTCTTCTTGCTGGCAACGCTCTCAATCTTCTGATTCCCCGCCAATTCGGTATCATTGTCGACGAGCTCAAGGATCGTGACTTCAACGGTGCCTGGATCGGTGTGGCCATCTACGGGCTGTTGAGAATTGCCGCCTCCGACGCCGGTATTGAGTTCTTGCGTGAATGGCTATACCTCCCACTCGAGGTCTATGCCGACGGGGCTTTGAGCACTGCTGCGTACCGACACATCTTGAACCTGTCCGCAGATTTCCATGACTCCAAGAGTACATCCGACATCAGCTTGGCCATGTACGGTGGGTCCAGCATTTCTGACCTTCTGGAATCCATCTGCTTTCAGGCACTGCCCATGTTGATCGACCTGGTCGTCGCTGTCGTCTACTTGTCAGTCATCTTGGGACCCTACGAAGGTCTCATCACCATTGCCACGAGCACTCTTTTCCTCTTCATCGCCACGAAGATGATCGCTGTCATGAAGGAGCGTCGCCGAGCCCATGTGAACGCCCAGTATGCTGAGCACTACGTGCGCCAGACTGGGATTACCGGGTGGCACACCGTCGCATCCTTCAACCAGACGACATACGAGGATGTCCGCTACTCTAACGCTATTCACACTCGCATCAACTGGACCAAACGTGTTCGTCTTGGTTGGTTTACGGCCCAAGCGTTCCAGTCACTCGTCCTCCTGTGCGGTCTTTTGGCCGGTGCCATTTTGGCCGTCTACAGAATCAAGAGCAGCAAGGCCACGCCTGGTGACTTGACGATGCTCTTGATGTACTGGGCCCAGCTCACCTCGCCGCTGCGCTTTATGGCGAGCCTTGGCAAGAAGATTGGAAGCGACCTCATCGACGCGGAGCGACTGCTGGATATCATGAAGAAGGAGCCGACCATTGTCAACAAAAAGGGGGCGCGACCCCTCAAGCTTGTCGGTGGCAATGTCGACTTCAACGACGTCAGCTTCACATACGACAAGAAGAAGAAGATCATCAACGGAATCACTCTCTCCGTCCCTGGTGGCCAGACGGTGGCCTTTGTCGGCGCTACTGGTGCCGGCAAGTCCACCATGTTGAAGTTGCTTAACCGTTTTTACGATGCCAGCGAAGGATCTATCCTGATTGATGGACAAGACGTTCGTGATGTGGACTTGCACAGCTTGCGCGACCGGATTGGCTTGGTACCTCAAAACCCGGTCCTCTTCGATGACACAATTATCAGCAACATCCGCTATGCGAGAATCACGGCCTCCGATGACGAAGTGTTCGAAGCTTGCAAGGCCGCTTGTATCCATGATAAGATCATGACTTTTACAGACGGCTACAACACGCGGGTCGGGGAAAGAGGAATGTTAGTAGCCCTTGACCCTTTGAGAAAATGCCCAACTGACCAGCTCCAGTAAACTTTCCGGCGGCGAACTCCAGCGTGTCGCGATTGCCCGTGCTATCCTCAAGCAGCCTGAGATTGTCCTCCTTGATGAGGCGACAAGTTCCGTGGACACAGATACCGAGCAGAAGATCCAGCACTCGTTCATGCAGCTTTGCAAAGGACGAACCACCTTCATAGTAGCGTAGGTTTTAATTCCTTCACCTCTACGCCAGCGCTGTGTTGTCTTCTGGTCTTGGAACAAAACTTGTAAGTTCTTGACTGACTGAACATAGGCACCGATTGTCAACCATCATGAACGCCGATCGAATTGTCGTCATTGAAGATGGTGAAGTCGTCGAGCAGGGCAACCATACCGATCTGGTCACGGCCAACGGCAGATACGCCGACCTGTGGTCCAAGCAGACTTTCATCAAGCCCAAAGACGACGAATCCACGGACGCTAAGAAGCCAGCCACGTCGAACAGCGACGCTCCCAAGCCAGATGGTGAGGTGAAGGTCAATGGCGCGCCTGTCGCGCAGGTGGGCCAAGATCTGCAGGCCGCATCGGCTCGAACGAGCGCGGGTAATGGGGGCGTCCAAACTCCCGGTAACCACAAGAAAGAGGTAGAGTCAGCTGAAGATTCATCTTTGGCAGATTCTGACCACTAATTGTGTAGGGATCGCGACTGAACCCCGTTGCACCTGAGTTCACGCCCAAGTCCGCAGCCGTCGCAAGTACCTCGCTTTCGACGCCCAATCGCCAGCATGTCCCCTAGTTGGGGATACTGAATGTCTCGTCGGCCCAAAGTACCCCAGACCAACCTTGAACTGGGCCAGTGCTACTTCATCAGATGAAGAGTCTCCTCAGAATTCCGTCGAGGCATCTCCCAACAGGATTGCCGGAAGACTTCCACATCCAGCCCCTACTTCAGTCGGCACTTCGTTCCCCTCAGACAGAACCCCCAGAGGACATCTGTCCGACGTTTTGGCCACTCAAGCTGTCCAAGACGAGGCTATGGCGGTGGACTCGGACGATGACTCTGTCAATACTGTTATTAAGCTCGAAGGACCTTTGTTCAGAACCCCCCACGCCACTGCGCGTCGTTTCAACGCGAAGAGCGACTCGACTGGAGCACCGATTGTAGGCACCGGAGGTAGAGGCCAAACTACCCATGACACAGAGGAGTCCACTCCTGTAACTCACCAACAGACCACGACAACAGGAAGGGAACCTGGGTGCCAAATGGATCTTCGTCATGTGTCTACGCCAATTCTGAAGACGAAAGTTGTCCCTCTAGTACAGGAGAATGTGGTGTCTCCTGCAACCCTCGTTTCAAAAATGCCGACAGAAAACCATCCATCTGGGTCCACTCCATCTCACGTTCCAGCTGATCCTGTCTCGACTTCTTCGGTTACCTCACTTGGGGAAATTACCCCTCCAAGGCTTCCCGCCCCGTTGCCTGCTTCCAGATCACAGCATTCCAACCAGCAACGGGGTCACAGGGGAAGAGCCAACCGTAGTAAGGGCCGTTGGCGTGGCCGCCATGGCAATACCAGGGCCCCCAACACCTCAAGTGTCGCTGTCACTCAAACCCAGGCCAACAGCCACAACGTCTAACTTCCTTTTCTTTACTTTCAAACTTCCTCCTATCGTCTCCTTACAAACACCACATCTTTCTTTGTTCGGATCGGGGTCAAAGGTTTCTGTACTATCACTGCGTGTATTATCATTATCTCACCTGGTGGCATTTGTGTCGTCACGCTATTTGGTATTGTTTAGATGTGAAAGCCTGCACAGGGTGGCGTATTAAAGACGAACTGTTGATGAGAGTTTTCCAATCACAAAGATGAAGACACGGCCGATCAAACTAATAGGAAGGCAAAAGTGGACAAGCCGGTTTGATGAAACTCGGGGAGAGGGATCAAAAAGAGACTTGCAAAGTCTCGCAGCTTAGATTAGACAAGATGTATGGATATGGTGGCCGGTAAACTGATCAAAAGCTTTAGTCAAAAAACTCCACATTCTTGATGCATATGTTTTGTCACAACCACCAAACGCCGGCAAGACCCGGCTGCGATGGACCGTGTTGGCCCCCGCGAACTGTCGTCAATAGTGTTCTATTTTGAACCGGTATCTCATATATCTCGACGTAAGGTAGGTCTAGTGATCCGCCGGGGAATAGTGGTGCCCTGTGCCGTCGATTCTCAAACGGTCTCGTTTCTTCAGCATGACAGATCAATTCTCCGTAATACGGATAGTATCTAAGCAGAGCCTCCACGGCCAGCACCAGCGCCTCCACCGGGGGCACCACCGGGGGCGCCGCCAGGAGCGCCGCCGCCACCACCCATCATGTTGCGGGCCCTGCAGCCGTTGGTTAGCACTTCTGTATGCAAAGCAGCGCGTCAAGAGAGGCAGAAACTTACATATCAGCAATGTTGGGGTCGGACATTAGGGAGTTGAGGTCGGGCATGCCGCCGCCGCTGCCGAAGCGGTCGGCCATCTCGCGCAGACGAGGGTTGCTCATGAGATTACCCATCATTTCGGGGTTGCTCATCAGGTTCTGGGCCATGCTGGCGAACATGGGGTTGTTCATGATCTGGCTAAAGTCGGGCATGCCACCACCGGCACCACCGGCACCGCCTCCGCCGCCGCCGAGCATGCTCGCCAAGCTGCTCAGGTCGGGCATACCGCCGCCGCCTCCGCCGCCGCCACCAATACCGGGCGACTGGCGGGGGAGGTCAGCCTCCTCGGCCTGCATCTCCTCGACACGGCGCTTGGCCGTCTCGAAGCCCTTCTTCATCGCCTCGCTGCCGCCGGAGCCCTCGTACTCGATTCCCTTGCCGTAGGCCTCCATGGCGCCCTTTGCGTCGCCGAGGGCGAAGCGCGCGAGGCCTAGGCGGGACCAGGCTTTCGTGTAGGCCGGGTCGATGGTGACGGCGGCCTCGGCGTCGGCCTTGGCCGACTCGTGGTCCTTGGCGGCCGAGTGCGCGGCCGCACGGTTCGAGAGGAAGACGGCATTGCCCGGGTTTAGGGCCAGGGCCTGGGTGTAGAGGGAGATGGCGGAGGGGTAGTCCTTGGAGGCCATGGCGGCGTTGCCGCGCGACTTGAGGGCGTCGGCCTCTTTCTTCTCGTCCTCGGTGGGGACCTTTGACGAGGCGGTAGCGGCGGCGTCGGCGGCGCCCGCGGCTGCGGCACCGGCCGAGGCACCGGCGGCTGCGGCGGGTGTTGACGAGTTCTTGAGCTTCTCGTAGACGGAGTAGACCTGGTAGAGGTTCTGGGAGCCGACGGCCTCGGCGAGGAGCTTCTTGTCGGTGGGGTCGACCTTGAAGGAGTCGGCGATGCACTGGATGGCGACGTCGATGGAGTCCTTGTCGTCGGCAGGAAGGGTGCCGTCGTTGACCGAGGTGGAGAGGAATTCGCAGATCGCGACCGCGAGGCGCTGTTTGGATGTGACTGTCGCCTAGAGAGAGGGGGAGGGTAATGATTAGCCTATGTTCCACACCGTTGCAGTTCTCCTCGCTATCGAGGGCACAGGAATGGACCTACCATTTTGAAGGTCTTTATGTGTATACCGAAAGGGGGGGAGGGAGTGAGATTCGGTACGGGGGTATCAAAAAAAGAGGTCGGAGGGGGGGTATTGTGGGATGGGAGAAATTCCAAAACGATGAACGTGTTGTTGGTTTTTTAGGATCAATCTCAAGGTGACGATTGGGTTGCGGCTGCTGGCGGCGTTCCTCTGCTGTTCGTCGTCTCTGTTTGGCTGGAAGGTTCCAGCGGGTACGGTGGGTGTGGGGTGCGGCGTTGGAGTTTACCCCGCTGATTCGAAAGGAGCATAGGCCTCGGTTTCATGCAATTATGCGAGTGTGCACATGTTCACAATCGCATCGACCTACATAGTAATGGAATTGCTGCGTTCAATGATGAGATTGGCTTTGTAATTACGCCAAATCAGCGGCTGAAGGTGTCGAAATAGCGGCTCCAGGCCATTTCCGTCCGCCATGCCAAGCATCTAGTCATACAGAAAAGAGGTATCCTATCCTAGCCTTGTCCTGGCTCCCGCCAACGCCGATGATATGCATGTGTACTGTGCTGTAGTATGTTCCGCCAACTGTTCTTCAGGACGAAGAGGAGCTCTGGTTCCTCCGCCGGTCCACGTTTCGAATCTTGCGCAGCGGCTTGTTCTGAGCCATACGATACTTGGTGTAAAGCCGGAAAGCGTCGCGAAGCACAATGTAAATGCAGCCGCCGACGAGATTCCGGCCCCACTGGTCCTGCAGCAGACCGGTCCGTACCTTGAACCGGCCAAATCCACCGATGGGTGTGGTCCAGTGCTTAGGCAGAACCAAGCGAAGGAGCTCGCCCATGCCAGCTGAGAGCACAGGCAGAAGGAGAGTGCTTGCCAGCGCGTTTGTGACATCCCGGAGGCTAGCTTGGATGCCGCGCTGGCGCGGAGCTGCGGCTGCCGGCTGTGCGGGTTGTTGGGCAACTGGTGGTTGATCGTTTCCTTGCTGATGCGGTTGGGCGTTCAGGCGAGGCTCCGCATCAGCAACAGCATCTGCGACCTGCCTGACTGCATTCTCCCTCTCTGCCGCATCCTCCTCGAGCTCTTCGACAAGAATCTCAAGATGAGCAATGCCTTGCTCTTCACCCAACTCAGCCTCCTCGACTTCAACTTCCATGGCAACGTCGGGAATGTCCAACATGTCGATGGCTGCATCAAGCAGACCTCCCACAATGCCAACGTTCCGACCGCCGTCGTTGTTGGCGCCGTCGTTGTTCCTAGCCCGGCGTTGACGGTTCTCGTTGGGCCTGTTGTTCGCCGGTGGTGCCACCGGCTCGGGCAGGCCTGCTATTCTGCGCTCCCATCGCCTCTCGTAGGGACAGACGAACTCGTGATAGAGGTTGTTGTATACGGCCCTAATGTACGGGAAGCACGTCGCGGCCAGTTGGGGAGAGGGCGGCCAAGAGAAGAAGTGGTCGTCGCGCGCCATGTGAAAGACGCCATACTATATCTTGTCAGCCAGGATTGCGCGATAAAAGTAAAACATGGGTGGCTCTCACCAACGCAGCCGCGGGCATGAAAAAGACATTACCCAAGACAGGGAACGACTGGCCCAGAATCAGAGCAGGCGCAATCGTGGGTAGAATAGCAACATGGATCCAGTTCACCATGGGAATTCCCCTAGGATTGCTGTCGTTGAAGAAGAATCGATGAGTCGCCTCAGGCCCAGCGAAGACGCGCACCGCGATGTTGCCATACATGGCAAGACCGACCCACGTGCCCGCGCCGAGACCTCCGAGAATCAGCCCCGGTGACACTTTGCTGAACGCCTTGTAGATCTGGTTGTTGAGCGCAAGCGCCGGGTCGTAGGGCTCATCGATATTGATGGTCGCCTTACATACTGGGCATTGTATCTCCTTTCCCTCGCGCTCCAACTCCGTCACCCACTGAATCATGCAGTCCTGATGACCTTCGAGGGTGCAGGGGCACGGGTTGACCCAAGCAGACTCGGAGGAGCCGGACTCGTTCTCGTCCATGAGACATATGAAGCATCGCTTCTCGCCGTCTTGAGGGGCGGCTGGCTGAGGGGACCCGTCGGCCATGTTGAGAAGGTTGGCGAGAGAGGGTGGTGGTAGTGATCGTCGGTTCGTCAAGGGTCGGGGCCGAGGGTGTCGTGTGCCCGAGTCTAGAACCGATGGACTGCGTAAACAACGCGATGAGCAAATATGCGGCTTTGCTAGCGCATGTTCAAGTCTGAGCAGGAAGTATGTATGGTGTCTTCTCGGATTTCAAGAAGGCAAAAGTCAAGTGGTGGCGGTAGGATCGTGGGGTTGGAAATGTGGTGTTTCTGGGCGGCCTGAACGCTCGCCGCTGGGTAATTGACAAGCTTGGGCCAGTGTGACATCAGCTGTCCATCCAACGGCGAGCCGAGGCGCAGGGTGGGGCAGTAGCGACTGTGTGGCATGAACATATAGTGTGGCTGTGCTAATGCTTCGCTGCCTAGTGTGACTTCCACCAAAGTTAGTTTGACTTCACTAAGCTCAAATTTTGTCCAGTTTTGTACCGCTCTAGGGACTGGTTTTTTCTAATGACAGTTTGGTCTGTATTTATATACTGGGATCTAGATACAAATAATTGTGACTACATTAGGCATTACAAAACACTCAACACTACGAGCCACCGAGATTGCTCCATCCCCTGCAAACTGCACAGAACCTATCTGAGTCTAAGAGTTGCGCCTTTGATTTCCTTTAACACCTAGCCCCAAATCTCGCCAGACTCTCTGGAAGAAACGGGATGTTTCAATTTAATCTTACAGCGGGCACTGCAGAGCTGTCAGCTCCAAAATAACAAGGTTCCGCCTCTTTGCAACTCTGTTCCAGAGTACGACACTGGCAACGACGCACTTGGGGCCCTGAGTGGAGTATGCTGTACCTTAGCTTCCCAAATATAACAGCTTTGTCGACAGCTAGCTAACCAAATTCACAGCCCGACGCCTGTATACTTGAATAACACGGATCTGGACTTTGCGATACTACCTGTTGTGAAAATGCTGCTGATTTCGTTGATGGGTGCCTTTTTTTATCAAAATTAGGAGCTCGTCGTCCAATTTCTCAGTGAGAAATCGGTCGAGGACTCACTTCGTACTTGATCTCACCTTCGACGATGGCAAAGACTGGAGTAACAACAGCCACGCAGCCGCCACCCCAGCAGCACCAACGAGAGCTGCCCTACCTACGCTTACGAGACTACTCATTACACCGACGAGGACGAGGCTGACGATTCTGATCCCACTTATAACGACAGCAAGTCCAGAAACAGTCATGATCAGGTCATCAAGGGAGTTCTAAGTGCCAAATCCCGATGGCTCGCCGTCCGGACCACGGCGGTGGCCCGGGACGTTGTTCGCTGTGGCGTCCTGCGGCGCGTGGGTATGTCGGACGACCTGTTGGGCCTGCGGGATGAGACGGAGGTGAACATGGTCTGAGTTTGAGGGGTTTGTAGTGGACGTTGTGCCTGGTGTTGGTGGTGTGGGGAGGAGACGAAAGGGGAGGAGGAGGACGATGGGCTCTGTAACAGAGGAAGGAACTGTAGCTACGACTGCATGGCAGAGAGAGGTCTCTCTTTTTTTTTTTTTTTGAAAGAGGGCTGTATACATGGTTTTCTTAGTGATAGTTTGCCGAATATACTGCCTTCCCCTTACTAATGCTTTGACATTGTCTGTTTAAGTGCCTTTTGCTTGTGTGCCTTAGGAATGCCTTTATGTCTTCTCTTTTTTTTTTTTTACTTTCTTTGTTTCTTGTCTGCTTTCTGGAATGCTCTCTGCTGCAACAAAGAGATTAGGGTGCGCAGAACAAGCCCTTGCTGCCCTGGATACAGCAAGAGGCCTAGAGGCTTTGGGATGTGTAGTCGTGTGTGTATGCTGTGTGCTGTGTGTGTGTTTCCTGGCTTGCAAATATGTGGAAACGGAAGCTGCTTAGTGGGGAGAGGAAGTGCCTTATGCACAAACATCTGAACCATGAAACATGTTTAAGGAAATCAGGCAATAATAAAGGAAAAATCAGGACTTAGTTACATCCTGGAGTGATGATGATGACGATGCTGTTGCTACGATGTCATCGTCATCAGAGCGACATCAACAACTATCCCGGTCGTCCCGGATATGTCTCCTTTACCATTGACCCCAACAAGTCCTTCACCGGCGTCCCCTTCACCATGCTGCCCAACGCCACCATGATCCTGGATCCAAGACCGGCCCAGCTCCTGTTGGCCGCTGGCGTCTGCGACGACTGCTACCTTTACTTCAAGGGCGATGAGTACCAGTACTCGCCTGACGTGTTCGGCTACTGGAACAGCAACTACGAGATTGCAGCAGCCAACTACAACGTCGACTGTGGCATCTTCGCCGCCTGGAACTCGCTCACGACAAACGTCACGAACCCTGCATGCGTGTTCGAGGTCATCCTGCGGTCCTGCGGCTCCTGGGCTCTGCCGCCCACACAAACCACCACCGAGAAGCCCGAGCCCACCGGGACCAGGCCCCAGCCGCCGGCACCCACGCACGGCGGCCAGCCGGAAGACTGCGACGGCTAGCACGTCGTGTCCAGCAGCGACTCGTGCCAGTCCATCGCCGACAACCCCGGAATCTCCCTTGAGACGTTCCTCGAGCGGAACCCTGCCGTCAGCTCGGACAGGCGTACTGCACGCACAAGGAGGGCTAGGGCATCAGCACCATGGCCTCGCAGTCTGCTTCGACGACGGCGTCGACGACGGCCAAGCCCACCGCCCCGGCTCCCACACACACCGGTCAACCTACCGACTGTAACAAGTGGGACGTCGTGGCAGAAGGCGACAGCTGTGGTTCTCTGGCCAGCGACAACGGCATCTCGGTCGACCAATTCTTCGCCTGGAACCCTGCTGTTTCTAAGGACTGTACTACCAGATTCCGGCTGGGGCAGGCATACTATTTTGGCGTTTCCAGCTAGAAACAACTATCAGAATTTGTCATATGATTTGATTGCTACGCGGAGGTGGGGGGTAGGATACCCTACTAAATGTAAGGATGTTGTCATCAACGATGTGTTTTTTCAGAATAGACATTCTTCAGGCTAAGAAGAGAAAGAAGTTTAAAGTAAATGATTTTGTTTTTGCAACTGAAATCGTAAATTTCTCGTCAATTTCAATGGCGCGTGGAAAGACTTGTCTCAAACGTTCGTACGCAAGAATTTCATTTTAGGATTTCTTCACAACCTATAGAGTGCAAAATATCAAAGAATAAGGTTGAATTCTCTACATTTAAGAGTACATTTTAAGTAAATCTGTATAAGATTTGCTAGAGTATTACCTCGTATTTAAGCCTAAACTATACTAATACAACCGGGAAATATACGGGATTACATCGACCGTAGTAGTGTTATGGAGTCCAGGACAAATCTGTCTTAGTACAAACTTGTGGCAGAAACTTAACTTTATTCTTTTTACTGCCACCTCCTAACTGATACTGTTCATCTTGAGAATCTGCTGAGATGACTATATGCGGACTTGTTCGGGATGCTTCCTCAATGATATTCAGCATACGTTCCCGCCCTCCCCGCTGCTGCGATCGCATATTCAACCAGCCATTCCTAAAAGGTATCAGAACACTTGTTCTCGAATCCCCAACAAAGGGTTCTGGTTGCCCGCCCGACTATAAGGGCGAAGACTCGCTATTTCCCAGCAAGTCGAACCCCGCCGTAAATCTGTACCTGTCCCATTCGAGATCGAGCCACTCCTGCCGTCCTAGGCTTTCGAACAGACTCATAATCTCCTCGCTGGGTCTCCATTTGCCAACCTGCCACTGCACCACTGGTGGTGTTGGTGCCGCAGCAGCAGCATCGCCGTTCTTCTTCTTCTTCTCACCACCACGCCCAGCAATGAACTTGACACCCCATCTGTGGCCCTTTTTCATCGGTAGACCATATTCCTTCATTTCTCTGTCGTCTGAAGGGTACCACCACAGGTGCGTGAAAATCTCGGCGTCGTCGAGGCCCGGCATGTTGTCGCGAGTCAGAGACTTGGCAAACGCCGCAAGCAGGGGCTCGATCCGCTCCCTGCAGGGCTCGGTGCGGAACATGTCTAGATGGTAATCGTACTCGTCGTCCGGGTTGTCGCCGTACTCAGCATCAACGTCCATGTCCTCGTCCGTGTCGGTTTCCCGAGGGTAGTGTTCTGTGTCTGAGATCTTATACCCCCCTCGTTCAGAGTCGTGCGGATCCTCGCCACCGGGGCCGACAAAGTACCACCGCCCGTCTGGACAGAGGGAATGGAACTCGAGCCGGAATCGCCGCATCTGTGACCATTGCTGATCGGCTGGTGCCTCGGGACTGGGGAACAGGTCTGAAGTGACGACAGCACGCACATCGAACAGGCTTAGCTGCGCACCGAGCTTGCACAGGCCGACAGACACCGGGTCTTTATCCGCCGGATGGATCAGGTTCGGCCGGGCCACGGACTGGTCATGCTTGGGGAGCGAAAAGAATGGCCAGAAGTGCAGTGAGGCCCTGGTCAGACTGGCGGGAATCCTTTTCCCGCAGAGGTGCTTCTCCTGGTCCATGATGGCGGCGCCGAACTCGTGGCGGGCGTCTCGTAGGGGGCCATCCCACGGCCAGCTGTAGTGCTCGCGCATCACCCTACTCGGCATGGAGGCGGGCATTGGCCGCTCCCACAACCAGGGTGCATTCCACTCTTGGACGGCCGGCAGGTGGACGAGGCACTGCAGCGGCACGAGGGAAGACAGAGGGCGCATGTCTCTCGCGTTTTCGGCGTCGCCGTGCGCCATTGACCTGATGGTCAGGCTGCTCACAAAGGGAAGATCTGGCAGTGTCTCGGGGTCGTGCAGCTGCAGGCGGCGCGAGTGATACCTGCGATGGTGGCACCATGGCGGCTCTGGCTCAAACTCCTGAGGCTGAATTCTAAGCTGGATTCCGAGGCTGGCTGGTGGATCCTCGATCCTGTTATAGGCGGCGGCAATCTGCTTGTAAAGGGCATGGATGCGCACTGACAAGTGGGCGCTGATGGCGATGGTCTCCTCGGCAGGTTCATGGCACGGCAGTGGCTTCTCCGCAGAGTCGTCGACGAGGAGCGGCAGCGGGAGGTTATATTGGGAAACCCCGAACTTTGCGTTGCGGGCAGCCTCGACACCTACCTTGACCTGTTCGAAGATCTCACTCTCGAAATCTTGGTCGGTCTCGCGAAGCGACATGTTGATTGTGATATAATGTGATGGATCAGTGTTGGAGTTGGTTCTTTGCTTGGTGAGGTGGAGGAAGTGGAGGGGGAGGAATGGACCCGCAGGTTTGCCAAATATATATAACTTACATGCGGCTTGCCGTCATGCAAGAGTCACTCGGGGAAGGAAGAATTATGATACAGATTACGTGACGATAAAGAATGAGCACTGATAAGGAATACGGAATGAGCGCTCAGCGGATACCGAGAATGGGCGCTCATCCTAAAACACGGTTGCGTAGAATGTAGGTGCTGCCTGAGCAGATTTATCCAAGAACTGCGGCACATGAATCACCCTCCACATGTTGCCCATCCTCTTTTCCATGTGCAGCTCTCGGAGCGAAAGCCTTGACAAAAGGGAGCATCGCATGGGGGGGGGGGTTGGCAAAACCGGCGCAAGAGAGTGACCTTTGAATCTAGAGCACATTATGTCAGTCTGTAGCACGCCTGTTTGATATGGGTCAAACTTTACAGAATCAACTATCGCACTCACTTAGAGCGACTTTGATAGCCATCAAGTTTCAATAGCGGCAAGCTTGTAAGTTGCAAAAAGCCTCCCAAGTTCCATCCATGTGCGTTTTCTGTTCCATCAATTTTATTGACCGTTAATGTAGGTATTCTTTCCGAGTCTTATTGCAGGCGATGGGTCATTTTAGGTCTATACATGAAAAAAAAAAAAAAAAAAAAAGCCTTCAAAAATCGACAAACGGCTGCAATTACCACGCGGAGGATCAAACTACAACGAACGCGTCTTGCATCTGCATCATGACGAGACGCATCAAGCGAGTTTGCAAGGGCCAAATCAGATAGCTTATACGGACTGCGCCTGATAGAGATGATCTCTGGCTTCCACCTCTAAATAAAAGCGGTAAGTCAACTCATCTCTGGAACATTACATCTAGTTTCCCATTCGAAGGCGACTTTTTTGATCAATTCTGGACATGTTGATTCATAGAAGTTGATCCAAAACCGGCGACCAAGGACGTTGAGACGTTGGGGATCGTGCAAGTGTTATTTGGGCGAAAGCTACTGCCGCCGGGTGTCGACAACGCTGAGAACAGGCGCGATCTCGAAGCGTCGCACGAAAAGGATTCATGGCCACTCCGCAAAGGCTCTTGGAAACAACTAAGGTACTAGAGCTTATTCTGTTGAAGAGAGACGTGGAAAGAATGGTGGGCAGTATTAAGGAAATTCTCAAGATGGCAGAAGAGATGAAGTGTGAAGCATATTTTTGTCTAGAGACAATCCTAGCCGGACCGAGAAACAGCTACGGAGGAGAATTATTTGGGGCTGAATTATGAAGGCTTCCTCTTCACAACCTATAACTTCAGAGAGTTTCAGAACGTCCTACAAAGGGTAGAAGGGGCGTTGATGAAAACATAGCTAAGATTGATCAGTGGCTAAGCAGCGAAAAGGACTGTCATGCGAACAGACCGCAATGCACTATGAACAACGAAAGTCGCTACCGAGGGTGCATATAAAAGTTACTTGTTTATATTGGCCACAAGATCCAGGCACTGAGGACATAAGAACCGCAGGAAGATCGTAAAGATCATTGGGGTAATGGCGAAGGATCTGGAATTCATTCAAAGTAACCTTGAAAGCATGCGAAACGACGAGAATTAGACGTGGAGCAATATAGAACAGCAACGTGCCAGAAATATTCAGTAATTCACATACATAACTGTTGTTTTCCTTCTCTTGGGTTTTGCAGCCGCAGTCTTCGATATGAGCGGTCCCCCTCAGGTTCTACCCTTGGTTATATGTTTGCACTTGCGGTTGGCATGCTCCTTTTTACTTGGCTGCTACTCGGTCTTGTAATGAGGGGATTCTTCAAATACACGCAGCTGAAGACAGCCTTCATAGGTCTGTGAAAAAGTTTTAACGCAGATGGGAACGATCGAAAGGGAGAAGAGGGTGAGGCCATGGGACCGCTACACTCAATTCAGCAACCCCTATCAGCCTTCGATCCTGGAACACAAGAATCAGTACCAGAAATTGCATGATGATTTTTCTCAAGTCTACATCACTTTCAATTGCCTAATTAGATATTTTCATTCCCTATCTAGATGCCGAGCGAGGCTGAGTCGCGTGAAATCACCCCACACCTGCCAAGCCATATAGGCTATTTAGAAGGAGCTTAAGGGTATTTTTCTCTCCTCAAGTGAGAGCAATATCAGCTTACAACCACGAAAAAGGCAAGGTCATTTGTTTTCAGGTTGTTACTAATTAGCCGAGGTCGGTCTTACTTGCAGTTGCAGCTGCCTAAACATCTAGCAATACAGTGCAACCAGGAGGGGAGGGCGCGCTTAGTAAACATAAGTATTGATGACATCGTGAAGTAACTCACGTTGGGCTGCCATTCTCGGAAAGACTCTGGGTCACGATGTTCTCCAAGTCGAGCGTTTGTCGCTTGGTGGTCAGTTATTGGCGTTCAGCCGTGTACATGGAGATGAGTTGTGAGTTCGGAGATGCCGAACAGTCTTGCCTTGTGGATGGCCTCCGTTCTTGTTTGGGTATAAGTATCATAAGATTTCCCAACTCTGTGCTGTTTTATGTTCATAGCTCTGAGCTGCCATCAAAGATCCTTCGAAATATTTTTTCATCCGCACAAACAACAATCTCAATCTCAATCTCAATTACTCGCAATGAAGCTTTCGTCTATCCTCCTCTCCGCGACTGCCGTTGGCTCGGCCCTGGCTGAAACCATCCAGCTCCCCGATCTTGCTGATGGAAGCTACATTATCAGCATCGACGGAGAGGGCAAGCCAACTTGGACCGACGTAACTGTCAACACCACCGACTCTACTCCGCCCGCTATTCCGAAGCGTGACGCTACCAGCAACAGCTTCCGCGTCAACAAGCGGTTCATCTGGCCTAGTGGAACCTACCCGTGGTGTCCCCGTGGAGACTGGCTTTTGGAGAACGACTTCTACCAGCACGGATGGGACGCCTTCTATTCTGCGTGCTTGGCCAATGGCAATCACAAGTTCCCTAGGAACACCGTCTTCGCGAACTACCAAGGATCCTCCGTCTCGTACATGTGCGTTTACGAATCGAACGCGTGCTACACTGAGGAGTGGCATGATGCCGTCAGCTGGGCGGCTTCCAACTGCAAGGGCCGCAGCAATGGTTGGCTAGAGCCTGGTATGTTTGCTAGCCAATGCTTAAAATCGGACTGATGAACTGATGAGTCACCCTAGGGTTTCTTCATGTCCCCGCATGGAACAAGGTAAGAGATCTGGGAAGCGTTTGAAAGTCGAGAGAAGCTGATTGCGGACACAGAGATATGGCTATGCCAAGTCGGGATCTTCCATCTGTTAAAAAGGGAACCCCTCCGTAATACTACCCCTTGAAAGTCAGAAGGAGGCAACGAACGCTTCATTCAACGACATTGTGACTCACCAATGATAGTTATGGTTCACCTTGGTACTTGTTTCGCACATTTGGGAGAGATTGTTTTTATTCAGACATGTGAAGGCACCAAGCCTATCGGATATAGATTTACTGGCAGCATTAGTGGTACACACGTCTAATCATATCAATTGCTGCAGTCAGTGTGTCAGGTCACAAAACGACATTGTTTTAGTTACAGGGCAATGACTAACGCCTTATATCCCACGTGACATATAAAATAGTCTGGACGTTGAAAAACTGGAACGTTCTAGTCTTCAGGACTTGAGAACGCTTTCACCACTATGACGCCCTCTTGGACTGGATATTGCGCCATGGTGGTTTGTAAGTGGGGCGTGAGTTGAAAATTAGCCAGACGTAGCTCGTGATTGAACAACATTCGTTGCTAACAGAAAGAGAGGAGACTTAGTCAGCCCCAAGCTTATGTTCAGAAACCAGTTATATGCCTTAAGTCTAGGTTAGCTAGCAGCAAGCTTACATGTCAACCTTGGCTACAAAGTTAGCAAATGTATTATGTACTACAGCGTAACAGGAAATACACTTAGGATAACCCACAACACAATACTCTAGGGTGCATATTTGTTATGCATAGAGTTAATAAGCATACTCAACCTGCTGATTAGCTTAGACCTGCAGTTCTGTGCAGCGCCTATTGGTAAATGCCTCAGTTTCAGACCCATCTTTAGCCTAAGCGCTCCGGCAGTCAACGAAACTCAGCCCTGTTAGAGCAACATCACTCCTCGCCAGACCGCCAGAAAACTAAAGCAAACGGTCAAGCTCACCATCTGAGACGCTCCTTTACCGGCTTCAACATGTTCCGCTCCGTCCGTTTCGAGGAGCAATGCCCGCCATTTCGGGTTGGTGAAGCCATCACGAAAAAGGCTGCCTCCGGTCCATCAAGAAGAGACTAGTGAGGGCAGGATTAGTAGTTGGGTCAGTGACGAACAGCGAATATCTGGTGTTGTAATATGTTTTGGCCTTTTTTATGAACTAGATTTTCATGGGTCTCCCCGCGATCAACCAAAAACCGGGTCGGAAACGACTTGTGGAATCACAGCAGTCTACTCTACGTAGAATTTATTCGAACAAAAATAGAATGTAGTGTATATATTGTATGCAATCTGCTTTAGTCTTCGAGTCTCATCTTCACGTTCCCAAGTTCGCCCCGGGCTTGCATGACGGGACGTGGAGTCGGGGCTTGATTTACGCATGTTCACAGCAGCACAAGAGTTTGAGAGGGCCAAATTCAACTTCTAGAGCAATGCGTAGGGGAAACCTGGCAAATGGAAAGCGGCCTCTTGAGCACAACGTTGGCTACTTGTCTGGATTCCCGCGGAGGCCCCTAGACCGCGGTGATCGAAAGTAGATGTGCCAGGAGCGGGCATCCAATGTTTATTTGCACGAAATCGATGGTATCTTAGCTGCTCACAGTCAACGCTGGGGTTGAAGGTAGAAAGTATTGTTGATTAGATCACTATCAGCTGCGTCCTGATGTGTCATGTGCATCACATCGATCACAGATGGGGTTGGCTCGCCATAGCGTAGGCACAATGTGGAAACCGGTCTTGCTAATTAATCTCCATGTCGATCCAAATATGAATGAAGAAACCAGAATGAACGAAATGCAAATATCAAACCTCTTACAAATTCATTGCAAAGGAGGTGAACCACTCAAGACGAGCCCCTAGTGACTCACAAGCTGAAGTGATTGAAACGAATCTATTAATGCCAACCAGCCAATAGCGAGAGATTCTTTGAGCCAAATACGAAGCTATATTCTATCACAAAAACGAATTTTCTACAATATTGTTGAGATGTATAAAAATTCGGATATTTTCCCTTGCGACGAAAAACACTGATCTTTGTCGGAATGCTTTTGGGATACTGTTCCGCTACAGGTCATTTGTGGTTGGTGCCTACGCGCTTGGATCCCGCCGGTTGACTTCAATTCAATGGAGAAAAGAAAACGAACATCCGCAAGCACCGAGATCTATCCACGGGGACCGGACTGCGACCGTAATGATTTACGTGCGAAGCCTCTTGGAATCTGACTTGAGCATGGGCGGCGCGCATTCCCGTTTGCAGATCTGCCGAGCTTGTTACCTCCCCGGCTGTTCCCCGGTGGGATACCACAGTCCACGGACTGTGGGCGTTCGGGCTCCGGCGATGCCCTTGCAGGTGTCATTTCCTTGGCGGGCTTAGTGCGATCGATAGTGCCAAGGCCGACGACAACTTGTCTTCGTGTTCGACAAACATTGAGAACAGGGGCAAACGGTCGGTGGCGATGGGTTCTCAAAGGACAAACCCCGATCAGAGATAGTCGCGACTGCTCGGCCTCCACGTCTGTGATGTAAGGTGCGCCCAATGAGCTTAAAAAAATGTTTCATCTGAAGAGCACAGCCTGGGCAGCAGGTCAACCAAGAACCCAAATTTGGCGCTTTTGGGTTGGAAAGGATGGGTGTACTTCGCATTTCTCCGCTGAAAAATCAAGGATGTTGGCTGGATTCCGAGGGGGCCTCCAGCTTGTGACCGGCGTTTTCGTTTGTTGTTCAGCACCGTCTCAACCCCTAACCCCCAAACCACGCAGTTTGAGAGTTGTAGCTTGACAGAAAGTGTCGGGTCCAAGCCACCCTGAAAGGCGACTTCAGCCACCGAGGTTTGAGACTCGAGCGTTGGTCATCCCGTCTCACCATTTTAGCCCCACCGAACGGAGCCCGTGTTGGGCAGTCCCATTGGTGCTGCGAGGACTTGACAAGCCGCACTGGCTTTTAATAGCATGAACGGCCTCCCGGCACGGCACATCGGATGGTGGGCGCTGCCCCGGGAGACGAGCTGTGGATTGGCAGGGGAGAGAAGTACAGCCACCCCAGCACGCGCGTCTCCCCTCAGTAGAATTCGCCCACTAACCTCCTGAACCCCACCAACAAACCATCTCCACTCATCGGGGCGCCGAGTGGGATGTGCCTGTGGTTGGCCGCACCCTCAAACGTACGTCAGCCTCCTTGGAGTTGGGGTGGCATTGGTTTGAGTGGGTGGTTGGCTCCAGCTTCTGCAATTCGGGTGGACGGCGTGATGGGGTTCTCCCAGTAAAACTCAAACACCAGGTATCCATGTACATATGGCATCTCGTTGATTCTTCCCTTCTTTAATGGAGACTTGTGACCCGCACCGAAATAAGGGGGCGGGTTTGTTTTCATCGTCTTGGACCGAATACCCTCTTCTTCCGTTTCCCTTCTCTCTCGATCTTCTCTTCTTCCCACCAATACACTATCGTTGAACTGATTCTGGAGGGGTCTTCCTCGCCGTCAAATTACACACAATGGCGTTGTCTCTCGTTCGTCAAGCGTCTTTGCTTGCTCTTCTCGCAACTTCGACTTTCGCTCAAACTTTCACCGACTGCGACCCTACTAAAAGTAAGTTAATGGGAAGATCCGCGTTCCACTTGAGGGGATTCCCGATGCATCCGTCGCCTCGCCGCTCTCTAGATTTCTGGTGGGAGAGATTTATTGACAACGAGACCCTTCAGAAACATGCCCCGCCAACGCCGGGTTGACCAAGAGCAACTACGAGGTTGACTTCACCAAGGGCGCCGACAATGCCGCCTGGTCGGTCACAGCCGGAAACATCTCCTACACCTCCAACGGTGCCGAGTTTACCCTCAACAAGAAGGGTGATGCCCCGACCATCGAGACGTCGTGGTACTTCTTTTTCGGCCGCGCTGAGGTCATCATGAAGGCCGCCCCAGGCACCGGCATCGTCAGCAGCGTCGTTATCGAGTCCGATGACCTGGATGAGGTCGACTGGGAGTGGCTCGGCGGCAAGGACGCCGAGGTCCAGACCAACTACTTTGGCAAGGGCAACACCACAAGCTACGACCGTGGTGCATTCCACACCATCGCCGCCACCCAGACCGAGTTCCACAACTACACCATCGACTGGACTACCGAGGCCGTCACCTGGTACATCAACAGTAACCTTGTCCGCACCCTCAACTACGCCGACGCCGTCGGCGGCAAGAACTTCCCGCAGACCCCGGCCCGCCTGCGCCTCGGCATCTGGGCCGGCGGCGACCCGGACAATGATCCGGGCACCATCACCTGGGCCGGCGGTGAGACCGATTATACCAAGGCCCCCTACACCATGACGGTGCAAAAGGTCGCCATCACCAACACGAACCCGGCCAAGTCCTACACCTACGGCGACATGACGGGCGATTGGAAGAGCATCAAGATCGAGGCCGCCGACGCTTCCACCGATGACGGCACCAACTCTGGCCAAAACGACACTTCCTCAGGTAACGCTTCTTCTACTTCTTCCTCCGAACGCCCCTCCGCGACCGCGACGCCGTCCTCTGGGTTCCCCTCGTCCTCGGACTCCCCGCTGAGTAATTCCACCACGACAGGAACCACGCTCCGTCCAACGGTTGCGCCATCGGCCACCCAGTCCGGCTCTGCCGCCAGTGCGACTGCTTCGACTGGTGCCAACGCTGCCGCTGGCAAACTGCTGAGCAGCTCGACTGTCGGCACCGGCTTGCTTGGGGTTGCTCTTGTCGCGATGGCTGGCCTGTTGTAAAGAGATGTATCCCTGTAACGAATAGTGCGTATGTAGTTCAACTAGTTAGATGTTAATACGGGACCAAGCATATCCTATTTTTGATCATGTTATTGTAGCGAACCCCTGATGTGATGAGTGCTCTGTCGCCAAGCCTGTTTTCTTGTTCAGTTTTGCGAACAAAAGCAGTTGCGCGGTAGATGTGAAAGAACTGAGCCCAGTGCCTATACCTACGAAATTACGTGTTTCTACACCACCTCCAAACCCATTAGAGGTAATTCTAAGTTCCGGATGTAGCTTAATTAAGGCATCAAGCCTCTCATAATCCGAATCAGAACTTCCTTATCATCACACTTGAGGCCGCTACTTTGACCGTCATCAACTCATCAAAGCACTGGGCTGTTGTTGCTTTGCGGCTCATTCACTGGATTCAGTCGTATCAGTTATCGTGTCCTTGTTCGCGAATTGGCGACCCTCTTCTGGTCTCTTCTCCGGCAAAAAAGAGGAGAACATGATGGGTCAAATCAGATAGTAAGAAGGCAGAAAACTACTGCAACAGTATTCTTTCGCATTTTGAATTGCTACCTGGCCATCGGAACGAACCTTAATCGCTGTCACCCATCCATCCGAGACTTCGTTGGTCTTGATCAGTTCGGAGATCGCCGATGCCTCAAGGATCTTCCCCGCAGCTTGACAATCTGCTTCAGGTTTGGAGAGAGGAAGCCTGGAAAAATTTAATTATCATCAATGCTTTTTTTTGGGGGGGGGGGGGGAACCATTGGAACCTGTTCTAGATTTCTCTAGGCCTAGACCGTTTTCTACTTCTTCGCAAATGGAGCGCAATGTCAACGGTTTAAGGCATGCTCCACTATCAAAGACAGCCAAGTGTCTGATTCTACACAAACTCCTTTTGCGTCGAATCAACCCGATAGCAAGAGACGACTGAATTTACTTCAAAATGCAACCAAACTTACGTAAACATGCTTTCGCAGAGACTGCGAGGCAACAATATGGCCTCATCTTCAGTGCTGCCTGCTTCGTGCCTATGCGATGGAAGTCACGTTGATATGATCATTTCCCAATACAAAGTTGTTTGTAGCCAATCTGAACGGTTATAATCCGTGGTTTAGCGCTGTGTGCCGCATTGAACACGGTTTTTAATTTTGCTTTCTTCATGGGTACATCTCCATGCTTCTGCAGCACAAAAAGTGAAATAGACCACAGGGATCGTCGGTGATAGGTATGTTCCTGTTGTTGTGGCCTTGAATTTCCAATTCGAGTTTAAACCACATCCTGGAACTCAATCTGCTGGTCATATCACTTGATTACTTTCCGGGACTAGGAGTTAGTGAACGCGATTATTCTCGTCGAGTCTGTGAAAAACTTCAACAGTTGTGGTGGCTCTTAATGGATCGATTATTCGTCTATCCCAGTGCTTTCTCACTCTATTCAATACGGAAGATGTATCTCTACCAAGCGCAATATTTTTCGCAGAATTGAGAATTGGTGTGTTGCCTGTCTTCTTAAGATGGCCCTTCGATGCCACCCCCGCAACTTTAATAACATCGTTTGCATGAACAGGGTTGCCTGAGCAATGCACTGGGCTTGCGAGTCAACCTCTTCATGAGGATCTACAACTCGAGAGCCGAACTCAGCAGAAGAACGGTTAATTGTGAAATCTGTAACTAAGTATGCAATAGATTGTAGTTTATTTGAGTTTGCTGCTTCCTGACGGAGAAGACCCAAGCAATGTTATCAAAGTGTTGACCAAACTCCTATATAACTACTATCTTCCTATCGATGCCAAGGGGTTTTCTGTAATCAACTCATCAAACTGCTTCCCCTCAACCATACTCGCTTAAACTTCACTATAAACGCTCCCTCTTTTTACAGGATTATTCATTCAATACTCAAAATGCGTGTCGCTACCATTACCGCTGTTTTTGCTTCCCTCCTGATGGTCGCTGAAGCCGTCCCTCAGGGCTTCAACTGCAAGGTGAATTGCCAAAACCATCCACAAACTAAGCGAACCAAGTTAGCTGACCGACACTCTTGCAAAACATCTAGTCTGAGGGTTTCTGTACTTACAGCGACCCAAACTGTAACTTCTGCCTCAATATCGCCCCTGCGGCGAAGCTCAAGGTCTGCCAGGCCATTGACCCCACGTACAAGAGCGCTCCTGGTGATATCACTCGTGGCCCCTCAGGAGTAAGCCAACCCTATATGAAGCAGTCCCGTGGCGATCCAAGTATGAAACATGCTAAATTGCGATCCACCACATAGGCCGACTTTCAGTGTGTTGTCACTTGTTGCCACTAAACAACGATGAGATTTGTGAAAAAGCTGGGTCATGACAACTATTAGAGCTATTGAATCAACTTCCAGCTTAATGAAAGGCATTGGAAGACAGCGAATTTTCTACTGTAGTAACAATCCTTTGCAGTCCCTGCAGGATCATGTCTACCTTGGAACATAGCATTTAGAATAATGCCCCTTTGTATTTCACCAAAGACTTGATGGAATTTGCCTCGTGGTCATTCTCCAAGCAAAACAGCCACATCAGTGATACACCTGAAACACGTCAATCACAGCATCACGATTTGGATGGGTTGTGGTGTAGAAATATTAGGCAGTTCGGGAGGCTGTTAGAATGGAATGCAAATCTTTGAACTCTTTTTGAGCAGACCCATGAAATATGCTACGCTGAGTAAGGAGAGACAAGAGAGTCGCCTAGCCAGGTTCCACGTGCTCATTCGTAAATGGTTGCATGTGACTTGCTTGCACGAAGAGATGGATTCAAGTTCCACAGGGCATTTAGGCAGTATTTGATCCACAGCTCCGTATCCCTTGCTAGCTGCTGTGTACATGCATAGGGATTATTGCGGCAGGACACCCGCTACCCAGTTTTCACCAGGTTTTCCGGGGATTCGATGAAATCCCGATGTTGCGTGTCAGCCGAAGAAGCCGTATTATCCCGGGGTTTCTGTAAGCAAAGCGCAAACTTATGAAAGGGAAAGTCGAAGTGCATCCATTGCCTATTGATTCAGTGCACAATAAAAGTGATAGTGGTGGAAGGGGACGAAAGACACTAGTCGAGGAGACCCAGATTCCTAGTGGTCAAGAATGAGAGATCCATGATTTTGAGAGAACCAGCCCACGCAGACCACAAATACTATGCCCAGAGAAAAATGAGAAGGGCGTATTTGGGAAGACCATAACGCGAACCAGACTCTCGTCCGACGGCGATAATGACAGTGTCTTTTTACTGCTAATAGTCACCGACAGTGATCGCATTGCCATTAACTGAGTGGATAGAGGGTATCAAGCTATTGCGGGCTTGTTAATCAGTACAATCATCACGATTGGGCAGAGTTTGAACCTCGCATTTACCGGAAGCTTGATAGTTTCTCGATGGTACTACCTTGGTGACTTTTGCAAGCGCACCCACAAGTCTGGTTTAGTCATGGAATGAAATACCTTCATGGGCTTCAACTTCCCGTCTAATCCCCATACCTCGTTACTGCTCTTGTATTTCTCTACATCAAGCGCCATATCGAAGCTCCACAACAAATGCGCTGAAATGAGGCGCATCTCCATGTAAGCCAGGTTCTTCCCAATGCAGACCCTAGGTCCTGTACCGAAAGGCAGGGAAGCGTTGAGCTTGTCTCCTGAAAATTTATCTCCCTCACCCATCCAGCGCTGAGGTCGAAAATCATCGGGGTCGACAAAGTTTCGAGACGAGTGTGTAGCCACCCACGGCGGGGTCGCCACTGTCATACCCGCAGGGACGTAGTAGCCGTCAATTGTAGCGCCTCCCGCAGGCACGATGCGCTGCTGACTTGCGGGCGAGGGCGGGAACAGACGCAGCGCCTCATATATGGTGGCCTCAAGGTAGCGCAGGTGGCGGACATTGTCCCACCGGATATCCTCACGGGACGTCAGTGCCTCGCGGACCTCATCAATCAGGCGCTGATACACGTCTGAATGGGTGCAAACGAAGTAGGTCCAGCCTGTCAGGGCGGTGGCGGTGGTGTCGGTGCCAGCGCTGATGAAGAGAGCCATGTTGAGAACGATCTCAGTCTCGGATAGCAGCTTCTTTGACTCACTGTTGAGGATGTGGTACATGAAGTCCGGGTGGTTCCTGTCAGGGTCGGCGAGACGACGAACCGTCTTCTCACGCGAGTTGCTCAAGTGGACGCGCCGCCACTCGGCTGCTCGTGCGGGTACAAGGAAACGCGTCATGAGGGATTCAAGCCAGGTGCCAGTGCCGGACAGCCGACGAATGCCCTGAGTCCAGGTCGCAGCGACAAAGACGTTGATAACGGAAGTAGACCATTCTGTAGCCGAGGCTTGGCCCAGGCAACCGAAGGGCTCAGCGAAGCACACATCGCCCATAATATCGAAGGCGAGGTAGGTATCTTATAGAGAGGTGGTCAGTCAATGGTTACACATCGAGGACAGAAAAATACTGATTTGGCTTGCTTACACCAACTGGAGACGTCCACCGACTCGTTTTGAGCCGTCTTCTCTTCGAGTATGGAGATGAACTGGTCGATCTGTTGGCTGAGCAAGTACTCGAAGCGGAGCAACGCACTGTTGGTGAACAAATAACCCAACGCTTTCCGCTGGCGGGTGTGGTCTATGTTGAGGGCCAGACTCACGCCGGTTTGTCCGTTAGTGCTACCGACGGCTCCGAGAAAGATTGGGCTCTTCTCCATCAAATGACCTCCTTTCTGTCGGGAGAGAGTCAGGTCATATTTTAGCTACGGAGTGAAATTGGAAGTTGGTTGGATGCCGAACTCACGCGAAAGCCATATATCTCCTCTCGAGCCTCCGGACTGATGAAGCTGAGCTCGGCTGGCGAAACCCTCACGACGGGTCCATACTTCTCATGCAGCGACCTGTAGTAGGTATGCTGGTTGCCTCTGACAAGCTCCAGGGCGGCGGGTAATTCACAGACGCTATTGATCCAAGGGCCGGGTACCGCACGGAGTGGGTGAAAGAATCGTCGGTAAGTGATCTGTAAAATCCACCTGGCGGCAAGCTATGCGGTAATGACAAGTCAGAGATGCCCGTGGAAGGACGCCTTCTTCAGCGAAGACTCACGATGAAGGCTACAGTCGCTCCTACGGAAGCTGTCGTCAATAGATTGGCAATCATGACGATTGGGTCGGAGCAGGGCCTAAGTCTTCTCGATGGCGTACTTTGTATTGAAAATAAGATCAGACCGCTTCAGTTTCTGCTCTAATAAACTTCCGAGACTTTCCGCGCAAAATCTCGTCTATACCGGACCTAAAGCAATTGTACAGGCTCTCCAATGCCCATCAAGTGGATTTATTTGGTGACACCAAAGTTGCTGCGGGAAAGCTACGATATCAAAAACATAACGTCTTGGGATTGCGGATACAACCAGCTCTTTTTCACCCTAACCCCCTCTATCTTACCTCATCAATAAGACATTCACGTGTAACGCTGCCTCTGAAGCTGTGACGAAGTCACAGATACCTAAGATGGTGTGCAGGGAGGAGTGGGGGCCTCTGAAAGGAATCGAAGAGTCCGCTTAAACTTCTCTTAGCCTCTGCCCCGCTGCGGTCCTTGCCGTAGCGGCTCCGTCCATACATGGAATGGCTTAAGTGACCAGGATGATGATGCTACCTAATTGACTCAGCTGACAAGCAATTGACTACTGCATACTAGGTGCAGCCGAGGGAGTTTGAGCACGTTTATTGCGATGGCGTGAATGTTCCAGACTCAAGACATCCATCCCGCCTTTGACGCCAATTTCAAAGGGGTCACAAGGTTGCTCTCGTGCATTCGAATTCGCTATACATTCACCCTGAAGTTGAACCAAATGGGCCTGCCGCATTTCCTTAATGTACCTAGACAAGATGGGATATAAGCTACATGCACGTGTCGTAGGAGCTGGCCGATATAATGAGACCTGATTGACGCACTAGTCTGTCAAACCGATATAAGGCCGTTCATCAGTGTCGTCAGCAGCCGGATCAGGAACCATACAGCAGCAGTAAAGACAGCAACAAACTGCATACCTGGTAACGCAGCAGATACACATCACGCCAAAGCCATGGGAGACACCAACGAATTGGCGAGAGGATACACAATGGTCAACGACACCCAGTACTCGACGGGACTGTTCCTCTTAGAAAGGCTGGTGATTGCCCCCGGCGAGCGCGTCCTTGATGTCGGCTGCGGACCGGGCAACCTTACAGCCCATATCGCTGATCTAGTCGGGCCCGGCGGAAGAGTTATCGGTATTGACCCCAGCCATGAACGCATCGCTCTCGCGCGCGAGAGAACGCGACCTAACCTTGAGTTTCATGAGGGCCGCGCCGAGGACCTGTCGCGCTTCGCTGCTGCCAGCTTCGATGTTGTCTATGTTAACTCCACTTTCCACTGGGTCCAAGACCAGCCTGCTGCCGCCGCCGAGTTCGCCCGTGTGCTTCGGCCCGGCGGCCGTCTCGGCATTTCAGGCGGCTCTGGCGACTTCGTTGCTGCACACGAGGTCATTAAGGCCAACATCTTGGCACGCGATCCATACAAGAACTACTCAAGCCAAAGCGGCGGGCCCAAGTTTCTCAAGCAGGCGGAGCTCGAGAGCATCCTGGGGGTTGCTGGCTTCAGCAAGAGGTCCATCGTGGTGAACACGATTGTCAAGACTGCCAAGGACGGCTACACCATGATCGACTGGCTGGACACGAGCTCGTCAGGGAAGACCTACGGCGGTATCCCACTGGAGATGCGGCCGCGGGCGCGGGAAGAGATGAAGATGGAATGGGATAAAATCACCACTGTGGATGGGATCCGCATGGATATGGAGCTGTTAGTGACGGTAGCTTTCAAGGATTAAAGTTGTGAAAATGGTCTGCTGCCGCATAACCCAGGCACTTTACGGCTGTTGAGATGATCCCAAAGGCTTTCGGGAGGCGTCTTTGTTACCTCGGCGCCAGTGTGGCCTTGATGTGTTCTTTTCAAGATCGTCTTTCCCCTCCTCCATGTGCCCGATCTATTTCATGACTTACCAACTTGGGAAAAGAGGTAGTTCAATAAAATTCCATTTAGTAGCAGATAGCTCATGTTTAGAGAAGCTTTCTTGTCACCCCGCTGCTAGTGCATGTAATTGCTTACCCCTTGGTGGCAAAGCGTCGACTGGTGTGGGCGTGTATCATATGATTATGGGACGGATCACAGCGGGGTATGTCAGATGTCTCACTTCCAAGTCATTGGATCAGCCGTGAATTAATCTCACGCGTTTATCCGACCCCCCCTTCATGAAACGAGATCTGTGGCTGGAAAAGGGAGGGGGGTGTTATTACAAATAGAGCAGCATATAAACAAGCGGACGATGCATGAGGACCTTGTTTGGTGTTAGCGCTACAGCCAACTCTTGCTTAACCAAGGAGGACTCATCACCTTGCACTGCCTTACCTACGTTCAGCCAAAGCAGCAATTCTCATACCAACAAAACAATGATACGATCATCGAGGATACTTGGCTTTTTAGACTTGCGATGTTATCTCCTGAAGGATTTACGTCATCCTTCTTGCAATCGCAGCGCTGGAAGCAAGAAAAACAAAAACAATGCAGATGACGTCTGGACTATCTTCTGAGACGCATACCAACAAAGAACAGCAAGGAAACCATGACTCGACGACATTTCTCTCATCCTCAGAGCTCGGGACGTCCAATGACACAGGCCATCAGCTCCAACGCGACGACAGGCTCCTGGTACACTGGGATGAGCCAGAGGACCAAGATCCAGAGAACCCAATGAATTGGCGACCGGCGGTGAAATGGTCCAACATCATCACCATCTCGGTGATTAGCTTTCTAGTGTGAGTCAGATAACCAATAAATGCCTATCTCCAACCGTCCTATATCCTCGCCGGAATCATTAACAATGCGACTTAGGCCCCTCGTGTCGTCAATGCTTGCGCCAGCGGTGCCGCAGGTCATGGCCGAGTTCGGCACCACCTCGAAGACGTTCGCGACATTCGCCGTGTCCATTTTCGTGTTGGGCTTCGCTTGCGGGCCACTGCTGTTGGCACCGCTGAGTGAAATCTATGGACGCGTACCGGTTTACAACGCCACGAACACGCTGTTCCTAGCCGCCACCGTCTTGTGCGCCCTCTCGCGCGGCGAGAGCATGCTGCTTTTCTCCCGCTTTCTGTCTGGATTCGCCGGCGTGGCCACCATCACCATCGGTTCCGGCACCATTGCCGACCTGATGCCGCGCGAGGAGAGAGGCAAAGCCGTGTCCGTCTGGTCTGTCGGGACTATCCTTGGTCCCATGGTTGGCCCCGTCATCGGCGGCTCCCTGACGGAGAGTATGGGTTGGAGGTGGATGTTCTGGGTCATTTCCATTGTCGTAAGTGGTTCAACTTCCGAGTCCGTTGTGTAAAGTCGTGACTCAGAAACAAGAAATAGATCGGGATTGTCTCCATTACCGCATTTTTTGTTCTGGGAGAAACGTATCCTCCTGTGCTACTAGAGAGAAAGGCGGCAAGGCTTCGCAAGCAAACAAGAAACTCCAACTACAGGTCCAGCCTCGCGCCCGAATACGCCCCCGGGGAACTCTTCAGGCGCAGCATCGTCCGCCCAATGAGGCTCCTCCTCTGTTGCCCCTTCGTCACCGTCGTGTGCGTTTACGTCGCCGTCCTTTACGGCACTCTCTACCTTCTCTTCGCGACTTACTCGTTCGTATTCTCTGAGGTGTACGGCTTCTCCACCGTGGCCGTCGGGCTCGTCTTCCTCCCTGGCGGTCTCGGCACGCTGTTAGGCGCCTGCTACGTCGGTACTTTCAGCGACAGGACACTCAAGAGGCGCGCGGCTGCAGGTAGGGCTAATGCTCCTGAGGACCGCCTTGCCCCAGTCATCACGCTACCCGGGGCTCTTGCCTTTCCTGCAGGCATGTTCGCCTACGGCTGGTGTGTCGAGGGCCGAATCCATTGGGCCGCTTCTCTGGCCGGCACGGCAGTGACTGGGTTCGGTTCGATTCTTGTCTTTACGGGCATTCAGACATACCTTATAGATGCGTTCGAGGGGTACGCTGCCAGTGCTGTAGGCGCCAACGCAGTCCTCAGGGGTATTGCAGGCGCACTTCTCCCGCTCAGTGGCCTGGGTCTCTACGAAAGTCTTGGATGGGGATGGGGGAATAGCCTGCTGGCCTTCGCTGCGCTGGTGTTTGCCCCTCTCCCGTTGGTTTATGGCGTGTATGGCGCCAGGATCCGCATCATGCCATGCAACAGAGTAAGCTTTTAAGTTTTTGACAGGACTTTTTCAATACAAGCTGAAAAATTCTTGCGCACTTGGAGAAAAACGGCAGGGCAGGCAGTACGCAAGACTGCACTTGTGAGATTAAAACTGCTGGGCCATATCAGCGCCTTATGGTTTTCTTATTTCTCTATACATATTCTTCTGTATCTATGCCATATTGTTCCACTGATTTAAGCTTCCAAGTTTGATATCAGTAATGTTAGGTTCTGGAAGCCTCACCGACAAATGGTGGCACACTCTTTGACTGTTCCGTCACACAAACAGGTGGAGACTCTCTTCGCCTTACGTTTTTAATAGTCAATAATTCACAACAAGTAAATTCTTGTAACACAATAACGCTATACTTTGTAAATCCATCAACTTTCATAATTAACTTCCAACCTCGATAGGCGCACCTGCGATGCCAGTAACGATTCTTCCGGGGCTCAGCCTCCTACAGTCTAGCTGCGTTTTGCGATGCCAGGCAAGGACTAAACATGCTGATAAGCTCGCTGCGCCCAACACTCTCGAGGTGGAGCCTCTCGAGGTTCCTTCCCGTCTTCCTAAAATCGATCCCTGTGGCCATCTCGGCGAGAACAATGACGGCAGCGATGGGCGAGGCGTCCACACCAACCTTTTCAGCAAGGCTGTGCCAGGACACCAGGAGGTCAGCAACATCCTCCGAGATGTTGCGATTTTCTATGTCGGCCGGGGCGCGCAGCTTGTTGTGCGGCGGTGAGTTGCGGGCCAGGTCGACCAGGTCAGAAAATGCTTGGCCGTAGCACTCGTTGGATATGTCAACGGCGCTCATGGTGCGCAGGCCGAACTTGGCTCCAACCTCCATGCGCACGCGGTCGATGGCCAGCATGGCATTAGCAACGGATCTTGTCAAACCGTCGCGGTATAGCAGGAAGTCTCCAGCGGTGTTCTCGATGCGGCCGGCATTCATTAGTATCATCAGGGGGTGGAAGACGCCGTTGACGTTGGACAAGCAGACCTCGATCACGTTTTCGCACCACCTGAGCTTTGTAGGGAAGATGCTTTGGATATCTTCGTAAAAGCCTGGTCGGACGGCGACATTGCGCCGCGCCGCGATGAAGACAACGCTCTTGCGGCCGAAGACAAGCAGGTTGCCGTCTTCCATGCGACACGAGTACGGTGACAGGTTGGTCTCGAGAATGTTCTCAGCTTCGATGTCGGCATCCTTGAGTAGTGAGAACAGGTTACCTGGGATGGCGATGATGGTATGTCGCCGTAGGTTGTGGTGCTTCAGCTCATTCAGGAGCGTCAGCTGGCCTGTGGACGGCACGGTCAAAATGAGGATATTTGAGAAGGATACAGCCTCGGTCATGTCGGTTGTCAGGCGTAAATTCGTGAAGCCCTCCATCGCGCAGCTCAGCTGGAGGCGACCCGTCTTCATCACGGCCTTGGCGTGTCGCAAGTGAGTCCGATGAGAGTACAACAAGGTCTTTATCCCGTTATTCTGGAGGTCGGCGGCCAGGGCGAATCCAGCCGGCCCAGCGCCCAAAATTGACACGCTCGACACCATTTTTTCTTTTACTCGTGTGCCTTGGGCGGTGCTGAGTATGTTGACGGGAATATGGCGAGGAAGAGACAAAGAGATGAAGGGAGACTGTTGTGTGAGTGCCTTGGTCCTGACAACCAACTTGAAGGCTGAAATACGTCTACGCGATCTATAGTAGGCCCATCGCGTGATCTCACCCCGTCTTGTGGGCGCCACTACGGCTTATGAAGAAGTGAGACGACAGGCAATGGGATGAAGTGATGAACCAGGTTGGTCTGAGAGGAAAATTACCTGTCTTCTGATGCACAATAGACGGAGATTGATTCAACTTCGACAGTCACGACAAACCAAAGCTCGTTGATAACACACATCGGAATAGTTATCAATGATGAGCGATATGCCAGATCGTCACCAGGCAGGAGGGGGGTGGGCTGTCTAGACTCCACACCATTCATCCCAAGCGGGGCGCTATAGTCAAACGTGTGTGTGACTCCATCAAGATAGCGCCGTTTTGCGATGCGCTGGACCTTTGTACTCTATACTTTGTGGGCAAACAGACCAAAACGCACCCTACCAGAGTATTGCCTCGATCCCAATGTTTGATCCCCTCAGCTGATGTGGAACGCTGCGCTTAAGCGAGCAAGTTTTCTCAGTTCAGCGTGGCGTCGCTCGGTGGCTGGACTCGGTTCGCCAACGACAAGCATACCCGATCACCCACGACCTCTTTTACTCCAATATGGCTCCGTCAGTCGTCGTCCAGTTTGGCGCAGGGGACTTAGTTGATTAACGGAAGCCTAGGCTATGCCGTGGCCAGGTTGGCGTAGCCACAGGTATTCTTCTCAGGGAACCAACCTAAAGCCGCTTTCGACTAAATAGTCCACGGCTAAATATGGGCCGCCGCCTCGAAATCGGACCCATCCGTCCCGCGGCTGGAACGTCATGTAGCGGGGTTCCCTTGGACGGCGTTCCTCGGCTTCAAGAAACCAGCTCAAACTCTCTCTCGACCCCCGGTCTGCAGGCAATATTTCTCCCTTTGCCATCCAAAGTTGGCTCATCGGCACGCTCAGCGCTTCTAATCCTCGCACCTTCAACAGCTCAAGAGGAGGTTGGAAGAAGTTGGGCCCAATATGCCAAAATAATGGGTCGTATGAGTGTTGCTTGACTACTGCTAATTCTGTCAGCGTCGGCCCTGAGCTCACACCCCAAAACGGCCTTCTTTTTATCATCAAGCGGCTTGCAAAATGGGCCATGAAATAACTAACGAAAAGGAGGAGTGCTGCTCTCTAACCAACTAAAAGTGAAGCAATCCCCAGCCTTTTGTCTTCTTCGTTTTATCGGGACCCGGTTTTCTGCAGTAAACCTGCCTTTCTTCAATCGAGCCAAGATATTTGCCCTTACAAATCTCCATTACGACTTCACTCTAATCCTCTCTGTCTCTAACTCTCTCATCCGTGTTGTTTACTAGAGGCGCAGGCACAAAGGTTCCCCGTGACTCTGGAGCACAGGATGGAGGAAATTGAATACCTTAGGGAAGCAACGGTCGCCTTACGGAACACTGCAAGGACTGTATTAATACTCGATTCGGTGACGACCAGCCAAATACTTGGTGATCGCCTCACTACGCCTCCCCACCCATTTCTTAGACGAGAACAAGAGTACCGGCGCTGAGAACAGCTGCGAAGCTCACAACACCAGCAATGGCCAGACTCCGCACAGCTTGGTCCGTCCCCGGGCACTCGGCAGGTGGACTCAGACCGCTGCACCTCTTCTCGACATCCACCGCCCCATACTCTCAACCACAGCCTGATCAATTGTGACCCGACACGGATTCGCGGTCGGCGTCGGAGAAGAGGAGGCCAACACTGCGCAAGTGTCAGGCCCTTTGCGCCTTGGAGTAGGGTGTGTAGGAATCTTGCGCGTCTCGTCCGTCAGGTTGAGGGCAAACCCCTGGTCGGGGCACTCCTCGTCGTCGGCTGTGGCAGCGATTAGATCGGCTTTTTGACCACGCTTCTTCACCTCAAAGTCGACCAAGAAGTTGGCGCTGCTGTTTCGCGCGAGCTTGACCTCGTAGCCGCTCTCGTCGTACTCGGGCCAGGATGGCTGCCAAATCAGCCGGAAAGGTCCTTCGCCGTCGATCTCCCGATGCGTCCAGAGAAAGTAGAGTTCGCTGCCGTCGTCTGAAAACGACCGAGCTCAGTTAAAAACGAGTGTCACCGATGACATCCCAGTCGGAGTTGGAGTTGTTGAGGATCCGAAACCAGATGGAGGGCTCAAGATGTTTGGCTAGAAATGGGTTCTGAAATGCAAAGACAATGGGGAACTCGTCCCTCGGCTCGTACGTCTCGTTTGCGCGCGGGAAGACCAGGCCAATGTCCAGCACGCCGGTGGCACTGGCAATGGTCCCCAAGTAGGCTGTCGCGCCCACGAATGACCAAATAGCACCGGGAATCGCACTTATCATGTTGCGGGTGTTGGTGTCGAGGTTCAGAGCTGAAAAGATTGATGGTACAGCCAGGGATGAATAGAAGAGAAGTAGGAGAGTACGACTGCATGCTATGGATCGTGCTCCAGGCCCCCTGGAGCCTCCCAAAGCCCCTTGCTCCCCTTTTTGGCATGCTCGGCGTCATGCTGTTTGCCGTCGCAGACCAATCCAGCCAGATTCAAGGCTTCCAGCCCAAAGTGTCAGCCCCGTGAGCCCCTGCGGATACTGTCAGTCCTCCTCGGACACGGTACTTCCAAAGATAACTCAGCACCTTCAACACCATCATGCTCGTTCCTCAGACTGGAGGACCCCATAGTCCGCCTCTATACATTTCTTGCCTTTTGAGAAAACCGCAAAACTGCCTAATCCAGTTCTAGGGAGGAGCTCGCCGACCGTGAACATCCCAGGAATCGCCATCGGCCTTCTGAATCTAGCCTCAAACCAGATCGGCTGGTCACGATTGAAGCCCACGGCCTGCCTCTCCAACAAGGCCTGGATTGCTTTCCCAAGCACGTGATTACCATGTGCGACCCTTCCCGACATTCCTAACACTCTCGCCGCGACCGTGGAGAGGTGGATGAAGTTGTAGTCCCTGCAGAGAGCAGCCCAGTCCCAGGGGTCGGAGCTCGAGAACGTAAATGTGGACAGTGCCTCGACCACAGGTGCGTCTTCGGCCACCTTGCCTGCGCGGCTTTCCCGTATTGCTTCACCGGTCCCCTTTCCAAATTCCAACATGGTAAATATCTGTCGAAAGACCGGCAAAGTTTCGCCCCCGGAAACATCGCTCTTGACGAGGATGCTGACCTCCAGATCGTACTCCCGACCACGCTTGACGATTCTGGGCTCGTGACGGACGGTGGCTTGGACGGATGCCCGGCCCGCAACGGACAACAACGACAGATCACAAGATCCGGGGAGAATGACCTCGAAGCGGTTCTTGACGTTGACGGACCCAAGGGAGCTGATTGCACATGAAGAATTGGCAAGTAACAGGAGCATTGCCGGTGTCGTCAAAGCTGAGAGGAAAAGAGGTAAATGAGCGCCGTCAATGGTCATTGAATTTGTCGCATCATGAGCGACAGCTCGGTAATATTGTTGGACATCTTCGGGTCGCACAAGAAAAGGCGCAGTTACGGACAGTTCAGGCGGAGCTTGCTGCCTGAAGCCGAGCTTTCTTCTGATAGTCTTTGACATGACAGCTGCAATCAACATCGCGACTTCTCCGGGCCGCAGGCGATGAGGCGAGAAATCAACCGTCACCAGCGTTGCGCCTGCGAAGATCTGGCGCAGACGGTAGGCGGCCGCGAAACCAGCCGCAAGGGCGGCGAACGCGATCGTCACGATCAATACAAGAGCCATGGCGATGAATTAGCGGTAGTCGTCCGTGCTCTACAGAACGCAAAGGATAGTCGCTGTGGTGCTGACGGCGGCCTTTATCTGACAACATTCCCGGAGTCTCGGCGAGACAGCTTTGCCCGTTCGTCCCACTTGCCTCGGCTTCTACAACGAATGCGTGAGCACCCAGCTTGGCTGCCAGGCCGTGACTGGTGAGAACCTCGACACTGCTGGCACAAGTAGCTGATGTCAGCAGGTCATTGCAGAAATCGTCACTGTGAAGCTGGGAAACAAACTGCCAGAGTACCTCCGGCGGCGATGGGCCCGATGCCGAGCCGCAGTCATGCAGCATGTGAGTCAGCGGCACCACCCGTTGCGCTTTCACACTCTCTGCTTTCAAGCAGTGAACCGCATGCTGTGTGTACCAGATTAGCATGGACCTTCCTGATCGTCCACATCTCTCGTCGTTCTCAGCCTCGTCGTGTGCTGTTATCATTCTACCCCCCCAGGTGACTGTTCACCCCCGGACAGTAATGGGGTTCGGTCCGGGCCAGCACAGCTTGCTCTACTTTTCCGAATCAGGTAAGATCTTGGAGAGCCACACCCTCGGTGTGGCGGATTGGGGGACTGCAGTCATTGCTGCGCCTAGTGCGGCAACTCCTATCTCCCCAACGGACGAGAGCAAGAAGGAAGCCGTTGTGTCATTGATCGAGCCTCGAAACCAGGACTTCACGTCCGTCAACTTCCTTATACGTGCCCATGGTGGCGCCACAGCATGGCCCAAACACCAGATTGCCTCTTCATCCAGCCGTACCATCGTGACGTCGGTTCTCACGGAGGAACCCTTTGAAGACCACCACGCCACTCAACAGTCGCTCCTCATCGCCGACATGGTCTTGTGTACCATCGGCGGAATCGATATTGCCAGCGCGCTCGGCTTCATCCAAAAGCATGCGAGAATGTCAGGCCGGCGTGGAGGTGTCGAGCAAGACGAAGCGGTTCATCTTAGCCTGGCCCGCTAGGGAAGTTTCCCTCATCGAACACGTACGCCGAAACTTCGACGACATTTCTCCAGGAGTCGAGCTCGTTTTTATGCACAGTCGAAGGTTCCCGCGAAGCGTCCGCACAGAGAGGCTACACTCTATACGAGGGCTACGCGGCGGGCGTGAAATTGGACAGAATAGTTATTGGCGCGGTGATTCGCTCCCATCTAGAGAAGGACCGCCAGACGACCGTTATTATTGTGGTCCCGGCCAGATGGCGGACGAGGCCACTCTACACATGGTTAGCAGCACCAGAGACAGCTTCAAGGTGGATGTAAACCAGGAGGCCATTGCTTGGTGATTCGTTGAATCTCCTGTACATCGCCATTAACCCAAACCCCGCTCGGCTGTAACTAGATGAAGGGCATTCTTTCTCCGCCTTCCACTAGTTACTTTCTTTTTTGCTTTGAGGCTAAGCAGACACCACAATATACACATCTCAGCCCATTTTTGGACAAAGCTTATACATGCGTGTCCTCACCCGGATACATATCCTTGTAGACATACGCATTCCCAATTATATGCCTCGGGAGACGTGGTGAGTCCCAAGAGCCGTTTTCACTAGAAAACTTGAAGAGTATGTGATGAACCCGTGTCTGAGGAATCAGTAAAGTCTTGCAAATTTATGCACTAATCAGAGGCTAAGATTCTTGAAGTCGAGCTTTTCATCTCACGTTCATATCATCTCTCCGCGCCACGATAGTTAATAATGGAGCTCAACAAACTAATAGACAGTCTTGAGATTTCTCTTTGTGAGCAAGTGGTTAAATCTGCGATCAGATAATCTTCGGTATTTGACCCGGTGCAATAATT